>VZTZ01029535.1:36557-150152 GCA_013400955.1 Drymodes brunneopygia | reverse complement strand
TGTATTTTCCTGTGGGAATCAACATAGTAAAGCAAAAGAAAACTTCTCTCCCTACATGAACTGAAAAAAGGACTATTTCAAAGGTGGCAAACTAACTAAAAGTCAAAGTGTTGTCTTTTTGTATGGTAGGTGGGAAAGAAATGGAGGGGTGGGGCAGGGGGGGTGGAAAGAAGGGTCGTCTAGAGGTTTTGTTCTGATTCCTGATTGTTATTATTCCTTTTTAAAGCCTGTTAATAAATTCCCTTTATATTCCTTAAAGTCTGAACCTGCTTTACCTACTTCTTATCCTTATCTCATAACGAAATCAAGTACTTTTTAGTAAATGTGCTGGTGTTTAGCCAGCAACTCTAATAGACAAAGTCAAACCACTACACTCCCCTAATTCAAACTCCTTGTCATGCTGCCTCCTGCCCTGAGTTTGACTCCTTCTTGAGCTCAGTGTCCTTCCTCAAAGCTTCCTCTTGCTTTCAGCCTGTGCCTTAGACCCTTAATTTGTATTGACTCGCAGTATGGTTGCTGTGAGCCCTGCACCTGCTCCTACCCCACTTCGGCAGCTGAATTCTTACAGATAACTGTTTCCAAGGGAGACTCAGGCAGAAACTTAAAAATAACACTTGAGCAGGCTAAGCAGGGCTGCCTTGAGCCTGTGCATGCAGTGGCTGCCAATCCAGTCCCACTTGAAACCTGCACCACACAGCCACTGACCTAAAATCTGAGCCCACTCAGGCTTCCCGCTGCTCAGCCAAGCCAGCACCTGCACGAACATTAGTCTGTTAGCAGCTCTTCAGCTGGGCTAACTTCAATTCTGTTTGCCCAAATGTGCAGTGAAAGTCAACAATTTACTTGCTTATAAGTACAGTGCCTGTGGGTTACCTGAGGCTAAGCCTAGCCAAAAACAATGTGGATGCTTTGAATGCAAAATTTTTAAGAAAATTAGGAAAGATCTGCTTGACACAAATTTTCCAGTTTCCTAGAAAGATAAAATCAAGACTACAATCTTCCTATCTTCCTCCAAAAATATCGAAATTATTTTGCCTTTTATTAAACAAACAGGGAAGACAGGAAAGCATAAATATTTTCTAGGAAAAGAAATTAAAATTTCAGTTTTTTCCTGAAACCTGGATGGTTTATAAGAATTATCTTCATCACCACTTCTATGAATTTGTGAGAAAATCATACAAAACAGTCATTCCTTTAAATTGTTTCTTCTTCAACTGTAAAACTTGTAAACTCAATTATAACTTAAGACCATTAGGAAAAAATCTGAATTGTCGCTCAAAATTTGTTATCACCATATGAATGAGGACACCCTCAATTATTTTAACAAAGAACAGCTGTATTGTTGTAGGGTTGCCATTTGCTTCTCATTAATAATTAATTTTTAACAATCTCACAAGACCAGCAAATTAATTTTAAAAAAAACCTAATTATTGGCTAATAAGGAATGCTAATAAAGGGAACCTTTTTAACATTTGGTTTGCATTGTACATTGACATGGATGGTATTTGTTTTTACTTTGTGTCACATGAGGGAAAAAACACTTTTTAGGCAGCAACAGCCTTCTTCAGCAAATCAAATCCATATTCAATAAAAATCAGGCATTTTTAGTATCGTAAAATACTGGCCACATTTTATAAAAACAATAATTTCTCTATATAATTTTAGTTATTGTCCAGCTTGTTAAAGATTTGACTGAGCTGAAGATATAGAGCAATATAAAGCAGTTTGCTCTAGATGTTTAGTAAGATGTTATTTAAAACTATTACAGCTACTACTTACTTCCTATTCCCCAATGCTAAACATTAATACCTTTCTTAATCTGCACTCCTAAATCAGAGATGAGTCAGGGTATTATTTTATTACCCAAACTCTACTAGCATTTCCCTTTCAGAAAATTTTTATGCTTCAGTACTTCTGGGTTTTCAAGTGAATCCAGAGCTTGTACTGCTGATAATAAATTCTTGGCTTGAAAACTCATATAGATTAGAGTTACAAAATTTTCAGACTGAAATGTTTTAGTTGTGAAAACTTACTGTATATATTTTTCTTCAAAAAGCAAATCTCCAATCATCATATCAAACAAAACTTCAATCTTTCAACATTTGTTTGGAAGTAAACTGCGGAGAATAAACTTCCACCCCATATTGAAATATAACATTTTATTTCCATATACTTATTGTTTGTGATAGGAAATTGCAATGGCATCATTTTATTTTGAAACAATAAAACAGCACAAGAACATAACAAAACCTTTGGATAAAATGAACTAATGACAACAAGTCTCTGACAAATCTCACTAAACTGATATACGACCATATGGAAATCATTCCAAAGCATGCCTGTGCAGAAAACTCATTGGAAATACATAGATTCTTCACTTGGTACTTACCAACTTTTATTTATTGCCTAATGAATAGTCAAAATTTATAAAGCATACTATCTTCAATTTCAGAGATAACACTTAATATACAAACATAAAGCTTGAATTCTCTCCTTGATGGATATAACATAAAGGCAGTTAGCTGAAATACTGGCAAGACCATGAAAACCTTTTAAAAGTTGTGATAAAAAAAGGCAGTGTATAATAACATAATGGAACTTTTAAAAAATTTATTGCTGATATAGAGGAATCTTTTAAGTATATCATGAGATCCTTGTAAAAGTCATTGCGTTTACAAGGTCAAAATGATTAAAAATAACAGTGAATAGACTAAAGAGACAGCAAAGAAGCTAAGTGATTTATTTATTTTGGTTTGGAAACAGGAAAAAGGGAGGAAATATCTTGTTTTAGTGCTGATCTTTAAAGATAATGAAGGTGAAGCATTGTCAAAAGCAGAGACATAAAATACAATAGAAGAACTCCAGAAATTGTAGTAACATAAATTACTCAGGCATGATGCCAGAGATCTGCAGAAACTTCTGAGCATTCATGCTCTAATTCAGTATCCATGGACTTTTTTTGGATGTAGAATGAGGGATAGGAGCCTCCAAAGCCATATCCTACTCTTTTAATCTACCTAATATAGATGGGACTCATTTCATTTACTCTAAAAGGAGCAAGTTCTCCAAAAGTACGGCAAAGTAGATTCAGTGAATAAAAGTTTAAAGTAAAATTATTTCCTGGATGCAAACTGCACATCATGACCAAAGTATTACTCAATGATTAGTTCTCAGTAGAGAGAAGGGTTCAAACTGTTAGGTGAATAGTGAAGACAAATTTCCAGAAACCTCTGTTTTAAAGCTGTAATTAGTTCATTTCAGATCTGCCAGCACATTTTGTTTCATTTCACCAGCATAAAATCTATAGAGACCTGCAACTAGGAAGCTCTTAGTGTGAATCCACCCTTGTGGAGCAGTTTCAACACCTGTACCTGCAAAAGAACTTCACAGTACTGTAGAGACCACCCACCACCAGGCAGCTATAACTAGCCAGCTCACGGGGCTCCTGCTTCTGATTTCCAGTCCAAACCTCATATACAATCCCTCAGATACTTTCCTGTGTTGCAAAAACCACAGAACTCATGGAAAGGCAGCAACAGGAGGTAAACAGGGCAGCAGGGGAATGAGTCCAACCCCTTCTCCAAACCATCATTTTTGTCCAAGATGGTTTCTCTGGTAGAGTACTCTAGCTTCACTCATAGTCCCACTTAACAGCAAACCCTCATCTGCCATCACCAATAGGTTTCTCTAGAAGAAAGGATTAAACAGTTGAGAGCATTTCTGCAGCATGTCTCAGTACTAAGACCTGATTTTAGATACCCATGGAACTAATAAAAAACATCTTCATACAGTACATCATCAGCAATTCCTCATACAAAATCTGTGTAGTGTGATGCCCTCGTTTAGTAACAGCATATTGTGGTCCTGACCATCCCTCTGACAGTTACTGGGTTTAATGCAACAACAAACCCTGGTTCCACCTCAGGTTAGCAATTAGCAAATCAGCCTTTATCTCTTGGCAGCAACTGGTTTGGAGAGCATTATTCCACATGCATTAATGTCAATATAGTAATAATCTTTCTTGTGGTAAAATGCAAAAAACATATTAACCTGTCCAATACAGTACTATAAGCATATATATTTAAAATGGAAAAATTTTTGTCTAATAACATTTAATATCAGTATCAAAGGGACAAATATAAATTTTTAAAATTTTTTATTAAATAAAATTATCAGCAAGTAATAATAGGTGGTGAACACAATAATACATCACAATCCTAGGGAAATTATTTTGGTTAATGCCATAACCAGAGAGCCGGTCTCACTTATATTTCTCTCCAGTATCTGCAGCAGGACATAGCAGAATGTTAATTTGGATATAATAATAAATCGTCCAGAATGTTTTCCATTTGCTTGATTGAAGGTAACACTTAACAATTAATGTCAAACTCCTCAGTTACCATTTCCTAGCTAGTATCCTTGCAAAACCACACCTACCCAGTGTTAACTCCCATATTAGAAGATATAATCCTAAAAAGTAATCCCAGCTAAAAGTGGAATTTTTCACACACTAGTTAATTACTTTATCCTTGCTGTGGATGCCTATATTATAATAGTGTAGTGGATTTAACCTATGCAATAAAATAACTTAAATGCTGTGTTTCTGCATCTGTCAGTCTGCTTAACTTTTCCTGCAAATACCATGAATGTCTCATGCAAACCCATGTTAGCATCTGATGGACTGCACTTATCAGTCTCTCCCCTAGCTGCTAATCAGCTTCATTCTGAATATTCACCTCATGCCAATAGCAGAACACAGTAACTAGTCTTCATAATTTTTAGGGTTTCACAACATTACTGAGTCATACAATGGGTAAAATCAGTCAGTTGTTCAATCTTGACAGTATAAAAAAAGAAATAATGGATCAGCAACATCATACAGGGTTGGTTTCCAGAGTGGAATACCAAAACAGGTAACTATTTTTCTTTTTACTCTATTCTTCAGACAGATCAGTATTAACCACAGATTCACACCATTTGCTACTGTTGGCGACCCCACCATTCATCAGCAAAATGGCTTTTAGATGGTTCTGCCCTAATAGCCGCAAAAAACCTACATAAATTTGTCTTCGTCCTTTGTAAAGCTTTGCATTTTCTGCTGTTTTGTCTACAAAGCAAACTAAACAGAAATCAGGATGTACAATTATATATCAAGATTAAATAATCCATGTAACACTGCTCTTAGGAAAAAAACACTACCACCAGTCTGTGTTAGGGATGAGTTCCATGTCATTGACTCTCACACTGCTAGGAAGAGTTTCTTACTAATCTTTTTGAACTAGAAAACCATCCAGACATGATGCTGAGCAGTCGCTGTTTACACCAGTTATGTCCCAAGGGTTGTCTCACCTTTCAAAATACGACTACTATACTCTGTCCATACACTTCATGCTAACTCAAATTGTTCCTTTGGATAGGCTGGTTTTGCGGAGTACCGCATCTCCTGAATAATCCGATTATGAAATAATTTAATTCTTGTTGATAGTCCAAGGTAATTCTTTCCAGGTGTCAGCTGCAGATTTCATGTATTTTTCACTATGAAACTGGTTGTATCATTAAAGCTATTTTCACATCCTTTGAGTTTTGTTGTTTATACGACCAGACAAAACAGGAACAGATGGGATGAACTGCCATTTCTTCACCCATACTAAAGCATCTCAAATATTATACTATGAAACATGGATGACTAGTATGAATTAATTTGATTGTGCTTCCAGGCCTTCTTCATGTTTTTTACTATTTCAATAGGAAAAGTATAAATTCTCTGGTACCAGTGTAGCACTTGTAGCACAGAGTGTGCCCTGATAGAAACATCTACTAATTTTCTACAGGAAGATTAACTGTAGGAGGCCTAACACCTCTACTATTAAATTGTCTGTATTAATATCTTTAGCAGGGGTTTTTTTTTTCTCACATTCAAGGCAGTGCTAACAGATATTACAGCTGGAAAATACTGAGGGAAAAAGCTGAAATATCATAATGTATTTAAATGTAATGTTCTATATTTTTTTATTTATTGTAGTTGTGGAACTTTTCTGATATGCAAGTTTATAACAATGGATATTACATCCAGTGTAATCCCATACCTCACAGAATTTGATTCTTAATAGAATATTTACTCAATGCAGCAGATTTTAAAATTCAGACATGGGCAAGCAATGGCTATATATGGCTATTTGCCAGCTGTAAAACACTGAAGGCTCTGAAAGATTTGAGCGACTTCACTAAAGTACTGAAAATTTCCAGTATCTACTGTAAATCAGTCTCAAAAAATATATATAATATTTAAATTTGAAAATATGCATATATAATTTCAATCACTAATACTTTTGAGATTATTAGATTCTATAATATACTTTCACTGGCATTCATATACAAATTTACCTACTAATTTGTTCATTGTATTGTAGCTTGTCATTATAGAGTTAGAATACCTGCAAGTAAAACTTGCTCATAACATATTACAAAAAAATCTCAGTAAAAAAAGGTTATGGTGCTAAAATCCCTTACTATCTTGTTTTTCCCCAGACTTGCTCAAGGCAGCTAGGGATTCTGCAAGCTGGGACTCTAAAAGCTTTGCATGCTTTACTGCTTTTATTTTATGACACTTGCCAAAGCCTCAAAAAACTACATATGTCTTCCTGCACATAAGTGTGTGGGTTTTTTCCATTTTCCTCAACTCTTCCATTGTCCTCAGTCTTCACATTTAAAAGAAATCTCTGGGTGGGCAGACTAGACATAATACAAACTACTTTTCTGTATGATTTTCTCTACCAACCTGTCTTTATAAAATATGAGCAGAGCTATTGTAGTGCTAGACAGATTACAGCTGAAAGACAATGTTAAAAACCTCAAATATGTCATAAAATATTATTATTGTACAGTTTTGCGTAGAAAATATTCCTCAACAGAGCAGGAGTTTATGCAGTACATGATTTTGGTTTGCAGGAACACAGTCTTCATTTGATTTTTACGCCCGAATCACTCGTAATACTCTCATATGCCCACACCTCAGTAGGATGCCTACTGGAAAACCATCACAAGGTTCATATAAGTAGCCATGCACTATTGCTGCATAGAGAGCAATTCTGTATTAATAGCCTACTATTGTTTAACCTGCAAAGGTCAGGTCCACAAGGACATTAGACTAAAACAATTTTCGTCACCCATTTTTTCATTAAAACTGCTGCCTTCTCCCAGTACAGTGCTGATCTTAGATAAAAAGACTGCAGGGTGTTCTTTGAAGTCTTTACTTCAGTAATAATAAAGTAATAATTATAACAATAATCAGTATTTCTAGTCTGTAGCCATGTGCATAACACATGCCATTTTTTCAGAGAAACTAGAACAAAAATGGCCAATAATTGTAATGGTTTTGTAGTTAAAATAGAACTAATTTGTCAATGTTATTTGACACTTCTAGCTTTTGAATGTTCATAGGGTTAATTTAGTATGCCAGATTATAAAATGACATAATCATATGGTATTAAACTGTTTCTTTTTGCTTTTCTGATATTAATGAGATCTTCAGATCAAAAGTTGTTTTCTATAAAAAAACATAAGAAAAATATTAGCTGGACATTTGCAGTGTTCCTAGGACATTGGATATGTGGGCATGCCAAATCATTGTTAGTGAGATTAATATTATCTAACTAAATGAAGCAAAATACCCTTAAAACACTGAAGAAATAGGCAAAGTATAGGCAAGTGGTAGGCAAGTACTTGGACTGCTGGGAGGAAGGGATCAGCAGAGAATGGGAGTTTCAGCAGCTACTCCAAATGGGGAAGAACAACTGTGCATTGTGTGGTACCACCTAAATTTAAGGCTAGCAAAATTTGTGAAAGAAACTTGCTATTTGTCTGGAGCTGAAATAAATGTGATGATGATGAACCATGTAGAGTCAGGTACTTGTTGAACAGAATTTATTTTTTGCCTGCAGTCATAAACCACAGGATACTGTTATTATTGGAAAGATTTCTGATACTGAGAAATTTCTGATTGTATTTTGATTGACCTTTTAGGTCAATCTTCATATTTGCAGCTCTGCTTAGCTCAGGAGCAGCAAAGCACAGGTCAAGCCAGTGAAATATGCAATGGAGAGCAAAACAGAGACTGACAAGGCATTTGCCTTCACAAAAGAAAAAGAGAGGAATCATTCTGACATAAATCTGAAGAACCAGATGATCATTTTGTTTTTAACAGGAATAAAAGAGGGGTGGTACACAATTCAGTCTGCTCCCTAGGGGTAAAGCTATACTATATAGGCAAATCTATGTTATATAGGCAAATCAAGAAGCACAGATTTTCACTTTTCCAGGAAAAAAGAAAGCTAAAGGAAGGAAGAACTATGTTTAAAAAAAGCAAAAGAAAAAAAAAGGTTTGTTGGTCTAAGTATTTTGCTTTCTTTTCCTAAGGATATCACAATTATGTGAACTACATCTTTGTAACTGACAAGAATACAACTCAAAAAAAAGACAGGTTTGAAAGAAATTGAAAATATCAATCGAACCTGTCATAAATGAAGTGTTGGCATCAGAAGAAGATAGATGCGTGATAGATACTTGCATTCAGAGCAGAAAGCTACTGCTTTACTTTTGTGAAGAAGTTCAGCAAAAGCCAATCAATGATGAGCAAGGGTGTTACAGAGATTCCCCAAAATGCATATCAGACTGAAAAGGAGAAGCTACTCTTTGTATACCCCTGTGTATACTAGTTCAGTTCCAGAGAAAAACAAAATTAATATTCACATTTTAGATTCAAACACACACTAAATGTTTGGAGGCATTTCTCATTTGAATTTATATATTTTGTGTATTAACAAGGGAAAAATTAAAGAAAATGTACAGGACCCTATAACTCATGCATGTGAAATAATTAGAAGAATTACAAAGAGCCTCTGGCAGGTAGATCTGAAAGTAGGTGCAGACAAGTTACTTATAAAAGGCACTTGATTTTATATATCAAATGTGCACCTGAATTAAGATCCGCTAATATTATCTACAAGTATATTTCTGCCACTTAAGTATCTGAACACAAGATCTGGTATCATGTATCAAGTCACATTTCTATGGCTAATTGCTGTCTCTGTTTCTCCTAGGTGAACCACTGACTGTTGCTTCACATGTGACAGTGGGCAGCAGGTAAGAGGGAAGTTACCTCCCCAGATCCAACATGGGTAAGTCTGCTTCCAGAATACTCTGCCAGTTTTGGGAATCCTTTGACCCTGGACTAGGAAATCTTGAGAAATCAAAGGGGTGCAAAAATGGTTGGCAGACAGCAAGAAGCTGAGAGAAGCAGGCTTGCATCATATTCATCCTATCAGGAGCTGTGTAGCTTCCAAAACAGAGGTTTTTAAGTGTACATCTTTAGCCCAAAAAATTGCTCTGTGCCCTGTTTGTTTCTGAGTGTCATACAGGGAGATCAACAGAAGTCTTAGAAAGACACTCCAAGACAAGACTATCAAATCTGGGTTTTAAGGTAATTTTCTCACGAGTTTTTAAGCTACCTCTGAGCTAAACAGAGTTTTCAGGTAATGTGAAGAACAGTGCAAGTGGGACTTGGCAGTGGAGTGAGGTCCTGGCTCATGAGTCAGAAAGCAGACAAGCACAGAAAGCAAATTTGGTAAAAATGGGCCACATAATGGTCCAATTTGTCCTATATTGGCAGGGACCCAAGGAACAGTGGCCATGAGTGCCCTCCTTCAGCCCATGTTTTGCCATCTATGGAGCTCCTTCTATCACTGCCACAGTGAAACTAAACACTGACATTAATTAAAACAAAAAGAAACTGTACCTCGTGCACATTTAAATGACTGACACTCCATTAGAGAAACAATTCACTCTGTACTCTTCATATATTTTGGCATCTTATGATGTAAATGGTGGTCCTTTCATGGTCACCACATTATTTTAAAGATTCTTTCCAACACACAAACCATTCATTTAGTTGTGCAACACACTGGAAAAAAAAAGAATGAGGAATAAAGCAGAACAGTGCTCTCCTAATCTGTTTTAGCAGGAGATCATATTAGTCATCAGTGTGTGAACCCTGTACAGTTTCCATTTCCCTCCTCCACTGTGGATAAAACAGAGCTGACAACACATATTTTTCTTTGTCAAAACATTTCCATTTTGCCTACTTTTCAGTGCACAGACATCTTAAGAGCCATAACTTAGGCCAAGATTACAGCAACATTTTTCTTGTCATCTCAGTATTGGAAAGGTACATGCACTAGATCCTTAACAGGAGTATACTAGCTTAAAAACTTGTCACAGGTAAAACAGGATTTCCCAAATGACAGTGTCAAATAGAGAAAAGAATAACCTAGGCAGTTATCAGATGAGAGTGAGAGAGCTAGGACAATACTGTTTTTTATATCTCAAAATACACATCATGTTCAGCTGTTTCAAAAGTCATTCAAGCACATTATACATTTTTGGTTGGCTGAAATGCAGTGTACACATCTTATTCTGCTTCCTTGTCTGATGCATTTTTTAACTTTTCAAGAATGGCGAAAGCAGACACAGATTGTTTGTGCAGAGCTTTGCCTTGCAGAAAATGAGTTATGGTGTTGAGAAATATATCTTCCAGGCATATTTTTCCTGAGGATTATGTAAAGAAAATCACAGTAGCATATGAAAAAAACATGCGCATAAATAAATTGCTCTGAGTCCCAAATATGAAGTTGTAATACAGTTGTCTTTCAAATATTTACTTCTCAGTGCAAAATAGAAAGACTACCAATAAATGAAAATGCTGTGTCTGCACACTACATGCTGCAGCAAAATGAAAGGCAAAGCAAAAATAAGTATTTACCAGTCACAACACACAATTGCATTATTCCTGAATTCTACATGTACATAGACACAAAGCTGACCAGGCTGATGAAAAAAGGATTCTTATGCTTCTTGTATTAAGAGCCAAATTGTTGCTTTATGCAGAAAAAACACTGAGACCAAACCCTGTTGTACCCAAAGTGAAGAACTTCTGGAAGCAGGGGTCAGAGGAGGGGGTCTCTGTCCCTGGCCTGAAAGTGTGTTTGGCCACAGGACCCACCCAGATCCACACATTGCAGTTTGAGCAGATATTTCAGTGTACCAAGACCACACTTTCTGCTGTCTGTTTCTCCCTGCTTGTACTTCTCCCTTGCATGGTAAAAGTACACCTCTCTCAGTATTGCAAGAGACCTTAAAAAAACATTTTGATTGTCTGTGCAAGTAATGTATGCCTGGAAGCTGCAGAGCTGGGGGATGCAGGAAGGGCAAATGTATTTAAGCAAAATTCCAGAGTAATATTACTCTGGTTCACAACTTCGCCACTTAAATCATATTCAGTTCAGCTGAACAAAAGCATTTATTTCAAATTATGGACCAGTTTATTTTTTCTTGCCTGCAGACTGAGCTCCCCCAGCCCCCAGGCATTCCAGTATTGGTACTGGCCTACAGGGTTTGACAGATTGATTCCCTTTTCTACTCTTAAATATACATTGATTGTAGGACACCTTTTGCACAGCAGTCCTAATGATTGCCTCCTAACTGAACAATTATTTCATATTTTTCTCTTATTTTAATTTATAGTATGATGTGCAAAGTTTCTCCCATCACTGAAATGTAGACTTTTTAAATGCAACTTCTTTGAAACTGAGAAAAATGGATTTACAGCATTGTGTCAATTAGGACATGGGGTTACCATTGTCAAATCAGTTTAACTGTTAAATGTTGACCAAACCATATCTTAATTATCTCTTTTGGCTTCTATGTAAGAAAAATCACTTTTTTAAGAATTATTTGCTCTACTCAGTCCATACTGACAAATTAATTTCACACAATGTCACATTAAATCATATTCAACACCTCATTATATTTCCTAGGTTCGTGTTTTCTTGTCTGCAGTTGCCACATCCATATATGATTTTTCATTCAGTATAATTTCACAGAAAATGAAAGCAATTTATGTAATATTAAAACCACAGAACTATAGAGTAATCTTGGGTAAAGGGACCTCTGAAGGTCTCTAGAGCTTCAGAGGAATCAACCACTGTAGATGTAAATTTGTATCTACTCATTTAATGTACTGACAGCCATAAATTCCACCTGCAACAATGGCATGTTCATCTTCTGAAAGCCAAATCATAGTAAATTGGCATGAGTGGCTTTTAGTAGCCCATTTGATTTGAATGACATGTTTTCCATTACCCATGAGTCTGATGTCATGGTAGACAGAGGTGCAGAGCTGCAGCTTCAGGCATTTCCTGTGTGTGAATGGAAATACAGACAGGACCATGTGGAACATTTCTGTACTGAGGTGAAAAAACAGAAACTGGAAAAACGAGGTGCTTATTATACCTATAGTAAAATTGAAAGTATACTTAGAAAACATGCAAAAGCATTCCAGAGGCATTGCTTCTTTATTCTCTCTTTGAATTAATAGTTGAGCCTTGATCACTGTAATGTAATAATTTTTTCTTTTTCCAAAGATTATGGTGATCATATTTACTCTTATCAATACAGAAGTTATGTATACATCTAGTTACACCCTAATGGATCATTAATAGTCATTTTGTGTGATTTAAGGCCCCTAGCCTTCAGTCTTACATATACAGAGTACTTCAGGTATGCATTCATACTCCATTAATGCACCATCATCCTGTCTTACTGCTTTATTTCCTTACATGTTGCAAATCAGAAACAATGGTTTTTTCACAATATTTTTTCAGAAAAGCATTTGCAGGAAAGGATGTTGCAGAATTTCCAGGATGGGCTAAACATCTAAAAGAGAATTTTGTAATAAATTGAAACAGCATGCACTAAAGAATACTCTTTGTGGCTTGAAATCTTTATTTGAGTTATGTGCTGCTATGAACCAGAAAAAAAACCTCACTAAGCTAAGCAAAACCAAAATTCTGTTGCTTGTTCTGCTCCATCCTTGCACAACATTTACAAACATCTCCTGCTTCTTCTCCCACACTTCCCAGGCTCATACATAGGAAGACAAGGACATGTGAAACAGAGATGGGCATTCAAGTGAGACACTGCAGACTAAGGGCAGCCTCTGGGCTAGCGGAGCAGAGCAGTGGAGAAACAGCAGGTAGTCTCACATCTCTTTTCCAGACAACATGCCAGATTACTCACAGTCTTGAACAATTTTTGACTTGAATATCTGATTTATACTTTTCAGTAAAAAAGGACAAAAAAAAAAGTAAAGGACAATAAAAAAAGATCTAAAAAAAAAAATCTTATTTGAAGTCCAGAGTGCAGTTGTGAGCTGGTTTGTGTCACTGGGCTACAAAAATTCAACTTGCATCACTCTTGTTGTATCCTTCCATGATAGAAGATTATATGCGTAACACCTCCTGCCAGTTATTTACAAAATCTTGTACTATTAGACATTTGCCCCTCATTTCTTTTTCAGGAATATTTGTTTTAAATTCTCAAGGTCTTGGCTCAGCACACGCTGAGTCATTTTCTCCAGCTTCTTGCACGCTCTCCTACTACAAAATGGTTGGATCCATTTTAAACCATAATATCACTCTGCTCAATGCTCTTGATCAAAATAGCTAACACAGATCTAATTATTCTTGAGTAGTTTCCAGAGCAATAAAAAGGGTGAAGCAAGAGGATATTAACTTCATACAGAGCTATCATTACAATCATTAGTGTGACAGTAGGTGAAAAGCAACTTGCAGAGGTCTACTCAGCTGGTAATACAGATGGGTAATTTTGAGGTTGTTTGCAATTTGGAAAAGTATCATGACTGTTCATTGCCTTCAACTTGTCCAAAATAAATGAAACATTCAGTAAAATGTTGTTACAGGTTGAAAACAAATCCTAAAGCTACCAACTATGATATTATAACTGTATTTCCTTGATGAATAAATATGCACACAAGTGCATTATCCCAACCAATGCTGACAAACAGCAGTGAGTCTTGTTTAATGGAAAAGTTAATCAGAAAAAGTACATTAGAGGCTTTTAATACACGATTACACATACATAGTGGGGGCACAGGGTCTAGCAGAGAAGTTCCCTGTTGTAGAAATACTCTCAATGGGCCAAGTGATTCTTGGAGCCCAGTCCTTATCTACCATGTATCTACTTCTACACCCAGCTCCTGTCAAAGGTGAATACACCAGAAACCAGAGAAAAGTGGAATAGCTCAGGTAAATCATTAATAGGTAAGTTTAGAGATAAAGATGAAGCCAGCTCTTAGAACCAAAATAGAAAAGCTGATGTCATGAATTTGACCCCAATATACACATAATAAACTTGGTCAGACATCTGCAGATTGTATGGTAACCCTTACAGGAAACAGCCTAGTTCAAGTAATTCAGACCAACAATGTGACTGAGACCAAGGGCTCTATGTTCCTAGCCAGCCACAGGAAAGGACCTAGATACACTCAGATTCTGGGGGAACACGTGGCATTCTGCTCTCTATCATGCTGTACTCACCCATATTACAAAGGACAGACATACTGAGTACCTGGGGACTTCTGGCTCAGAAAGTGCCATGGGAAGCTGGAGAAAAACAACAGACATTCTGGCAGCAAGAAATGGCTCATCTCCAGAAGAATCTGGGCTGGGACCTGTTTGCTGGATAGCAAAACATGTTGGAGATTCTGTGGGAGGGAGTCTGAGATGGCCGTGTCTTCATGGACACTTAAAATCTTCCATAGAGATTATGATTACTCCTAATTGCTACATGCAGATGCAAATATAAGTTCATTGGTATCAAGATAAAACTGTATCATGATGGCTTTTGCTCACCAGTTTATTGAGCAACACTACTCTTTTCATCATAAAGCTGAAGAAGGAGCCTTTCCTGCACTCATTATCCCTGGGAAAACAGAGTAGAATGTGCAAATTTTCATTTCTTTGAAGTGAAGCCCAGATTGAAACTGTTGCCTGAGTAAGTACAGACAATGTGCAGAACATGAGTAACCCCACTGAGATTAGAAAAGACCCACTGCTTCCTAAATGAATGTAGTTAGTGGAAAATATAGCACATTTTCCCAACATTACATTTCATTTTCTGTTTTGCATAGATCTAACCAACTCAGGCTTCGCTGAGCCTGCAGAAAAAATAAATCTCTTCTGCATATGGGCACTGTTTGTGAAGACATTCATTAAAACTGCATCATGCTGAGCTCCTTATAGGAGCAGTTCCAGAGAAATGTAATGTAATGTTGTGCAGCAGAAAGATGAAGTTCCTCCCTCAGCTAAATGTGAAGTTTTCACATGTGGCAGTGTGATAGCACTTGTTGGTACTTCCTCGCCTCAAGCCTGGATGATGTCAGTTTTACACAAAAAGCACTATTCCTGTAACTTGAAACTGATTTTGTTGTCACTTTTCTCTGTTTTACACAGGAACAATCCCAGTTAAGATAGTTGATTTGTTCTGACACCTGAAAGAAGAATCATTATTACATATACCAGCTCAACAAACCAGCTGTTAAACAGTTCTAAGTTGAAACAACTTTCATGGGAAACGTTTTGAATCAGACAGACATACCTGCTTATATTTTATCAATGTAAACTGTTAAAAAAAGTTTCAAGCACTTGTGCTGGCCTAGCAACGTAAGTAAAAAACATGACATAATACTATCAAGTATGCTATGTCAATTCATGATTTCACCTTTATGCCAGCCAAGGAGCAGCTTCTTTTGAAAAGAAAAACAGTCATTAATAAGAACTCATCCATAATTTTCATGCTCTCTGTGAAAGGATGAAGAGATAATGGAGTTCAAACACCTTTTCTGGTTTACCTTCCTGAATATCTGTAGCATTTCTGTAAAAGAGGCAGAAGATTGGGGTGAGAAAAATATAGGTGTAATGTTTTTCTTCAGACAGTTCTTAAACTCATTTTCTTGCTCCCTGCATGTGACAAAATGCCCAGCTGGCNGGAAGCTGGAAGCTTAAACATCAGCAAATCTTACAGAGTAAGGCAGTGATACCAATTTTAATCACTATCACACACAGCATTTTTTCTTCCCAGTATTGAATAGTTTGTGGACCACAAGTAAGATTTACAGATGTTTCCATTTGTTGTAATACTATAATGTTCTATAGGAATTGGTTTTAATGGTCTGTAGACAAACTGGTAGTCAAACATCCCATCTTCCTCTATGCCATGACTGCTGTACTGTCAGGCAAACAGTGCAGAGAGAAAGTGCATTGAGAATAAGCCTGCAGTCCCTACCAAACCTTAGCAATTCCTCTGAGGTCAGCATGAATTTTACATCAAGACTAACTCATTTAGAAATACCAGTTCTCCCCAGACATCACATGCCTGACTTTCAGAATAGCAGGTTTTAAAAATATTCTTTAAAGGGCGGCAGAAATATTATTTGATGGTTGTTTATTTTCCAAGTGTAAAGAGTAGGAACAGTTTCCTCTATGATAGAAAAGAGGAAAAAACCCAGCCAAACCATAAAGTCACAACAGGGTGCACAAAGTAAGTGAGGAAACTTTATAAAATTAATACTTGTGGAAACCTGTGTGTTTATCCAATGATATGAAATAAATGGAGCAGAAGTAGCGACATCAACATTTGATTAAGTAGACATTAACAAGAATACAAAGTATAAATAAAAGGAGATAAAAATTTGGTAATAGCCCAGAAGGAAATTGCTGAAGTGCCCAGAAGTAACACACCATAACCCTTTCTATATTAAAATAGTATATCACACCTGACAACCAACCAAGGAAAGAGAGAAAACAGGAAATGCTTTTTCAGATTTGGTCTTGGTTTTTTTCTGTGGCATGTAGGAAACATTTCATGCAAGAATGTGCACCCTGAAATTGAAACTGGGGAAAAGTATAGGAATCATACCTTTATTAAAGCAGAAATCTATGCTTTCCCCTCAACCGTGTAAACATCATTCTAACTCCAGTGTAGATGGTAGGTCACTGAGCTTAAAAAGTAGCGTGCCTACTATCTATATAGATATAGATATAGATATATAGTCTAAAATAGAAAATAACTTGAAGAGGGGCACACTTGAGATGATTAATTTTTCCCCTCAAAAGTCTGAATGTAATTCTAGACCCATGAACACATAATAGAGAGTTTGGCCAGAACTTCAGTCATCTGACAGAGGAATGATGATACTTTTTAAAGGTCTCATCTGAAAGGCCCTGCACTAAGCTTCATGATAATCCTTTTTGCTTTTGAAGTAATCTGAGCTGAACCCACTAACATGTCAATGTGGAGTCCGAAAAGTGCAGACATATTTTTGAACAGAAAACACAACAAAGTCCAAGTAATGTATAAGCTTTTATTCGAATCTCATGTGCATTGTCTTATAAAATTACTCTTAAAAAACAGGTGGCTATCACAACATTTTATTGACAATGCAGCTACAGTAGTACCCATAGGGGAAAAAAAAAGAAAAAACCCCACATGCCTGACCAGAACTTGTGTTGCAGGCCGTCAGTGGGAATATTGCATAAACTGCTTAGTCATCAACATTCCCAACACATTTCAAATCAAAAGCAATGACTCCTTAAAGACAGAGCTTCAAACAGACAGTGTCCACTACTCAGAGCTTATTCACTCATCAGAAAAAGAAGACATTTGGGAGGAAAATCCAATATTTAATATTGACCATCTCCATGTTGCTCTGGAAAAGTCCACCAGAAAGACATTTCCTGGTTTGAGGTAATTGCCCAAAAAACTCTCCTGTTTCTTATCCACACCAGCTGGACAGAACCTGGGGTGTGGGAGGAATTGCATCAGCTGCCTGGTGGTGTTGCAGCACCTCCAAGAACCAGGAGCATGTGAACCACATTGAAGTTACATTCACCTCCATATTTGCAGGCCTGCACTAAGCCCACCCCAGCTAGAGCACGATAAAGGGGATTATGTTATTCAAGTCTTTAAGAAGGAAATACCTTTACAATCCTATCAACTAACTCCATAACTGCCTTTTCCTAGAAATTGTGTTGGTTGCAGGCACATACAGCTACCAGTAAAGAGCATATTAATCTGGAAATTTCAAACACTGAAAATAAGATGTGGTTAAAAGTTGAAGGTAGGGGCATTCTTCAGCTTTTCTTGATTTCTGCTAGTCTTTATTCTTCTTGTTTACAAAAAGCAAAATATTAAAAGAAATGTCTCTGATAATAGCAATATTCATTTAAATGTAATTAGAAGAACAAATAACAGAAATTATTAATATGAAACAGAATGGACAATTAACATCCATTTTGTGATAAAGCAGAATCTTCCAGGTTCTGAAAAGGTCCAAATTTCCTAAACCAAATGTTTGTCAACTTCCTTAGGTTTTTCTTTGCTCGAGGATGGCTGTGAAAACTTAAATCAAAACACATCTAACATCTCTTTCAGCCTTCATCATTAAGTCAATAACAAAGTTGCCTTTTATGGCATTTGATGACTTCCATAATTTCCAGACTTCAACCCTCTACCTTAATTCAAGCTGGCCAGCTGTAAATTTTCCACAAATTATTTTTAACATCACACGGTATTTAAACAAAAATATAAAACAAAGATGCAGCTCAAAATCAGTCTAAGGACATACTCCCATGGAGTAGGTGTGAACAACTCTAAGAAATTTCAATCCAAAATTATTTTCATACCCCACATTTTCAAAGCACTTTCACAAAGTTTGGGACACAAGGTTTTTCCAATTTTTGTTTTATATAACAACAGTGGCTGGAGTAGGGTCAGAAAAGCATTCTGAAACATTCTTCATTGTCTCTCCTGCAATTACTCTCAACTGAACAATTATCTAAGAAAAAGTGGGTCAGGAGTTCATCCCCTGGATTAACTGAGTGTCTAATAAAAGGTTTTACTTATTCATAAAATTTTAATTGTTGCCAATTAAACAAAAATATGAGACCAAGCATTGCTGTTCTGTTTCCCAACAGTTGGATCAAACACTTGCTCCACAGTTTCCTTGCTTCCTCACACTCTGTACATTCCATACACATCTACAGTGACTTTATGTCTCAGCAAAATAGAACTGCAGGAGTATGAGACAGCTGAGATGAGTTGTACTCCAAAGGTTTTTTTAAATCCTGTGTTTGAACTAGGAAACAAAAATTGCATTACATTTGAGGGATTTAACCAACATAAATCCCAAGGCAGCAGTTCAGGGCAACGTGTTAATTTGACTGGCAATTTTAAAAGCAGTAAAATGGCAATAGGAATTAAATGCCATTGAACTGGAAGGGCATAATGGGCCTAAAAGATTCAATATTCTTTGGGGAAGGGGTTGTCCCTCCACTATGTAATACAATAACAATCTTTCAATTTGAAGGCAGAGTGATGGTTCAATTACTCTGCACTTTTCTCTTGCATTGAACTAGCTGAAAAGTGATTATTAGAGGATTTGTGGGGTCTGAATTTTGGCATCTCCTATACTGTATGAATAATAGGTTCCATTTTCTTTTTACTATGTAATACTAAAAGCCTGAGTACTGCTGCTGATATGAGTCAAGTGTGAGCCATGCTGGTTTAGACTTGCTGAATCCTTGTCTTGGGTTTGGTAAGAGTTTGAGAGCAGATGACGCTACAGGGGAAGTTTGTGTGAGAAACTGCAAGAAGCCTCCCCTATGTCCAATAGAGCCAATGTCAACCAGTTCCAAGATGGGCCCAGCACTATCCAAGTCTGAGCCCACCAGGGATATTGGCAGCACCTCTGGAATAACAGAGTAAAGGTGGGGAAAGGTTACAGCACTTTTACTTACTGTAATTGCAGCCAGAGAAGAGAGGAGTAGGAATATGTGAGAAAAACAGCACTGCAGGCACCAAGGCCAGAAGATGGGGTGGAATTGCTCCAGGCACAGAGATTCCCCTGCATTTCCCATGGTGAGGCAGCCCAGGGGGGGTCCACAGGGGAGCAGAGATCCACTTGCAGCACATGGAGGAACCCACAGTGGAGCAGGTGAATGACCAAGAGACGCTGCGCACATTGAAGCACGTTTGCTGACAGGACACCTGACATCATGGGGAACCCACACTGGATTCAGTCTGTTCCTGAAGGACAGCAAATTCCACCATTATCTTTCCTGATAAGCAAAAATTTCGTGCTTGTTGCTCTAAAAAGCATTACTGGTCTAGAAAGCACCAGTAAAAAACATGAATTAATAAATTTGTAGTGTTGTACCATGTTAGACGCAGCCAGATTTGGAAAATCAGAGATTTACACTGTAGATTCTCTCCTAGGATGCAGGTAACTAAACAAAGTACACACGTAGATCCCTACCAAGACGTGGTTGCTTAGCATAAGCACTCTGGTGGTATATTCTGGGGCATGCACTCCTGAGAATAAGAGCAACTATAGCATCCGTAAATCTGCATTCCCAAAGCTGACTGTAGTACCCAAGAGCACCATCTTCCAGAGATGGTACTTGAGAGAATAAGTGAGAAACATAATAGATACCTAAATCAAAGAGTATCTTGCCAACATACCTGCTGTCCAAGAAAATTAGGGGTAGCCTTCCTTGGGAAATTATCTGAGGATATTTTTTGAGCTAAACCTGCTTTGCAAAAATTAATTCTAGGAAAAAATAAATTACTTGTCTTGTATCTGAAACTAAATTAAGTTCTTTAGGTTGCTATAAATCCAGCCTAGAATACAATGAAAGTTTAAGAGTAACATTTCTGAAATGTATTGGAGGAAGACTGACAGCTTTCAAGAATTGCTAAAAATGTTCAATTCTCACAGTGAAAATTTGTATGTTTTTTGGGCACAGTTAGAATTTTTTCTTCCAGAAATCTTGAAAGAAATATAATTTGCATACCTATTTGGGTTTTTTGTAAACTGACTTTAAAACTTGTTTGATTTTTCTCAGAATGCACTACCACACTCTTAGCACCTGTGCAGTGTTTCTCACACAGGTCCATTGTGTTTAAATCTCCGCTTTTACTCCCACCTGAACCTCCCTGAAAATGGCAGATGTTACCTGAAAGATATATTCCTTACACATTTTTGCAAAAACCTAGGAAGTAAAATGCTACTATTTATAGGTAGGAGAAAGGAGAAGAGGAACAAATTTTTGACGTGGTTTCTTCCTCTCTTAATAGTAATGGGCTTCTTAAAACTGCCCGAGAGCATGGGTGGGATGGGTACAATTTCTCATGAAGTAAGTTTCTCATAGTTCAGTTTTTTTAATGGTCTTGGAAACAACTGGTTCTTTTTCTATCTGAAAACAGAGCTCAATGGAAACAGGTAGATAGAAAAAACTGAACACCAAACTACAGGCCTTTGACTGCTTCCCCCTCAACATTGCAGCCCAACACTTTCTTTCAACTCATATCATTCCCTATTAAGTATGCTACAAAAAAACCTTCTGGGTACAGCATACACTTCAAATATCATCCACCAGGCAGGCAAAGGGCATCCAAAGGTTCAACAGCACAACTGTACTTAGAAGGAAGGAATTATCCCTTGCCTCCAAGGACAAAGAGAGGTGTGCATCTGTAGGGTATCATACTCTTTTATCTTCACTGGAAATAAAAAAGAGAGTATAGTGCAGAGATGATATTTCCAGCAGCAAGTGAATACTTACACAGTTTATTAAATCAAGTTCAGAATTAGACATTTTCATATAAAATTTTTCACATTTGTGCTCTATATTTGACACTCATAGAATCATAGAATGGCCTGGTTTGGAAGGGAAAGATCATCCAGCTTCAACCTCTTCACTATAGGCAACGAGATGCCACCCACTAGGTTCAGGTTTCTCAGGGTCCCATCCAACTTGGCCATGAACACTCTCAGGGATGAGAAATCCACAGTTTCTCAGGCAAACTATTCCTGTGCCTCACCACCCTTGCAGTAGAGAATTTCTTCTTAGCATCCTATCCAAATCTCTTCTGTCAATTTAAAAAACCTTTCCTCCTTGTCCTATCACAACATGCCTTTATTAAAGTCCCTCTCCCTCTTCCTTTTAAGTCCCCTTCATGTACTGAAAGACTGCAAAAAGGACTCCCTGGAACTTTCTCTTTTCCAAGCTGAACAACCCCCTCTCTCTCAGCCTGTCATCACAGCAGTGGTTCTCCAGCCCTCAGAACAGCTTGGTGTCCCTCCTCTGGATTTTGTCCAATGGGTCAATGCCCTTCCTGCGCTGGGACTCCAGAGCTGGATGCAGTGCTTCAGGTGGGCTCTCACCAGAGCAGAGTGGAGGAGCAGAATCCCTTCCCTCACTCTGCTGGCCACAATATTTTGGATGCAGCCCAGGATACAATTGGCTTTCTGGGCTGGCTGGCCCTCTTGATCAGCATAGTCTGCTGGTAAAAGGCTTTTACAGGTACACTGCTGTCAGTGAAAAAATATGATCCACATTACCTTGCATTGCCAATTTCAATGTCTACTTCCACTTTGAGGAGCAAGGTTCTTGACACTGAAACTGCAGATCAGTTACCAGACTCAGTCTTCTTAGACAGCATCTCCACAGCAGGATCAATGCCAAAACAAAAAATCAAACCCAACCAGCTGATTTATCCTGTAAGAGATATACCTATAAAGGAATGACTGATGAAGTACAACAACAAACACCCAACACCAGAGTGAATGGCTATTAGCCAGAAAATCTGTAAATGATCAGTTAAAAAAACGTAAGAGTCAAAAAGAAACCTGATAACTAAAAGAGACTATCCAGTCCCAGTTTTCTAATGTTTGCCTTCCTCATCAAATGAGAAGTGAGAAATTCACATGACCTTGGATACAGGCTGGCTCACGGAGATTGGTGCATGCCCATGATGTGAGGGATGATGCCAGCACTGTGCAGTATGACTGAGCATGGCACTGCAGAGTTTGACAATGGGGAAATAGAGACAAATTGAGCACAATTATGTTGGGCCTTCAAATTAAGCGAAGGAGTTTTGACAACACTGAAATACAATTACTTTGATGTCGGTTTGGTTTTAGTAAAGTTGCCCCCTGAAGCATATAAATGCCACCTCTACTCTGCTTCTCATGCTGTTGGAAATAAAATTGTCTCATCACTGAAAGCAATTGCAGATTTAAGAAAATAAATGTACATCAGACTTAAGAGGTGGTTATGCACATATTTCAATAAAGATTAAATGGAGAATGACATTCTTTTGGATCAGAAAATATCTCATACTCATCCCTGTCTGGCTCTCAACCTCCATATATCAATGCATGATCCTCTGTCCCCTTCATAAGCAGCCAGTGCTGATCAGTGTTACAGACAAGACTATAGGTTAAAATGTGCCTTTGATTATATTGAACCACCGATGGCATTTTTCAATACCATAATTTAGATAAATACCTTCAGGGTTGAACTGCTAAAAACACTCTGTCAGCTGAGAAATTACTTACAATCAGTAGAACTTTAAAAAATTCCTAAAAGATTTGAGGGCTTAAAGTGCACTTTTAAAGTTATTTTTGAAAAGTATGCTATGTAATATTCATGTTCCTTTGGGTCTTACAAAAATTCACTTTTGCTAAAAACAGGAATGAACACCATTTTGCTGTCTCATAAATGAGACATCATAAACTGCCTTCTTCCTGATAATTTAAAGGTTAAATAAAAAAGAGAGATAAACCCCACCATAGCTAATGTAGGTAATAAATCAATAGTAAGTTCACCTAAACACTTGCATATATGTGCAATATTTTTAGAGGCTAATACTAATAATTACTAGGCCAGTAATGAATCTTAATGATGGCTAGTAAACAGTTGAATAGGAAACTAGAGAAATTTTAAGGTAGCAGAATTATGATATGAAGAGAGCTCCTAAACATGTTATTTCTCTGAATTCACTGTTGCAGAATGACGTCACCAATATTTTAAGATGTGTAACATTATACAATTTATCTGAGCGCTGCCTTTTCTTTCTTAGAAAGTTCTCACTCATCAATTTCTCTAAATACTTGGGGTTTGGAGTTTTTTTCAAAAATCTTCATTGAAACATTTAGTCTATTTAATTTTCATATGTCTGCCTATTTAAAATCTGAACTTTAGGCAGTCATATTCTTCTCTGATTAAAAGCACAAATGTAACTAGTTTTGATGCCAGACTCAATGAATGAAACTCTTATAACTTCAAATTTCTGCTATGGAGATGGTTACTGATAACGTATTTAAGCTTCACAGTCTGCAGTAAACCTAAATTCTGCTTGATATATTTTTTGTTCACAAGCTCACACTAATACTTATAGAAGCCAAATACAACAGAAACAAAAATTCTGACATTCAGCAATGAATGTGCATTACAGGAAATGTTAAAGAACCTATTTTTGTTCAAATACAACCAGGAAAACTAATTTTAAAATGTAAATGAATGTTTAATTCATTTTTTAGACCCCTCTCTGAACACTGAATTGGAATGAAGTGATGCAGTGCTATTAATGCATCACCCTATTTAGGCAAGCAGAATGTAGGCATTTCAAACACAAGAATATTATTTTATAGACTGTCTTGTGTCATTTATTTATCACAGATTTTCAACACTGAAGACTACAGAGAACTCCTGGCGGTCAGTCAACACCACTGTGCATGAATACCCAAGACTAAGGCACACAGCTGGTCATAACTAATTCAAGCTACATGATAACAAAATAAAATCTTCTAAAATATTGTGTTATATTCCTTGGCATAATGCACAATTGAAAAAAAGAAGGAAGCTTCTGCTGAAATATTAATGTACTTTATGGAAGAGCCTTCCTATTTCCTTGAAAAACTTTACCATATATTTCCTGAGACAAGTCCTGGATGGCAACGGAATAACAGTGAAGTACTTGCATTTTCTGAAGTGCCAAGCCAATTGTGACACTGTAAAAAGAAACAGCTGTTTCAGGATGATTTTTCATAGCCCTGAAATAATATGCAGATTAACACATGTAAATATAGACGTACAAGCATGAGTTTCAAAACTATTTTAAAGGAAACTATGACATTGGTAGAGAAATTTATCTAATAAATTGTTTACACTTACATAGTTTAGAACGTATTAATTCAAACACCCCAAACTCTATTTTTACTTACAGAGAAACAAAATAATTCAGACACTTTGATGCTACTGAGTATTTGAAGGATTGTGAAAGTAATTGTTTTATGTAAGCAATTAATAAACATTAATTTTTGAGAGTTGCAGCACATACAGTTTAGAGGGAAATGTTAACAAAGAAAGCACTAAAAATATTTTTAAAAAACCAAACAAACAAGCTTAATCAAATTGTCATTGTTATTTTATTCATGGATTCCTACCATCCTCTGTTACAATTACGCATATGAATGTTAGCTGTCTGTTGATATACACATTAGTGTGTGATAAAAACCATAAAACACTCATTAAATCCACGAAAGTGGAGAAGAAATAAAATGTTCTTGCAATATCCATTTAGAATTCCATTGTTTTCGTTACTCTTCAAGAACATACACAATTACATTTGTGTTCTGCCTCAGAAAATGTTACAGATGTCTGCAACTCTGGTAAAGAGAGGGACTTAGTGAAAAACAGACTTCACCTACTATTTTCCAGAAATTTGACTTTCCCTCTAAAATCAACCCTTTTCCAATTTTCAGCCCCAATTATTCTTTTTTTTTTTTATGTTCACTAGTTATAATTAATAGTTTGCATTTATTTTAGAGTAAGACATATATATCCAAACTTTCCTTACAGTAGTTCTGGTATAAATGTTTCATTATGTTTATTTTTTATGGATGAGAAAAATTACCAAAGGGAGACACTATCTCTGTTTGCCAGAAATATATTTTTGATAACTTAAAAGAAAAAGAAATTCCCTACACATGATTCAGGATACAATTGCACCCATTTCCGACAAAACTTTTCTCATGGTTATGCCTTCTCCCTGTCACATCGAGATAAATAAAAATATCCTCCATAATTTCTAAAATATGAAAAAACAGAATGAATGTTAATATTTTGTACAGTGAAAGGAATCTGTAAGTCTCAGCATTTAGCATAATTTTTGCTGCTTCTACTTTTATAAAGTTCTGTAGAACAAGACAGGTGTGGTGAGCTTACACTCATCCTATGTTTGAGGAGACTGGCCCAAGGCTCTTATTAGTTTGCAACACTTACCCAATTCTTATGCTGTAATAGCAATAACAGAGTTTTTAACAAACAGCAACCTTTGTTCTGCAGGGATTTCTGCTCCTGTTTTCTCTGTGACTTATCAAACACCCAAGACATTCAATAATGCTTTAAAATGCACTGTTGGACATGCCTGATTGACAGAAAGCGGATTTTTCCTTCTTATATGTAAATCCTCCACTCACATGTTGTGCCTAGCTACTTTCTACTTTTAACACTGTGCATCCTTCTGCACTGCACAAGACAGAGAGAAAGTGTACCCAAGGAATGGTCTAAACAATCCATGAACAATATGTTATACTAACAAATATTTTATTAAGCTACTTTTATCCAACTGTAGTTAACTCAGAAAAGAAACAAATAGAAAAGGCTCTATAATGTGTATATGATTTATGGTGAAACAAGTATTTATTATACTTTTTAAACATGTGTCTTATATCTCAACAGCTCTAAAATTTTAATGCCTTTAAGGCTTTAAAGTAGTTTGATTCTTATAGACATATCATAGGACTGTAACTAAAGGTATCAAGAACAAGCAGCATTTTAGTTTCTCCCAGAGAAACTGCCTACAGACTAATAGCAAGTGTCACTTCAGTTTAATGACTGTCTGCTTTCAAGGATGTATGTCTTTCAAAACAGGGTCATGATCTAATATGCCATTCCTACTGATTTTTTTTCAAGGCAATTTAAGCTGTCTGGAGATTTGGGGATGTTACAGATTCTCATTTCACAGAAGTGGTAACACTTTAGGTAGTATCAAAACACCTTCTTTGTTCAATGCCAACAGAAAGTTCAAAGTATAAAAATACTGTGTGTTTTATAGATGTATAGGAATGGCATATTCTCAAAAGTTCTAAGTAAATAACATTGAAAGGTTAGGAGTAATAAAAGATGGCAAGAAGGTTCTCTCATTTAGTGGAAACTGCACAGCTCACTGAATTTCTTCCAGTCCTAACTCTTGCTTGACTGCAGACATTTAAAAAGCAGCTGGGCCTTGCAGCTATGCAGTCAGCTCTTGCAGTCTGTTGTGATCCTCAATATATTTCAATAACAAGACCTTTTGCTGTGCACTGGGAATCATCCCTTAAAAATATTTACTTGATAGACTCTAGTTAAAAGACATGTTTATAGTCAATGATACAGTGCAATTGTATTTTTATAAAGCTTTATGAATAATACAATGTCTAAAAACTTCCTATTGATTATATCTCAATTCAAAGCTGTCAAATGCTTTAACATTAATAACTATTAAAATACCTGAGGTGTACATTATCCACCTAGTTGTATAGATCGGAAACTTGAGATACAGACAGGTTGAATGATTTTTCCCATCTGTTCTCTGTGTGCTTTGGAGCATAACCTAAATATAGACATGTGGAAATGTTCGAGTAAAATGCTAGCTCCACAGAAAGCAAAATGATTTTTACTCTTTGATTCAACAGAGACATAATTTTATCCTCATTTCACAAGAAATTACCTGACATTAAAAAAAAAAATCTGGTGACCTTCCCAATTACAGCTCCACTGGGTACAAGACAGATGCAACCCAACATACAGTAGTGAACAGGTTGATATAATCTCAGTCTTTTTCTATGGCAACATTAGATTTCTGGGGTGAGTGGACATGGAACAGCTTCAGGATGGACTCAAAATATCTATTTTCAGGGTGTGAAAAATTATGAAATATACCATGAGACAGACAATAGTTCAGGATGGCACACATCTAGACTGGAATTAATAATTTATAGAATGAACTTTTAGTTTGGTCTAGAATATAAATGAACATGTCCATGTTGTACTTGCACTAATTTTTCTCATTTGCAATAAAATGATGTTTAGTGCCTTTGAATTCAGAAGTCTCTCTTTCCTGTTTA
Organism: Drymodes brunneopygia; assembly: GCA_013400955.1. Taxonomy (NCBI): domain Eukaryota; kingdom Metazoa; phylum Chordata; class Aves; order Passeriformes; family Petroicidae; genus Drymodes; species Drymodes brunneopygia. The sequence goes on along the minus strand of VZTZ01029535.1, from coordinate 122,227 downwards.
TCCTATTATCTAGGGTAATATAATCCTGTGGAGCACTTGGTAAGTCACTTTTCAACCATCAATCATCCCTAAATAGTGCTCTCTCGTTTTAAATCGAAAGACTGGATTTCCCCTTTTCTCCATCTCAGAGACAGCAGCAGTCAATAAAGCCATCCACTTCAAATCCAAGATTTATAGCCGCCAGAATTTTCATACCATCTACTCTGCATTTCTAAATACAATATTCATATTGGTAGAAAACATGCAGCAACCACCTGTAGTACCATCTAATGGGATTTCAACAGAAGCCTGAATCTTATCCAGGTGCCTGCTAATTGACCTGCAGAGGATGCATTTCCTTGTGTGCAGCCAGGCAGCCCTGTTTAGATAAATCAATAGAAAAAAGAGAATTTGGGAGTTTTTAAGCAGAGGTCAGGGTTAATCTGTAAATGTGTTTTATCGCTTGAAGGATTTATATTAATCCAGTTTTATCTCTGATGCCGCTGATTCCAAGCTTATGTTATAACTGAAAATCTTCTCCCTGGTGGTTTGTTTTTTTTTTAAATACTCAACTACTCAAATGTGTGCCTCCCAACAGGACAGCAAGGAGAATCTCCTGGTAAATCTTTAAGTAAAACCCACATACTTTTTAATAAGCAAACAGATATACTTACTGGAGAACAGAGGCCCTCTCACAAAATAACTTCCTGATTGTATTTCTGCCCTGAGCTGGGGTTTTTTTGGTCTGTATTTACAGTCTGGGTTTTTTCCTTTTTTTTTTTTTTTTTCCTTACTGAAACTTTGCCTAATATTCTTCTATAACAAAGAAAAACTGGAAGTTCTTCTGACATAGGGATATAGTCCAATAGCACGGTCTTTGACAGAATTCAGGCACATCTCAAAATCAAGGAGAACAAGACAAAAAAAATGGCTGATGTCCAGGATACAGGATTTTGTGGGGTAGAAGAGAATTACAGTTTCAAGATGAAGCCCAGTAGAAAGACCATACATTTTAATATCAGACGGTGACTGTTACAGTTAGAAATCTCTACTTAAAGCCAAGCAGGAGACAATTAACTATTGCATCTTTGCTAATGAGGTCCTGAATTGGACCTTACTTCCTCCTAGGGAGTATTTCATTGCCTCACTCTCTGAAGGCTTCTCCTCAGAGTGCAGCACCCCAAGCTACCAGTCCAGGTGTCACAGAAAGGCCCTGGAGCGCCCCTGTCCTGGAGTAACAGCCACACCACAGAGGCAGGTGGCCCTCCAAGCACTGCTCTGGCTGGGGCCATGCACAAACTACAGCTCCCAAACCTACAGCTTGCCCTGCAAAACACAGGATGTTATTGGGCCAGTCAGAGTAGAAAGACTTGAGACATCTCAGCAGCAATAACCTACTGTGTACAACAAAGCAGCTTTTGTCACCAACCACACAGTCATGTTTTATTCATTCTGTTCTAATGCAGTAAAAGATCGTACTCTGCCCCATTTCATAAATTTGTCCATTTTGTATAACACCAAAAAAGCCCCGTGTATGATTTTGGATATATCTCTTATTCAAGGCACCATAATATAAAAAGACTTCTGTTGCAAGATAAATGAAGTACCAGTGCTCCTTCACTGAACAGTCACCTCAGTTTCACATGATTTCAGTCAGTCATGTCTCCTGCACATTAGTTGACATTAATGCCTTTCCTTATCATGACATTTATGGTTTCCATTATTTTCTGCAGTGCTCTATTGATTTTGAGATCTATAGCTCCTACATGACTTGTCCTTCAGAGCTCTGTCATTACTCCTGCTTGTACAATAGGTACATGCCCAACAATTCAGGATCAAACACAGCCAGCGTAGTTGTGTGAGGGCTAAAGAGGTGAAGGTACTCCTTTTCCCTCAGCTGAAATTCAGCTTCCCTAAAATTGCAAGAATACCAACATTTTAATGAATAATAAGCATACTGATCGTCATTATATTGATAACTTCTTTTTCCCATTGTCAAATACCTCAGGCCTTACAGTGGCCTCACAAACTAATTTTAAAAAATGTTAAAAACATGAAACTATAAAGCCCTCATATAGGAGTAACCAGAGTAAGAATTAGCAACATAAAAATGTGATGGTCACAGCTAAAATGAGACCATGCCAACCCAAGGCAAGACAGATTTCATTGTTGTCCAGATGGACAAATAGAACTTTGTTGCAGCCAGTTTTGAAGATGGGATTGTGTTTGCTTCCTCTCTAGCATCTCCTCTCTAGTATGGTGTTCCTGTCTTATGGCTGAACTTGGGATTCCTTTGCTGGTGAATGTGATACAACAAAAAACTTCAACTCAGAGAATTTCATTTTAGGCTTCACTGGTACCTGATTCCACCTGTGCACAAGAGAAGCCAGTTTTCAGACAATACTCTTCTGAAATATTTCAGTGAGACCAAAAGCTCTGAAAATCTTAAAGGCATTCTCTCTTCCCTTAATACTGATAGCTAAACTGAAAGCTTCCATATTGTAGTGATTTGAGTTCGCCAAACACCAGCACACTTACCAAAATTTACCCACTTTTGCTGTAAGACAAGGATTAGGAGTAGGCAGAGCAGGATCAAACTTCAAAGAATACAAAGAAAGTTTATTAACAGACCTAAAAGGAAAAGAACCAAGACCCGGAACAAACTCTTAGAACACCTTTCTTCTCCCCACCTGGTCCTTTTGTGTACTTTCCAGGTACATCTTTTCTGCTTAGACTCATCACACTAGATGGATTTTTTGAAAACAACAGCCTTCAGTAAGTCCTGAACTCTGGTGTGTGGTTGCTTTAAAAATGAGCCTGACATATTCCCAAGCAAATAATTTTTGTATGTTGATCTCAGTTATCCCTCTCAGAATATGGTCATTCAAAAACATTTTCATAACACTTGTCACATAGCCTTAATCCCATAAACCTTTTGCCATCCCATTTGCTCTTTCCACACTTCATCACTGTACAAAAGCACCACCCACCAGCAAGAGTGGTTTATTTGCACGTGCAGACAGGTATGATGTTCATTGCCAAGGGCAGCTGAGCTGTATTCAACCTCCTTCCCCAGTCTTCCTCTACTCTGTGCTTTCAGAGAAGAGCCATGCATTTAAAATGCATAAATAAGACAGAGAAAGAAATTTGCCTTCTAAATTAACATAACTGATGATACCTTTGGCTAATAATTAAAGCAGCTGTACCTACGTGAACCATTGCAGGACTTTCGAGCCCATTTGTTCCAAGTGCATGCCAAGAAGTTACATACTTCAACTCCCTTATTTCAGAAACAGTTCATCAAATTTCAATGTCAGGCCTAAATCTGGGTTTTGTTTCTCTAACAAAATACGGGTTTTCCTGAGCAAGGCCAGCAAGGAGAAGCAGCCCCACCCCAAGCACGTTTCCTGTGTCTGTCTGGCAGTGCTCACCACAGTGCTCCACCGAGAGAAAGGGAATTCTATCATCATATTACTGTACTAATAGAGTGTCTGCTGGCAAGCACCAGTAGGCTCTCCAGAAATATGACACAGCGAGATAAAGCTTATACAAACTGAGAGACATAAACATAACCTACTTGTGTTAATCCTGTAAAACCACAAGTATATGACAACAGCAGGCAGCACTACAGAACACTGCAGTCTCTGATTCTCCATTGCAGGTTTTCACTCTGAAGAGACAGGATATAAATGCAGGTTTGTCTTCTGTTAGCAAGACCTTACTTGCATGCTCAAGGTAAGGCTTCTTTGTATCTCAATTAGCACCCGTACTAACTAGGCTGGTTAAGACCCACTTTCAACATAAACAAAAAATAACACCACATCCATTATGTTAGCGATCAAAGCTATACAAGTTTGTAGATTGTTTCAAAGATCAAAGGCAGTCTGTCAGACTTCATTACCAGAAGAAAAAAGGGACTCTGACTTCAAAAGGTGTTGTGTTGTCCTTTGTTTTCTCCCCAAAAATAATTTTGAAGATGGTGAGCCACCTCTGAGCAATCTAAATTAATAAGGTTTTTGACTGTCCCTTCTAGCTCTGGCTGCAGTTTGATCTTCTTGTTCTTTTTCCTTTTGCTTTATGTCTGCTTAACTAAATGCCCCACTGGTTTAATACTGGGACACATTAAGGAATAAAAATTGAAAGCACTTCATCAATCTGCAAGTTACCTAAAATTGCTCACACTGCCTCCCCCGATTGTTTTGTCTTGCTCATTGCAATATTGTCTGCAAAAGGCTATTTGAAAGTGTCTTTAATTAGTTTTTGGATTTCCCTGACTGAAGTGATACATTCAGTCAGATTCACAAAACTAATTATACTAATAGTGAATAAAAATAGCATCAAGATTAGAAGACTTTGATGTTGTTTGAGCTGTAATTTTTATGGATACCTTTTTGGAGGGGTGTTTTGAAAGCATTCACATTTTCCTGACTGCTTTAAATATTTTTAAACTATTACACAAGGGAATTTTTCGAATTTTCATAATTACCCACAAGGCAAAAACCTCAGCCAGCCACACAAAGATCCAAACCTGAATACATTAGTTCTTATGTCAACACTAACACTAATAAAACAGTATAAAGCTTTTCCTATACCCAGGGCTAATTTATGCTATCAGTGAGCTCTCCATGGACAGTTCCCATAGCCTCCATTATAAATAAGCTACCAGACCTAAGTCAACAGCACTGAGAAGTTTACTCATTCTATTGCAGGACTAAGAGAAAGTTTGGATCTTCATCCAATTCACTTTCTCTACAACTAACAGTCATCCAGATACCACTGAAGAAGTATGCCTTTTGTTGGCATCTGGGATCAAGCTTTACATTTCAGAAATTGTGAAATGGGTGACATGAACAGGTTTTTCCACTACCTTTAAATACTTTGCTAAAATATTTAATGGACAAGGTGCTGATTTACCACCTCCAGGTCTCTTTTCTCATGGGTGATGATCACTCATCCATCTGAAATTACCCTCTAGCTATCTGGTAGCATCCCCTTCTCAATGTGTTATTCCTGTTGCTGCTACTCTGTGGATTAATATCACTGTAAATAAATTCCCAAAATTTGCTTCAAGCTGACTTCTCAAGCACAGTTGATATTAATGATGTCAAAACCATGGTGGAAAAAAATCTTCTACACATTTGCATTGAGAAATGTAAATGTTTGTGGAAACACTAAGATAAAACCAACGTCCTAGACAGAGTGTGTTGGACAGGCACTGCAGCAATGGAGTCCTCAGCCAGCAAAGCCAATGTCTGAAATGGTCTTTCTATGTTGTCAAGCGGTAGTTAATAACAGAGATATAGATCCACAAATGCTCAGAGAAGTTAAGAAAAATTAGAAACAATTTCAACCACACTTTTCCTTTCTATTTCCTTTTTCTTGGATTTTTTTCTTTTACCTAGCATTTAAAACATCTAATTTTGCACAGGCATAAAAACAGCATTGGTAGGAGGTGGGGGGGGGATCTCTCTCAAGTCACCAGAACACCCTTCTTGACAAGAATATTTTGTTGCATAATATTTTAGACTACATAGATCAAATAAATATGGCTCCTGGCCACTTCATATTATACTTCTTAAGGGTTTTTCCCATGAAAATCCCTGAAGTATCATCTAAAATTTGAGAGGCATAAACTAATTAGAAAAGTTAATAACAAACAGCCAAAATGTGAAACTGCAAAAAATTCCTGAACAGAGATGTTTGGTCTTTGACCGCTTTTTGCCTACTCTAATATCCCCAGCTTTGCTCTTTCTCAAGTGTTCACATGGAGATAGACCCATAAGAACTTTTTTATATATATACATATATAAAAAGCATATACGCACATATATACGCACATATGAATATATATAGAGACACATCACCACATTCACTGAATATATATATATATAGATATAAAAATTAAGACTGTTCTCTTCAGGATTTTCTTTAAGCTCTTCTTGCTTGAAATGCGTCTTCTCTGTGCTGGATGCATTCCAAAATTCACTTTTACTCCTGATTGCATGTGACTTTTTTTTAAAGGACATTTCTAAAATAATAATTGGGAGCTGCAAATGTGAGTAGTGTGGAGTCCCCAGCAGGTGTGGTGGAGTGAGTAGGCAGACTGCAGCACATGGCTGTCTCCAGGCTTCCTTCATAACATCTCTGTAGCAAACCATGCCAAGCAGGCAAGAAGGCAACCTCTTTGAGAGTCAGGACAAAATGAACCTGGAAGTCTGCTAGTTGGGATTTCCTGGCATTAATATTCTCATAAAGACAAGACATGATTTTAAACTCTTCACAGTTGTCTTGAGGCCAAAGAGTGAAACTATTCACTCTTATCACTTTTAGATTTGCTTCCACACAAAAATCATAGACAGAATCAATAAAAACAGAACAGTAACAAGTGGGGGATTCAATTTCTTTTCTGCGTGTACACACACACACACATCTGTCTTAAGAGGTCTGTGATTTGGTCTCAGGTAAAGGAAAGCAAATCCAGGATTTAATAATTAACTTCTTCATGTCCACACTGTGAATTTTATTGTTAAACCTTGAAAATAATGGTGGAAATTTCTCTCTATAAGGGGCAACATCCAAAAGGCAGGCAGTCTGCAAAAAGTTTCCTGCCTCAGCATGAATAAATGAAGGGCAGTTTGTCATACAGGGATGATATGAGGCCGCTCTGCAGCGATTCATGGCTCAGAAAGTCACTTTGAATGCTGGAAGTGACCTTGACACCAAAACTTTCAAGGTAAGAGAGTGGTCTTCTGGTTTGTGAAATATAGGAACAAATGGATTCTTTTTTATACATGTTTCATAAGCAAAATGTGAAATTCTTTTTTGTTGTCTAATTTATTTCTGCCTCCCTTTGCATATAATACTGGTTTGCTCACTGAATAGGATGAGTGGAATCAGCTATATGATCTAATGATTTTGCTGCATATCCAGGGCCAATGACTGGCTATGCAATTAGTGAAAACAGTTCAGTAAGTGCTTAAGATCCAATCAATTCAGAGCACTTAGGTATTTATTTCTCTGAAAGAATATGATTCAGTTATTTTGAAAAAGTTGCACATAAACCTAGTCTTATGAAACATTCTAAAACAGAGTGTTTTCTTGATTTAAAATCTAGTGTTTGTCTTTCATTACTATAAAAGCAACAAAGAGTTAAAGCTAAACAAAGACCATGTTTGGACAGCTGTACTCATAAAAACCATCTGTACAAAGGAAGTATTGTTTTTGCTCCTGCTTGCCCTATCCTTTTGTTCATTTTATCTCACCCACTCACTTCCCCAGCTAGCTGGCCTGACTGGTAAAAAAACTGACTTCACATATTGTCATCTTTAGGTTTTACAACAGTTCCTTATTTAAGCAATGTTTAATTCCCAAATACTTGCAGCATTCTTGAGCACCACAGGCGGTTTGTATTCATCAGTGCAGAGCAATGAGCAGAATCCTAAGCTAATGGCCACCTTGCTCATTACACACAAGCTGGCTGAATGCAACAGCCTCGTGGGAGAAAATGCTGCCTGTTAGATAATGCATTAAAACATGATTCCAGTTGGTAAAGGGCAGTCAGATGCCACACAAGGGACACTGTGCACCTGCACCTGTGAAATGGTCTCCTACAAAGAAGTACTCACAGGTTTTTTTAAACATGAAACTGTTTCAGGAAAAATATCACTGGTGAAGGCAAAGGAGTAAGTAAGGATTTAAAAGGAAATTTCTTTCAGGGTCTACAACAGAGTTTCAGAGTCAAGGCAGAAGCAATTCTGTGATTCACTCAGGGGTCACAGTCCCTTATTTTGGTGCATTTGGCTTTGTGCCATACAGGCAAAAGTGTCTCCCTTTACTTTCCATTTGTGCAGAACAACCTGGGTGACAGCATTCTCTGGGACAGAAACTCTTTGTGATCTCTGGGCATAGGAGAAGGAAGCTATTTTTCTCCAAAAACATTCTAAAAAACCCAGATGTTTGAACAGGAAATGCTGTAAACAGGGATCTTGTCTTCTTGGAAAGGCAACTGGGAGCAGCTCATAGCAGATGTGTTCTGGATGACAGACAGCGGTACCTACCACTTGCCATAAAATGTCCTTTTTTTCCCTTTTAGAAAAATATTTCTAACGAGTGCCTTAATGTGACTCTTACTAGAAGATCACTGTTTGGCCCTTTCATGACAGTAAATATTGTCCTGTCATGACAGTAAATATTGTCCTGTCATGCGACACACAAGACCTTTCTTGACAATTAAAAATAATGAACCTTGGATTGAAAAATATGTTGAAAATAGTTTTAGAGATGAGCCAGTTGGCAGAATACAGCCATCAGAAAATATCTCAAAAAATATTTCACCTACCCACACAATATCCCTGTGAGACTGTTCTGGGAAAGATGTTACACACTACTCCACAGCTATTTGTGCTTGGTGCTAAAAGCAGAATAGTGGGCTTCAACAGACACAGTGGAAAGATTAGTAGAAGGGGAAAATAACGAAAACCAAAATGAGTTGGTTGTTTTTGTAACTCTTATAACTTACGTCTTGTACAAAACTATCCAGTGTGATCTCAGAATAATTGTGTCCTTTAATTTTCATGAAATTCAGCAGCTTATTTCACCAGTCTAGTGTAGTTCATTAATGCAAATGCATATCTGAACAGATAAATTTAATATAAAATAAGACGTAGTAATTTTGCTGATCATTTTTTTACAGTAAAAATGCATCTGTTTTAGGTGCCTATTAATTTTTGTTTTCTTTTGCTTGTCTGGGGCACTGCCTTGAACCTGAAGAAATGAGTGGGCTCTGGAGCATCCTGACCACACTATCTGGGAGATCTGAGAGGCAGACAGACCTGGAACACAGGGTGTAAAGGCAAGAAATGGCACTAAAAATAAAACTGTGAGAGCACAGTTCCCACAAAAGCCTTGTTGTAGGCTCACAGTGGCCACTGTTATATAATCAATCATCAGATTTTGCCCCTAGAGACACATTGCTGCAGGAGAAATGGCTGGACAAGAGCAGGTGGTTGGGTTTATGTTGTGAGTAGTAACCTTCCTGCAGCTGAAGTCATACCAAGCTCAGCAGACACTCCAGGTACGTCTTCCTTTGTACATCAGGGCAGTACTGTAGAACTTCAGATAACATTGTGATAACAGTTTTCAGATGTGATAATAGTTTTCAAATTTTCTTTCAAGCCATGAAATACCAATCCTTTTTTTTTCAATATTAACTTTTTTTCTGTATTATGATCAAGAATGAAATCAATATCTGAGGTTCTAGAGAAAAGAAAATGCAGATAAGATCTAAAAAGTTCTGTAATCTTCTCAACATTATTAGTAAAATAATTCACAGTATTCTCATTCATTAAGGTAACCCAGGACTTCTCGTTGTAGGGCTGCTTAACACTTTGTCTATATATGCCTTGGATGAAGTTTCCTATGTAATTTCTAAAATTTAATTCCAGCTACAGAATAACCAAACATATTTTCTGAGCAGAGATTAACAGTAAAATAATAATTGCTTTGTCGATGCTGCAACAAAATAAATTTTGAAAAAAAGTACCTATTAGTGTGCTCAAAGATGAACATGAGTGTACCGCAAAAAGAGCTGAATTCAAGTTCCCCAGGCAACCACCACTTTGGCATTTTCTAACCCAGTTTCCATTTGCTTTTCCCTTAATGCCACTATGAGACAGCAAAGTACAAAACACATGCACAATGTTTAGCATAGGGTATTTCTCCTTACAGTTTTCTTGAAACAGCAGTGTATTTATAAGTGATTGGAGGCTTGGGGGCTCAGTTAACTCACTACTGGAGGCCTATATCTGGATTTGAAATCTTAATAGACTGCTAGAGCACAGTAAATCCACATGCAAAGGCCAATTTGAAATTCATAGTTACACTTCAGCCTGGGAAAGGCAGTACATATAGTGTCTTGGGCCAGCTGTATCAACAGCTTCAGCAGGCATAAGGGCAATTTTGGTGAGCTTTTTTCTGATGAGCATTTTGTCCCACAGCGGCGTGGGTAGGAAATGTAAGAAAATCCCACTGTCATTTCTTGCTCATTACCTCTAAGGATAAACAAAATAGCAGAACATCTCACACAACAGCAAGCCATGGAACTTAACCTAATTTTTATACAGAATATTGAGAAGTGAGTTTTGGCAAGATGAGGAGAAAAGAATCTAATGTCTGCAAGTGTGTTTGTCATGATCTCAGAAAAATGGGGCAAGAGAAAAATATGGGTCTTTGCACTTGAGGGATGTGAACAACTTCTCAGCCCTGTGTCACTGGCAAGATTTGGTTGAAGGCAATTCAGAGTAGCAGACAGATAAGGCTAGAGAAACCTTTATCCTGAATCTCTAGGTAAGCCAGACTCTGGAGGCTGAACCACACAACAGAGTGAACTCTTCATGAGACTGCTTGAGTGAAATGGCTTTTATTTACTGAGCAGAGACCCCACTTGATCACACCATCATGTGGTCAAGCAAATTGCTCACAAGAAAGGGGGAGCTAGCATCCTAATTTTTAATTCAGCCACTCAGTCACCCCCCAGAGAAAAAGGGATCAGGTCCAGGGAATTGGCTTCATAAACTGGAGGCAGTGTAGAAGGAGCTGGCCATGGAGTGGCACCACCATTTGGCAGCACAGCTGCTGTTTATAGCAGGGAGGCACTGGCAGCTCCTTGGCATGCTCCTCATACTGCAGGTCTGTGCATGTGCACTGGGCTTCCTTTACAACTGGAATAAGATGCTAAATCTGTCATTGTCTGTCTTTGACTTGACTCCAAATGCTGTCTGCTGGCAAATGCTGACACACAATGCCTGAATGAGGGCTCTGTGGAGAGTGCACTTGCATGGTCCAGTCTACCCATCTCATGTTTCAGGTCTGATGAGATTTGGAACAGTCTTTCAGGAGCTATAGGCGTTAGATAAGATGATAAGTCTCATCAAGCACAGCTGGGAAATATCCATTTTAGGATTCATATAAGAATTATTCATCAACGACTGTTCAGATTATTGCAGAGGCAGTTTGTTCATGCTCCCTCACACAAAAATATACATATTTCCCACTGCCTCCAGGGGTCTCCTAAAAATTATAAAAATAGGAGAAAACCTTTCACAATGGACTCATTGTGACTGATGTGCTGCTCAAGTGCAGCAGATTGAAACTGCATGGCATGTTGTGCCATAATGTCTGTATCTGGATTATTCCCTCTTTCAGCAGCTATCAAATATGGTTTTATCTTCTTTTTTTAAAGTAGTTTTTGCTGAGTGAAAGTAATATAGTCCCTCTGAAGCTGCTGAGGCTTATAAAAAAGGTACTTTATTTTTTCATTTGTGTGCACACACTTGAGGTTCCTACAGTTTGTGCTCAATCAGTAAAACTGAATGGAAATAAAAATGAAAAATGAAAGATGTAAAGCTCACAGATTTATTTTTATCTTGAGAACCTTCTGGAAGGAAGATTTTTTCAGCCTCTAATCTCAATGATATAGCAGTTAGAAGGAGAGATTTTCTCTGTGAGCTTTACACATTAATTAAGCTGTATTGTATATTTTTAGTTGAACTAGTCCTTGTTACTACCACCTCTGTGAATGTACCCTTCAAACAGAAATATTCTGGTTGCAAAACAATGCTTGATTGAAACAAAGTAATTAGAAGAGCCAGCAGTCTACATGAGAATAGCTGATTTTATAGTCTATTAACAGCAAAATCTTTTACAACAAAGTCCTGATCTATATGTTTATAAAATAAGTGTTTTGAAAGAAGGGATTACTTTTAGATGGTTTTGTATGGGCTTCCTAAATGCTCAAATGCAGCCACAGATGCTCTACATGACAGTTAGAAATATACAACAAAACACACTTCTACAAAAGTGCATTTACTGTCCAGATGTTTTAGGCTGTCAAACAGTTTGCAAACAGTATTCAGCACATTCCTCAAACATCCTAGTACTGTGAGGTGACTGGTGCTGCTTTTCTCCTTTTACTGAAATAACAAGGTCAGAATGTTCCATTTTATGTGAATGCTCAATATAAGACAACTGAAACCCTATTTCAGAAAGTACTTAGTGTTCTATAGAGCCTCATGTTGAAAGCACAGTTCAAGGATCCTCCTGCAATTTAAAGGTCTCTGTCAAGCACGGGGAACAGGTGCCAATCATCTGTGAAAAATGTAATCTAGGTCCCCATGGCAAAGGCTGAAATAGCCACATCTCTATTGCAGTGTTTCCTGCAAGAGGCTTCTTTCCTTCCCTTAACCAACCTCACTGCACTAAAAAATTTGATATTATTATTATTATTATTGAGCTTGTCTGAACTCTGCAGCCAGGGACATATGGCTCCTGTATGAAAAAAAATTTTTAGCTACATCCTCTCTGTACATGGGCTCATCCTAATTAAAGCAGCCATTTGAAGACCTTCCTGCAGCTCATTACTTTTCAGGTTTTTAACTCCTGATGTGGCCTCAAAAAGGGTGCAGCCTAAATGTTCTCTGTGTCACATACAATGCTTACTGCTCTGCATCATGGCAGCCTGATGACACCTAAAGGAAGTATCACTTTAACAGGCACACATCAGTAACTGCAGCAGTGGCTGATGTTGTCTATGATTCCTCTCATTCTTCTATGAGCAGCTTCCCCCTTCTCCTGCCATTGCACCACTTGGCTCCACAGTGCATTAGATCACCTCTCTACCCTGGAGCCTTTGAAAGAACCATGCGTTTCTATTTCACCCATTTTCCTGACCTTTTCATAATTTCTACAATGTGTTAACAGTAATAGGACATCAATCTTAAACTAATTTTTTTTCAAATTTCTTTGAGTGTTTAGGTTGAACTAGAAGCAAGGATATGAGAAATCACGCTACCCCTCCTTGCTACAAATTCTCTTCAATCAAACAGGAATTTAAAAATATTCATACAGACATAACAAGAAAGATGAGGAAAAGAAAGGGAGTGTTTTTTGCTCTCATATTCAACACACAGCTTTCCATTCTGAACACCCTAAACCAGAAGTTATGGCCTGAATGCAAAATCCTGCTTTATGTTACTGCAAAAAAAACAGGGCTTCTGAAAAACGAAGTACCCAAAATATCAGCAAGCAGTGAACTACTTTGGTGAGCCACAGCTCTACAATACCCAAAGCTATAACTATGGGTGCAACCTGCTGTTGGCTTGATAGCATTTTAAAAAAACATTCAATATTCCTACTGGATTTTCTACAAGGGGTATTTAATGCACATGCTGCCCTTTTACTTATGTTGTCCTCATTGGTGTGGTTTGGTGGGACACTTCAGTCATGCTGGAACAGGAATGCTCAGGTTTTATGGGGACTTGTAACATGGGCTTTTTTTTTGGGCCGATTGTTTCCTTTTTATCCTATAGTACTGATGGGAGTTCTCTCATGTTCCTCAGGGACAGGTGCTTCATTTTATATACGCCTCAAGCTGTATTTACTACTGGGAAATATGCTTCCTACATGAAAAATCCTGTTGGGACTGGAACAAAGACAAATCAATCATTCCAGAGATTGGAAATGGATGTTGGAAGCAGAGCTGCGTAAAATTATGAATTCCAAGACTGAGCAGATAAATCCAGCCTCCAATTTATTTAGCAAGTCTTTGCATCTCTGAATCTGCACCATAATTTGAGTTCAAGCCTCTATAGGGTTACTGGAGCAATATCTCCATACATATCTAAACAGCCTCTAAGTGGTTTCCTCTGAAGAAGTTTTTTCCTCTGAGAACATGCACTTTTCTTCTGTCTGGATGTAAACAAGTTTCCAACTGCATTCCAGGCAATTAGCAGTTCATTAGTGAAAGTATTGTCTTGCAAGTTTTGTGGCAAGTAATGGATCACACAGTGACACAGAAAATAGACGTAAGATCAGCAGTCCCCATTCAACATCTGTGAAGTAACAATCCCCAAGATAAAAATGGGGTCAGTTCACAAGAGTGATGCCAAACAACGGCATGGAAAACACCCTAAATTTGAAGGCCTGTGGTGCAAACCAAAGACTAAGAAATGTGCTCTCTGAGCACAGTGGTATTCACAGATCTTTACTGCTTCTCCTTTTCTTGTTCTTGGTGAATCTGTGATTATACTACGAGGATTCCATTCAGAAAGAATTATGTATGCCTTCTTTCCCACTAGGACCTCAGTCACAACGAGTCACAACTCTTCATCTACATAATTCCAAACCTTCCTCAAGACCTACAGTAATTCAATAAAAAGATAAAAGTAGAATTATCAAGACACTAACCACTGTGAAACCCTGCTAACATTACCTAGGTTATTTGACTTCCAGCTGTCCAAATCCCATTGCTCTGTTTTGGTTTCCACAATTTCAATTAGACAGGCATACATTTTGGACACCCTGAAAGGTGCCTACCATACTAAATACTGACATACTGAATACCACGAATATATTACCTCTTGACACCAATGCCATTCAGTATATTTGCTAAATTGCTCTTTCCAAGTAAACATGGAAAAAAATCAACCCCAAAAAGTCTGCACTTAAACCAGTAACGTGTCCCCCCATTGTTTCCTGTGCATTTTTAACATACATGCTTTATAGCTTAAAAAAATAATTACTTTCATTATTGAAGCAATTAGGAAAAGGTATTTGCAAAACTGTAGGATTGCAAGAAGATATATTATTGTTAACAATGAAGAAATTTGCATTAACTGATTAGCTATGTTTATGTCTTCCAAACGTGTAGGGTTCTCTTACTGATCCTCTGAACTTTGAATTTCTGATGACTTAAAATTTACAGAAGCATTTATTTTCTTGCCTACCATTGGTAATATTGAATAAGTTCTAGCTAGCATAGGAATAAATGAGATAACTCAGGTAAATTACAACTGCTTTTTCTTACATTTCAAGATAACAAATACAAAAAAATGCAAAATCTTGTTTTGCTTTTGACCATTTTAGTCAAAGTAGGAGAGCAACTTTCTTTATTCCTTTTTTAATAGGAAATAGGAAGGTAGTTTTGAAATCTCTGCTTTAATGTATATCATCTTCCTTATTTAGTCACCGTTGAATAAGTGAACTCTGGCTAAAGTATGAGTCATTCACCACTCTAGAAAATTCTGTGCTCCTGTGATACATGAAGCAGAATAGAAAGAAGAAATTGTCCAAAATATCTTTAGCACTTATAATTTGCAAGAACTTAAACTACAGTCAAGCAGAAGGAATTGACTGCAGTGTTCAGAGATCAATATATACATTTTATAACTTGTCCTTCAGGCTGGCTTTTAGCCTGTGTGCGCCTGACTCCAGACAAGATTTCAAACAATACTATGTAATGATGAAAAGGGACTACATTTTGTGAGAACCTCAAGTAACTATTACACTCAGCTCTCCTAATTTTTGAAGTATTGGTGTAGTGTCCTCTGCTGTTTCTGTTGGAGCAGATGAGTTAACAGCATGGGGTGTTCTTTCCGCTTGAGGTATCAATGCAGATGAAGATTGTTTCAACATACAACTCACTCTCTTTGAATGAAAGACCATTAAATTTTGCCTCACTGATCTCCTCAGAAGTCTAAAATCAGGGATTTTAAGTCTAAACAGTGTCTGACTAAAGCATATTTTCTAAACAGTCTTTCAGTTTAGAGCCAATAACAGCAAGATGGGGAGTATTAGAAAAGAAACACCACTTCCTTTGACAGTTTCTCCAAGTGATTCATCCCCGTTCCTCAAAGACACAAATTCCCCTTCCTACTTGAATTTGTCTGACTTTGGCTTCCACTTCCTTCTGGTCTGCCTCATGAGGGTTAAGTACTCTGCTTTTCCTTCTCAGGAAGCTGTTGTTCTCTCTCATTATGTTGGTTTCTTTGATGATCTAGATGTGTTGAGGTAAAGGCATTTTACATTACACACTCCACCACATTCCGATGGATTTTTATTCTATTGTTCCTTATTCCTTAATTCCTTTTCCAGAACCGGACTACAGAAATGTGTACAATACACAGTGTTCCGTAACCAGACATACACTTCTCATTTTCTCCCACTCAAGATTACTCATTTCAGAAAAGCATGTACAGATGTTTTAGGGATGAAATTACTCACTGATAGTTTCTTCTGAGTACATGTTTTCTGCAACATCCAGATTTTTTTCAAAACAAATTCAGTTTGGTTCTTTATTTTTTTTTCCCTGTGGAATATAGAAATTATCTGCATTTAAATCAAATATGCTGAAATAATACAAAGTAGGGTCATTAAATCCAATTTTTACTCTTCTCGCAGCCTCTATCATCTCATAGTCAACAATTTTTTTTACTGTAATTTTTGTATTTTTAGGTAATAAATCCTATCCAACAAACCTACTAGAAATACCACTATTCAAAAGTGATTTTATGAGACATCCACTACTGACTTGGAATTTATTCAACACACACTTGATTTACTGATATTATTTTAGTGTCCTTTTATAAATGAAATCTTATTGAATGAATACTCTTCAGATAGTTTTTATGATGTTACCTTAAGCAACCAAAGTTATAATCTGCTTGAACAAGATCTGTTTTCCATAGAAAAGTGTGAAACTCACTGCATTAGAGTTTTGTTTAGTCAAATCCAATATCAGTCTTTTCTATTACAGTGCCTAAGGTTGAGCTCAGTTAAACAAGTTTCCCGTGCTACGCTTGTCTACATCAAATACCTCTCAGAAGGGCTATAATCTTCCACATTTAGTAGATATTAACATAGGCCAGAAAGACATCTTAATCACTGGTATTAGACTGTAGCAAATTGTCCAGGCTTTCTGCCTGAAGTGTTTATCTTTAAACATTACTAATTAATGTCCTCCTTAGTGGATGAGAAGGCAGTATGACATCCTCATGAGACAGTAGCACATCAGCTAATTTATTTTCAGATACAGAAGAGAAATGGTTATGAATACTTGTCTCTTCCCTGCATCATCTTTTCAGCACCCCCATATATAAATGGACCTTGTCATCTTTGTCTATCATATGCAGAAAATTTTAAATATTTTTCTGCTCCTGTCTTTCTTAAAATGATTATTCTAGACTCCCTCAAGATTGTTCTATACAACCCTAATTTTTAAAGTTTTACAGTCATTCGTATTTCCCTTCTTAGATACTGCTTTGAATGTCTTAACTGAAAATTTTATTTCTTCACTGAAAGAGAAAGCCTCCACCATTAAAGCTGTGCTCTTCGTCAGAGACACACGGTGGCAGTTTTTTCTCTTCTCCATAAAATGCAAGATCAAAACTTTTATTCACATTTTTCCATCTGAGTTTTATTTATAGTTGTACTTATCTTTGATAAATAAGGCTTTTTATAACTTCAAATAAATATTTGACTGCTTCATGTCTTCCCTTTTCCTTATTATAAAAGCAAACAGATAATAATGATTGATTTACAGACTACCAGCCAAATTCCAATCCAGTCATATTATCTTAATCCATCAATTTAGAGCTCTAAATGTGACAAACATAATGTTTTATCATTAGAGAAAGAAAAACATCATCAGTAATGGTTTTAGACTTAAATGACTTTATACAATGACTGTTTGCATCTCTCCTTCAAGTTGAAATTTCACAGTAACAAAAAGTCACATTTTTAAGTATTCAAAACAGTACTCAAAGAGTAACTTTCCTTTTCTGTTTTGACTAAGCAATCATTAAATATATCCAGAATTCCAAAATTTAGACTATAATATTTAACCATAATCATTAAAGCTCTGCTTTATATTTTTATTGTTATATTGATTACATGTAACCAAGCAATGATGTTTAATTGCAACTCCACATTCCCCTAAGTGTATCCAAATGTCCTTAGTAGAATTTAGCCAACAAACTTGATTGGCTTGTAATGTCTCAGTACTGACAAATAGTTCCAAACAGATATTAGGAAAAAAATTCTGACCAGCTGGATTTACAACTTCTTCTTGCCTGTTATTGTGGTATTGTTATTTCTCTTTCTTACATGCATGTTTTTCATTAGTTGCAATTAGTAAAAAGTGAATAAAAAATTGTGGACAATATTTTTTCAACTAATTGAATTTTTTTTCCATTTAACAAATTGATTTGCCTCCTAGTCTGTGTGAGACTTGCTGCTCTAGCACTCTTGCTTCTAAACTAGATCATTAAGGCTGTTTCAAGTAGTCTCCAGTTGTATCTAGATCACTCTAAGATGCAGACCACAAACCAAGGTCTTCAAGAATACTTGTCAGAAGGAATATCTGAACTCCTCAGAGTTTCATACCTACCCTCATTCTCAGAAAAC
The DNA here is from genome assembly GCA_013400955.1 of Drymodes brunneopygia. Classification (NCBI taxonomy): domain Eukaryota; kingdom Metazoa; phylum Chordata; class Aves; order Passeriformes; family Petroicidae; genus Drymodes; species Drymodes brunneopygia. The sequence goes on along the minus strand of VZTZ01029535.1, from coordinate 104,011 downwards.
AAAGTTGACTACTTTCTTTTCTGCTGTCCTTTGCAGTTTCAAGGCTATCTACAGGCAGCAGTGTGCATCTATCATATAATTTGCTCCTATTTAAACAATCAATTTGATGAAATTTGCTGAACACTCCATAATTTGGTCAAATTGTGCAAGTATAATTTAAGACTTTCACTGATGAGAAATTCATATTCCTACTGCATTAAAGTCCTCTTCTGATCTCAATATTTTTAGTAACAAGTCATCAGGCATTTCATTAATGAGTTTGTTGTTTCATCAGGTGTTTATTTTACTCAGAGGTTAAATCATGGTGCATTTACAAGAGTAAATATTCCTAGCCAAGCTGAGCAAATTCTGGTTGTCATTTTTATCACCAGAAATCTCTAGCCTATTAATTTAGTCTTAACTATTTACTGTCACTTCAGCATAATTTTATTATTTTTTCAAGCTACCCATGGCAATATCTCTTTAACCTTTGTTTCCTTGAATACTGCACAGCACTGGAATTTGCATTTCCAAAATAAACATTGTCTCCTACAGCTTCTGGCACAACTTGCTCTTTGCAAAACAGAGCTTTGGTCTGTGTGTTTCAGAACAATGAACATCACAAAAACTTTAGGAGACCCACTAGGAGCATATTTCGAGACATCTGTAGGATCAGAGCAAGATAAGAGTGTTCAAAGGAAGCTTTCTTCCCAATGACAAATATCAATCAAAAAGCATGTCTGACAGAAAAGGCTACAGTTAAGCAAGTTTTTTGCAAGTCAAGAATTAGCAGGGAAATAATGTTGAGATACATTAAAATACCAGGTTATACACTATACAGATGTTAAACATAAAGAAATAGTCCCAGCCAATAGATCACTAAAACCACTGTGGACACTTGCAAGAAACAAAAGTTATCAATCAGACCTGCTTTGTTTTCCAGGGAGCTATGGTGTCCAGAGCATGGCACCCTTCACCCAGGCAAACAGCAAAGTTGCAGGGACAGTGTCTCTGGAAAAATGAAGTTCTGATGGATAAAAACATAATAGAAGAGACAATTTTTCTTGAAAATACCCTTATTGAGAGCAGTGAATGATCCTCCTGAACTCATTCTCAGTTTTCCAAGTACATTACACTAATTTATCAAAGTACTAGCTGAAATATTACTATCTCTGAAACATATAATAAAGGAGGACGAGGGGGAACCAAAGCATAGAAAAGGATACATGGTGGTCCTCATTTTTTAAGATTTTTCAATTTGTTTAAAACATCTAGGTACCACATATCTGTAGTTATCTCTCTACTAGTTTCCTCAGCCAAACATTTTCTAGATAGAGAAGACAGTAAACATATTTCCACCTTTCAGGATAAATTTCGGGCTTTCATTTTCATTGCTTTCAAATTACTTGTTTCTTCATCAATCTTTTTCACCCCATAAGAAAGAGTCAAACCCGGACATTCATTTCAGTGGCCTCTAAGAGGTGCCACTGCAGGAAATGAATAAAATACCGGAGCACTTGTCCTCCTTTGCCACAGCCTGGGATCTCCCACACATGTGCAAAGTGGATGTGAAGTACTGTCATACTCAACCAGAAAGTGGCCACAGAAGCGAAAGCAGAGACAACTCTCAGCCTTTGGAAAAAGAGAGCCTAAGTACTGTTGAAACTCTGCATTGGAAAGAAATATTCCTCTCCTCTGGAAAATCTCTGCCACTTGGGACCATGTTGATGTTAATGATGGTCAGACCTCCATTCCAACAGTTTTATCCTACCTGCAGTGTTTTGCTCCCTTGACATAAAACACTGCACATGTAGAATGAATTTCCCTGCAACTCTTAACATGTATTTCACACCCCCCACACGCGTAATTTTATCATTGTTTTTCTTTCTCCTTGTCTTTTCTCACTCATTTTTCACCTCCCACCAATATCTGAGCAAATTAAAGTGGAGTTTGTTTCTGCTTAGTAGATTTCTTCTTCTTCCTTGACATTCGTGCTTTAAACCAGGAGAGATTTTAATCAGGCTTCTGAAGCAATAGGCTTGAATGCAAACACACCTTCAAGAGAGGAACACATCTCTTAAAAAATTTTGAAAGTAGGCCATAGGAAATAAAATATATGAACTTTACAAAAGACCATTCTCCTCTAGGTTAGGATGCTATGTATGTATGTGTGTAGCACTCTAATACACATTCATGAAAAGACGTTTGCCTCATCTAAGGTCTGAAGCAGGTAATTGGTGTGTTGCTGTACACAAAAAGAGTGTGAAACACTCGATAGACCTCACTACGGTGACAGTTGCTTTTTTCTGTGCTTCAGAGGAGCTGATGGGCTATTAGCCAGGGAATAGTGGAGCCTGTAGGCTCTTTTAGTTTACTTTGAAAGTGTGACCTGTGAGTTTTAAGTTTTATGTGTGTACATCTGTCTCACAAATCAACTTCAATTGTGAAATAGTTTTTCTCTGTGTATACGTAGATAATGAATTCTTCCTGTTGCAAAGTGACCTCTAGAGTCTGAGAACTCAGTTTCATTTCAATTTGTGTCAATGAAATACTTGACAAATTGCTCTATTTAGAGTCACGTATATCCTGGACTTCAGTGCTGAGCATTGCTACCCCTCTGACAAAGATAAATCAGCCTGTAAGGTTTGCCCAGTATCTTCATGTCATGGCTGCAATTACAGATGTGAGTCCAAAGTGTGGTCTCTGACCAAAGTAGGATGCATCACAGTGACACAATATTTACTTTAACAAAGATAGCAGGCATTAAGCCTCTTGAAGATTTTAGAAAAAGCTTTAAACAGACCATGCGAACTAATTAAGGAAAACTGAACACTTTAACTATGCAAGTGTATATAGATTTTCTAGGTAAGTACATACAGACTTTTTTTGTGTGTGTGTTCTTTTTTTTCCTCTTTAAATGAACACTAGTTAGATTCACTGTCAGCTCAGTTTAGTTTTGAGGCTATTGATTTAAGACTCTCCACAACATAAAGAGCATTTCTGGAAGAAAGCCATATCTTGGCTTCTTTTCTGACTCTGCAGGATTCTCGTGGAGGAGCCATAACCCAATCTCCTTTATTAATCACAAAAAACACACAACAAAAATTGTGTACTGTTTTTCTGAAGGCAAAGCCTTCATCACAGAGATGATGAAATCATGCACTTATGATTTGCCCTTCCATATGCTGCACTGATACAAGCCAATGATTCTTGGAGCAGCTGACACTTGTTCCTTTTCTCCTTGCTCCTAAATTATTTCAGCTTCACCTGTTCCTTTCTCAAATTAGCCCCAAATAATTTTTCATTTCTAGGTTTATACCAACAGTAATAATTGTACCAACTGGTACCTAGACCTGAGATCAGTGGGCCACTCCTTTTTGCAACAGTATGTTCTTAACTTCTTTGAGTGGAATCAAAGGTTTGCAAATTTATCCAAAATATTCAAAAAGAATGGGCAGTTTTCCTGAGAAATATATATGCAGTCTACAAACATATACTGTTATGTATCTTCGGATCGAAAAAGTATATAATGTCAGATCCACAAAACTGAGTGATCAAACAGAAACACAGAAAATTGTGACTAGATTAATTAGAAATGGTCTGACTCCAAAATCCACAGTAAGACTATTACCAGGTTGTTAAAGCTTTTAACTACTCATAAAAGTAAAAACTGGAATATTTCACTGAAGACCTTTTATCTTTTTAACAATTTTTTGTCATGTTAAGTTCTTACTGACTCTAAAGCCATCTACAAACTTTACCTTGAAAATATCAATTTAGGTCCTATACACAAATTATTAGTTAAAATTACAGTTAAGGCTCATGTTTTATTACAATTAACTACTTTTGTTCAGTAAGAGAAAGAAGGCAGATATATGCATGGTTTGCTTTCTTCTGAAAGTGAGAAAATAAATCTTTACTCTTCTGGTGTTTGCACAGACCTGAGCACCTGTGCATGCAGAGTTTGCAATGCAGTGGTATGCATTCCACTTGTACTTTTATATTGTCAATTACATTTACTGGGAGAATTTTTATTATTTTTTTTTTTTAGAGCCTACTCTTTCTTCTCAACATCTGTTTTCCCTACAGACAGCTGTTACTCCACATTTGCAAAACAATCTCTCCTGTTCTAATCTTCGGTATCATGAGATAGTGGATTCTAAATTTTCCATTAATGGCTTTTAATTCAACTCTCATAAGTCCTTCGTTACCATGTTCAGTAAGAGATGAACACATCTTAAAGCCTGGAGTAAGTTTCATTGACTGAACGTAACAAAAGTAATTCAGTTTCCATCTATTATTTATGATCTAATGGGACTAAAAGACATGAGCCACAATTCAGAATCTGACTTTAAGACAGCTCCTAATGCAAAAGCCCTAATCAACTCCTCCAAATAATTATCATTAGACAAGATTAATAAGAATTCCTTGCTTATTTATATCCAAGCGTTTTGTTTGTAAAAGAACTGATGATCAGAATTATCCATATGTTTCATTTTAGGGAATGTCTTACAACTCTTTGTGAAAAAGTGCCCCTACAGGCTCTGAAGAACTGAGACAAACTGGTGTTGAAATCCATGTCTTACTCATCTAAAAGAAATCTTAGAAAAAAGGCACAGCAAATCTTCAATATATTCCAATCCATCTTCTACAAGGACATATTGAAAAATAAGAGTATCATTACAGGTAATATTGCTGATATTACTTCTCAGGTGAAAAGAATCCCTCAGAACCTCCACAGAACCACCTTTTCTGTAAGAACAAGTGTTCAGCCTCCTCATATATAGCCACAGTAAGTCAGAGAAAACAGAGCAGACTGTGTTACAAAAGGAAAGGAAGAAAAACTGAATTTGATGCCATGCTTGCTTTTGTATTTTTATCTGGGGTTTGTATTCAAAAGTTTTTAAATGATATTGAAGTAGAGTTAAGAAAAGACAAGATGTCATACGCAGGATCACTAATCAAACACAGCCCGGATAATATGCACCATGTCTTGCTCAATGGGAACTAATTACTATAACATTAGCTTTGCAGTGTTTAAACAACCATTTCATTATATTTTTTTCCACAGTGATTAAATTTTCTCAGCATTTATAATGCATCATTACATCTGCTTTGTGCACAGATAATGCACAGCATAGCTGCTCATTAAAACTTCACTGCTCTCCTTCATAATTTTAAATAAATCTAATTTTAATCATTTGCATAAAATTTTTTAAAGAATTGCTAGTTCTTTATTAACACCACATATTAGGCGTGAAGTGACTTGTCTTGCCACTTGCCAAAAGCAGGGTTTTTTAAGTTTCAAGGCCTCAGGGAACTTCACATGCCAGAGGTAAATAATAGTAAGATCTAGTCATTAATACTGGTATACTACAGCAGCCCACAGCAAAGCATGGTATGAGCATATGACCTGACTGCCATTCTCCTTGTTGCTATGGCATTTTGTCTCAGGGGCGCAGTAATGGACAAAAATTAGAATGTTAGTCTTGTGGTTCACAATAATATTCATGGATATGAGGAATACTTCAGAGAACAATAAAGAAAATGACCTGTTGAAACTACTTTAAGAAGAATTTTATATTCTCTCCAGTAAATCACTACAATATAGAAAGTGTACAAGAGTGTTACAGTCAAATTTCTGAGTCTTCAGGGGGAAAAGCCACTTTTTTGTTGTTTTAGACTAAGAAATGAAAAAGCATAGCTTATTTCTTTAAAATATTGTGAAGCAATAATTTATATTTTTAATTATTGAACATACAAGACTTTATTTCTCTTTGTCATCTATGATATCCTTTTTTTACCTTTCCTGGACGTCTTACTTTATATGTATGAATGCTACATATTCTACTTGGACAACATAATTTGCTGCCAGGGAGCACAGATCTGGAAATCCTGAGGCCTCTGACTCCCAAATACACAGTTGTGGATTACCAGGAATTTGAAGTTCCATTTGAAGTCACAAAGCATTATGAATTTTGGGGAGAACTTTGTAATCAGAGTAAAAGCACTGTGCTGGAGGACATCAGAATAAAATATCTGTCTTCTTCCATCTCTCCACTAGCAAGTTATAAATCTTGACAAACAAGAAGACTCAATCAAATCCAGGCTCAGCTTTCAGTGACATGGGCAAAAATCCAAAGAATCTTCTCTCACTTTTCAGGAGTAAAGATAGCAGTACCCAAAAATGGGGATTTGCCCTCTCAAATATTGCTATATATAATATTTCTATTATTTTAATTAGAATAAATCCTAAAATGGGGTGCTGAAGAAGATGTTAAACTTATTTTTCTTTCTAATAGCTGCTTTTTAATTATTTTACTTCTGTAGTTAATCAAAATTATGACACCAATACTGTTAAATTGATTACTAATGATTCTGGTCAAGATACTGTATTACCCCAAGCAGATTTCAAATAAAGAATGATATTATCAGTATAGCTGTGCAAACATTGGTCACTCCCAAGGAATTATCTTATGACACAAAACAGTGAATTGGACAAATGATGGAAATATATTAGAGACTAATTTAAAAGATCACTATGAAAATCAGTTGTGGCTAATGATGAACATTTGCAACTGGGCAATATCTATTTTTTTTTTCCAAAAGGCATGTTGTTGTTGTTTTGTTATTTCATTTATCTTTCTTTTCAAAGTCTCCACAGCCTACTTTCCTTCTGTGTGCAATTTGATCTGCGCAGGACAGACTGGCTTCTCCTTGTTCTACAGGCACTTCACAAGAAGGAAAAGAAAAGTATTTCCCATTCTTTTTACAGAAACAAATATTTTCGCTTAGAAAAAAAATTAAGATATTATCTTCTGAGTAAAATATAACTCATCTTCTATCTTCTCCTCAAAGAGAACATGTCTGTCTGGAATTTTTTTTATGGGAACCAAACAATACCAACATTGTAGTAGATATGCCCAGTCTATATTAACTAGACAGCATTAGAAGTTTCATGCTAGATATGAAAGCCCAGCACCAGTTTCAGCTTGATGGGCATGCTGGTAACAATTACTCCTCAACAATATTTGTCTCAGGGAAGATTGCTCCTTCATCCTCAGCCATCTTTTTCTGAAGGTAGAATTTCTTGAAGTTCTTTTCCTGTATTTATACACAACTATTTAAAAATAAAAGGCTGGCCTGTGAACAAAGAAATAAATACTTCTTTCCCCCTTTCTCCTCAGAGAGACCACACTGTTTGAAGCTCTCCAAATAAGCCAAATACACAAAAAAAAAACCCAACAAAAGACTTGAAAGGAACCAGAAGATTGTAAAGAATACTAGAGAGTAACCTCTGTCTTAAGACCACTGTCAGAACCACTCTGCAGTGGTCCCATAATGAAAGCTTTTAAAATCCTTTCATCAGAAATAATTACAAGTTTCTCTCTTGAACAGAACAGCCTTCTTCAGAAAGCCTTGCTCCCCTGTACCTTCAGCTGCCAGAAAATCTGAGGCAGGAAGCAAGAGCCTTAAGAGCCAAGCAAACCAGACCTTTCACGGTTCACAGATCACGGGACCAGAGCCTTCAGAGGTGAACAGCACAGCTCCCTGGACAACACACTCTCTTTCTGTGTAGACAGAAGGAGTGACAATGCCCTGGGGCTCATTTAAGCTCATCCTTCCAGTTTTCCCATTCATTTCCCTTGAAACAATTTTATTTCATTTTAGACTCAGAACAGCCCTCTCTCACATCAAAGGGTTTAGCAGGTGCCTTTCCTCACAGACCATGTGAGCTGATCCTGTGGCAGGGCAGCAAGGCAGGGCGTGTCTGTGTCCAAAGGAGGATATGTGTTCACTCTACCACAGGTATGAACCTGTTAGACACTCATAGGATTTGCAGATGAGCACCCTTTTCCCATTGGTAACAGTAGTACCTACTGCTCTCAGTAAAGCTAGGAAGTCCACGCCAGTGACAGTTTTCTTCCTCATGTTTTTTTTTGGTTTTTTCCTTTAAATCTTCACCGAGCAAATGGGAAGAAATATACAAATGACGTGGACAAGAGCTGCCTAAACAAGAAGAAATCAAACTACCATAAAAAGACATCAGTCAGGAAGTTCAGCAGCTCTTAAATTAAGTCAATGGAAGAGATCAGGAACATGTAAGTGTAGCATATTGGATGCTATATAATTTTCTGACACAATTTTGGATCAAAATCATCCCTGCTCAATTACAACCAGTGTTTTATTCAAAGAATGGCTAAAGGATAGTTCCTTTACTACTCTGATCACTATCCTGAGCCAGGAAACGCTTTGCAAGATAGAGAGATATAGAGAGATAGAGAGATAGATCCTGATGTATAATTCAGGCTAAACACTTATGTTCTCCTGACCCCACTACCCTAAACTCAGTTAGTTACTTTTCCTAATCACACTTTGGCCCAACTAGCTGTTAAAGATCCGTAACAGCTGTTGCATTATGTTCTTTTTTATTTACTTGCAGGTATCCTACAGTTGTTGCATTGACCTGCAAAATTTCAGTGAAAGCAAGCAAGATGTAGACAAATGTATGGACAAAACAACAAATGCAATCTGTGAATTTGAGGCCAAATTGTAGGATATTATGAAGGATAACTGAAATTCACAGACATTAATTGAATACGCAGAGTAAATAAATACCATAAGCACCTTGGTTAAGAAGTAGTAGTAGCAGAAGTTCAGTTCAAGATAAGTTTCAGGGTATTTAGCTCTGCTTTTTCTCATATATCTATTATCTCCACATCACAGTCAGCTGATGAAGTCCTGCCTTAATGCAGTTAATGCATCCTCTGTTCCAAGACACATCCCAAAGCCTCCTGGGTCCTTTTCCATTATCAACAAAATTCCTATTCTTGTGCATGGCTTTATGACCTGTAGAGCAACTATTTATCATTTGCTGGAAACAAAACAAAAAACCAAAAAAAAAAACCAAAAAAAAACACCCCCAAAAATATTTACTTTATCTTTCTTTTCTACATTTAGCACAGCAGTACAGGATTCCAGGTATTTGGGTATAAAAGATCCCATTGCACACTGTGGCTTCCTCAGTAGAGACTACTTGGGCTTTACTTGTGTGAGTGATCAACCACTGGAACAAGTTGTCCAGAGAGGTGTGGAGTCTCTCCCTCTGGGGAAATCCAGAAACCCTCTGGACACAATCCTGTGCCGCGTGCTCTGATTTGACACCGTTCGAGCAGGGAGGTTGGACCAGATGACCTCGTGTGATCCTTCCCAACCTGACCCATCCAGTGATTTTCTGATTCTGTGAAGGGGGCGGGTGTAGATGTGCATGTGACTCCGTGCAGCCTACCTGTGGGAAGATATCTTTTATCATTCCAAACATTTTCACTGCCGTGAAAACAAAAATGATCTAACAGTAATCTCTGTTTGGTATTTTGAGGATAGAGCCAGCAATTCTGCACAAATGAAGTGCCAGTTCAGGTGGACTGGATGCAAGGCACCAGCACAATGAGCACTGCTGTGTCTGTGAAGTGACGTCTCCCACTACATCAATTTCCCTTTCCAGTCTGGAAGCAGCAGAGGTGTCCCCAGGTGCTGTGCTCCCACCTCCTCTGTGGCCATGGCTAAGTCAGGGGTAACCCCTTCAATGCTTTCAACTGTAAAATTCAACCGTGATTCAGTTTTTTTAAAAAATTAACCTCTGAGTCAAGCTTAACTAAGAAAACTGAAGACTTAACAAAATAAAAACTTGGGCCAGGCAATAAGTCAAGTGTAATTGCAAACAGCCAGCTCCTCACCTGGCAGGAATAATGTAGCACTGCCAAGAGATCTAGCAGATTCAGGACAGGTAAGGTGGCCTCACAGAGGATCAGCAGGTGCTGTTCTACAAAGACCTCTCTACTTGCAGCCTACTCTTTGGAGTTAGGCTAGAAAATAATTCAAATAACAAAAAAAGAGAGGAAAAAAGGAGTAAAATGAATGTTTTGTTATTGTTCTGTTCTGCTAAGGAGAACAGAAATAAAAATAGAATTTGGGGCAGAGACAGCAGCACATTATGGTAGCAAGCACACTCATTTCTTTCTGAAAGATAATACTATCTGTCAAGATCTAGCCCATGAAGGGTTTCATATGCTGCTGTTCCCCTTCCTCACATTCATGCTGAAAAGATCAGAAATTGTTTTCTGTTCTCAAAGCCAGAAATAATTCTTTCTATCTACGTTACCCTAAGAATGAAAAAGTTTAGCAAGTCCAACAAGACAGTAAGGAAAGAGTGGTATAAAGGGGAAACCTGAAAAGAGATGTGGGTAAAGGCAGTATTCACAACACTGCCAAAGAGTTTCATCAGGAGCTAGAAAATTTGCTTTAGTATAATGAGCTGCATTCATAGCAATTCCCACAGAGAGATGTCAGGAAATAAACAAAATTTTGCTCTCATGCACTATTCTGAGTGCTACCACACCAAAAACCAGCCCCCATGAAAATTTTCAGATAGAATTCAGGTACTACTTCTTAAAAAAGCAAGGGAAAGAACTGGTATTAAGATCAGCAAAGTACCCTGTCAGTAATTATGTGCCCAGACTCTCTCAGGACTCTGCATGAGAAAACAGCAACCACTGGCTTGTGCTAAGCTTTGCTATCTGTGCCTCGTTGTGACCTAAATGTACAAGTCTGGAGCGTTCTACAGCACACAATGACTGCACATGTAACACTGAGCACAAGCCCTTCAGACATCCCCAGCACAAACACAGTGCAAGTACTAAGTAGCAGCAGGGAGACACAAAATTTAGAATTCTGTGACACAGATTTGGTACCATAGACTTTGGTGAGGATCCTTCATGTCTGCCTGATATCTTTTCCCCTATGGGAAAAGGATGGCTGCTTTCTACCACTGTCATTGTACCAGCAAGGCAGTATCTGTGACTGAAGAAATTAAGACCTTTTTCATTTTGTGTTTGTGAAGTGTTTGAACTGCCCGGGATTTCTGCATTTTAAGTAAAAATGTAAAGCAACCAGAGGTATCTAGCAATACAACCATCAGTAGTCCTATTACATAAAAGAGAATCCTCAGTTATGTTTCCAAAGAGGAAACTGTTTGGATTGGATTTTGCTTTAGATCAAAGAGCCTGATGCTGGCAGAACCCTTTTTCAAACAGAAAGTCACTCAACTACTCCTTTAAATGGAGCTCTATTGCCTCATTCCTGAAGCTGGACTGTAGCTTCACTGGAATAGACTGTAAAGTTGGGACTGTGAGCTATTCAGTCTCATACATTCCTCAAAATACCTGCACAAAATCACTGACGTCTTTATGCTGTGGCTTCTCCATGTTTAAACAAAATAATGGTGTATGGTCTTTTCTACCCATCAGCAGCCATATAGCCACAAGCAGCTCAAACTCAGTTACATTCTTTGTCCTTTCCATTCTTTGTGCTGTCTTTAAAAGAATAGATAACAAAACTTGTTAACAGCAAACGGACTAAAACCAGAAAAAGTCAAAAACATTTCAATAAAAATTCCAGTGGCTGTATTGACACGAAACATAGTAGGACACGATAGACTAATTTCATTACTTCCACTGACCTCATTTTCAGCTTCCTCTACATATACAGAGGTCCCAGATGCATTGAAGGTTTAGGATACAGAAAAATCATGAGCTTTTTTGACTGGTACTCAGTCCATAGTTAAGCCATTTGTTTTCAACTGAACACATTATAATTTATATTCATTTCATTTCACCCTTCTCAGTCTCATGGGAAGGGGAAAAAGCTAGTTGAAAATTTGCATCTCACCACTCTGACAGCTGCTTTCAGGCAGGTTTTTCAATCTAGCATGATCTACAATTTTTTCTGGTTAGTGAGTAAGTGTAACATTATTTTTCAAGTTTTTCTTCATTTTAAGAGCTGAAACTGCATGGAAAGGGACCTGGGGGTACTGATCAATGGTGACTTGAACATGAGTCAGCAGTGCCCTGGCAGCCAGGAGGGCCACCTGAGTCCTGGGGGCATCAGNAAGTGGTCACAACACCAGCCTGGCAGAGCTCAAGAAGCATTTGGACAATGTTCTCAGCCACATGGTGTGACGCTTGGGACTGTCCTGTGTAGAACCAGGAGCTGGATTCAACTGTCCTTGTGGGTCCCCTCTAACTCAGGATATTCTGTAATTTTATTCTATGGCATGTGATATACAAGAAATAAATAAAACCTCCTAAGAATTTACCAACAGTGTTATAAAATATAAATTCAGTATAAATTCTGAAGTTTGTTCAAGTGTTTAACTTTCTTTCCTACATAACATGATCTAGAGAGTAGCACATTTTATTCTATTGAAATCATCTTCTGGAATTTTTTTTACGGTCTTGTATACACTTGTGAATTTTTAAAAGATAATTCATACAGTAGTTAATGTTTAGCTGAGAGATAGATTTGCAGGATTAGAATGTCACAATCCAAAACTTGAGGATATATTCACATAGTTCTGAACAAAACAGAATGAAAAGGGAGAAAAAACAAAAAGGGAAACTAAAGGAAAAGATTTTTTTTTTAAAAATAGCTAAGTTGTTTGCTCTCGGTGGTTTATTTTAATAGATCTGTTTGAATATGGTCTTACCACCATGTTGAAGTTCATAGATCAACTTGCTTTACCTGTTTCTGTATCTTTCTGTAGTTTTTCTCCTTAAATTCACCTCTATAGGGCAGCACGATACCATACAAGCTCCTGTCACTCTTCCTCTAGTCCTTCCCCAGCATTCCCAGCTTTCTTCACTAGACTTCAGCAGTCTTTCTGCCACCAGTCCAGATCAGCATCCACCAGAATTGCAGAGCTCATTTCAGCATAAGAAAAGATGGAGAAAGGGGGCAGGAAACCTCACCATAAGATTAACTAGAGTGCAGGTTCCCAAAAAGTTTGTAATTTGGGGATTCCAACTAGATATAGTCCTCTAGATCTCTGGTGCATGTCTATCACTGTCTGTCCAGTGAAAATGTTGATGGCTGTAGTAGAATTAATTGCTCTGTATGCATCACTTTAGCAGGGAAGAGCCAAAGGCTATCAAGCGTCCCAACATTGCCATGATTCAAACACCACAAGCTATGGCAAGTCCCTATGGAAATTTTTCCCTTCTTAAGGAGATAGCTGCATGTATGAGCTGCAAAGGGTTTGAATCAGATGTCTGCTTTCAAATCTGGTTCTTCTGGCATGATTTTTGAAAGTGACCTCTGGGAGCAGTTCTGGACAAGTGGAGGAATTATCTATAGAAGTTTACAAGAAGTCATTCTTTAAACATATCACATGCTGTACTTGATCATTTTATACATTTTCAGTAATGTATGACTCTCTCTCTCAATGGACTTCACCTCATGAAGCCAGAAATTTGTCAGGTATTCATGGATTTTTTTCACTTGAACTTCTCTTGTAAACTGGGACTGGGGAGTCTTAGGTGTTTTGGACAACAGAACAGCAACTCATGGCAGGTCTGCTCCTTTTCATATCACTGGCAGAGTGTATAAAGAAAAAAATCAAAAGCAGGCTTGCTCATTTTTACATCTGTTTACATGATGTAGAAGGAGCTGACAATAACTAAGAACTCCCTTCTGCAAGCAATGAGTCAGTCACAGGTGACATCAACCAGCAGAGATCAACATGAGCAAAAGCTAGACCTAGGGTAGAACTGAGTCACTGGATTCCCTAATCTGTGCATCTCAAAGGAAACTCACTTCATTCCTTACAGTGTGTTATTTCCCAAAACAGCAAGTTCCAACACCAAGCTGGGAATGGCCTGAGCTGAGGTACCATCTTGTTGGTCAGGAAGATCCTTAACAGACCCCTGAGTGACTTGAAGTCAGTGGGTAAAAGGGAGCGTTATTTATCTAGACAAATGGCTAAGTCAAAGCTTTAGGAACACATACAATGAGAATTTCTTCACTATTCACATCCCAGATTTCACAGGCATGTGATGAAGCACCTGCTATGAAATAAAATCCTGCCCTGGACGGTCTCCAGGCTCTAAAACAGGTGCTAATGACATTAACTGGGTCACAGTGGAAATCTGAAGTCCTGCAGGGTAGTCATAAAACAGAAAATGACAAAAAGAAATACACCAAGAAAGTATATAATTTATCAGAAATGTATCACATTTATCCAAAAACTACTTAAAAGAGGTTCAAAAAGCAGCACTTAAGTCACTGACACCATATACAAACCTTGTTCTGTAACAAATTAGAGGTTAAAGTGAGGTGATTGATTACATATCTTACTCTTCCTTCCAATATCAGAAACACTGGATCATGACATTTTCCTATCTTATCCCGCTCTGCCCATAATTTGCAATCTTTCTTTGCTTACTCATATCTCACAGAGAAAAATTTGAGTAAAATCTGGGAGTGTAAAAATCTGCCAATCAGTGCCAGAAATGCAACACATGAACTCACATGGATACCTTGTTAGTTTCTATGTAAATGACTGAACGCAGAAAGATAGGTTGGGAGTTTTTTGTTGGGATTTCTTGTTTGTTTGTTTGGGGTTTTTCTGGTGGTTTTTTGTTTTGGTTTGTTGGGGTTTTTTTGGGTGCTTTTTTTTTTGAGGGGGTTGGGTTTTTTTGTGCATGATCCTTCAAGGGAAAAAAGCAGAATGCTAAATCAGTACAGCAAATCACCCAGGTACCCAGGTCTTAACCTTGTACCATTGAAATTGACAGAAGTTTTGTTACTGGCTACAATGACGTGATGCTCTGTTATAATATCTGAAGCTTCATAGATGCATGCCAGACCAGGAGAGCATCAGAAAACCACTGTAATAAGTCAGCATATCCCTCAAGTAAAAGTACACTGCTCAAATATCAGATGTGTTCCAAAGCAGCCATAACAAAACATGATTCTGGAACAGTCCCCTTGAATTGGTCATTTCTCCCCCAGCAACCACATTTATAACTCAGCATCATCCGTAAGTCTGAGTCTGATAAATATGCTGAAAAGGTCATGTCGTGCAGCAGTTGCTGAAGGGATACTACAAAAGGCCACAAGTAATAAGTCAAGCAGGAAAAATTTACTCACTAATCTTAACACTCTTAAAATCTTCTTTGCAGAATGGCAAAATTGCTTGCAGGAACAGTGGATGCCCCTGCCTAGCTAACACTTTCAGGACCTTCCTTTTCAAAGTAGTCTTCTGTGAAATAGTATTTGTACATTTTTCATTGTTGAGTTAGGGCTTTTATAACTACAGAAGAAAAGAGGATGAGAATTTTGCATGGGTATATTTTAGCATGGGTATTACCTGGCTTTTCCAAACATAAGATATGTATAAGGTATCACAATTTCCAGTGACTCTTACAATAGTCTCAGCATATAGAATATCACAAATAGCATGATTTCTGTTTCATCAACAGGTTTATTTTACCTATTTACTATTTCATTACAACCCTATTACAGCACATTTGATGTCACTAACATAAGCAGAACTACTTTTCTTCTCTGTTATTTCCCCTTACCTACTAGAAAATAAAACAAAAGAGAAATATATCTGTGTGGTGTAAGGGTTAGCTCCAGAAATGAGTGCAATAAATCCCCTCAAAGCATTTTTTGTCTCTTGCAACAAGGCATGGATATTGGAAACTCATCTTGGATACAGGCTGTCTTTTTGCCATAGAAAGCATATTTAGAAGCCACATGTATGGAACATCAGCTTACCTCACAAGATAAAATTATGTGAATATTTGCTTTGGCAGAACTCACATGGAACTGGTTACTGTTTTACAGGAAATTTTTAAAGATAAAATAAGGTTTGACTCAACAGAAAAAATAAACTAAACTTCAACTGTAAGCAACCTAGGAAATTAAGTTTCTTTATTATTAGTTTTGCTGTTGTTTTTCCACTCAGTGGCACAGATCATTTAAAATTATAACCAGTAGTCAAGCTAAAAGAAGTTTTCTGATAAAGAGCAGCCTTACCAGAAATATATTCCGCCGCTATAAACTTCCAAATGCAAATGACATGAGACACGAGTATCTGGCTACAATAGTGCCCCCAGGTGATGTCCTTGTTTCAATCTGCTTTTCCTGCACACCAAAGCTGCAACAGTACTGAAAGGGACGGGCTAGAGCTTCTTGGGACTGGTGCCTTGGAGCTAGAGTTCAACTCCTGGATACTCTGTGGTGCACGTACAAATCCCACTTCAACACCAGAAAAGAGCAGGCTGTATGGGATGTGAGGATCAGTCCAGATTTGTTTCTTTCCCAGTCCAGCTTGGACAAGAAAGAAATCTGTCCAAAGCACATCTGATGGGTGCTGCACTGAAGCCTCATCCTGCTGGACATCAAGACATTCTCAGCTAGGCTAAGGACAAGGAGGGTGGTTTGGAGGAGACTTTTTTGGGTTTTTTCCCATTGGACTGGAGAGTGAAGGAAACAAGGGATGAGCTTAGTGGGGGTAAGAACACTTCAAAGAAAGAAGTACTGAAAGCAAGTTTCATGAATATGATACAGTACTGAAGAGGTGCTGTTCTGTACGTCTTTAACAGGTGTTTCACATAAAAGCATTTATTCTGCTACCAATATTCACCAAGTAGCAAAATACCTTAAAAAAGTATGCTATGAAGCATAGTGTGTAGTGAATAACATTTGCTATGCATCCACCTTGTCATTCAAGAACTGAAACATTCCTGTGGTCACCTCCAAGACTGCTGTTGAAAAATGCCTGATTGAGTACTAGAGCTCTCTAAGTGTGCATTGCTGTTGTTGTATCCATTTCAGTGGACACAGCAAGGTAGCACAGGTGTGTCACCAGTATGGAAGTACACCAGAAAGAGATCTTACTCCATCATATAAAATATTTAAACACATCTTCAGGCTGTGTACAGGGACAGGACCTGAAGCTGCAAGTGCTCAGGACCTTACAGGATAAAAGTCCTTTACCCTATAAGCAGTGTAATATCCTCCAGACCAGTGGAGAAGCACAGATTCCATTTTGGTTGGTTGCTCTTTGGTTGGGGTTTGGGGTGGGAAGGGTTGGCGGTTTTGGTTTGGCATTTTGGAGGGGGGATTTCTTGTTTATTTGGGAGTTTTTGTTTCTTCAGCTGGTTGGTTGGTTTTGGTCAGTTTGAATTTAACAAGGAACAAAAGTATATTTTTCACTTGTCATAAAACCTGTAATTTTTAAAGTTGTAGTTGAAGGACCGGCTGCTCTGAACATTTAGTTAAAACTAGGAATCCTCAGCTAGCTGTTGCATCTTAGTATGAGTGAAAAATGTTTTCACTCATACTAAGATGAAACCTATGATTCCAGCTGCCTGTGTAATTTCTTTCCATAAACAGAAGTCAGGCCAGCTGTAGGTTGTTGTTTTCTAACCACTTAACCCAAGAATCTGAAAGAACCACCTCCTCTATAAGATTAACTGGCTGGTTGACAACACCCTCTAATATGAAGCTTCTGCACAGTAAGGGATAAAATAGCCAGGGGCTACCTGGGGAATTGTGTTTTGATTGCTCCTTACTCATATTACCTTGCAAACTTAATAGACATTTTGGGCCTATTTATTTATATATAGACTAGATTGTTATTCGTGTGGAAGCTGTGTTGACACCACTTAAACCCAACTGGCAACATTAAATTCATTGCCATTTGGAACATTATATTCTGACTACCTGCGGCACTCCAAGTGCATTTTTCAATTATTTGGACATCAGCCTCTGGAAAGAACCAAAGAAATGAAAACAGGCTCTCCATCTTTCAAAACTCAGAATTTATCTAGCAATTTTCAAGTCAGTAAGAAAAGACACAGCCATGAAATGGGAAAGAAGCACTTTTTTTCTAAGCTTTGAATTAATTGTGAATGCCACTGCGCAGCAATACTCAGAATTAATGCAAAGGCTAGGAGCATTGCTTGAGGTGATTGGATAAAAACTCACATCCATTAGGACTTTTCTGTTCAGCACAGCGTTAATGAAGTACAGCATTTTCCCATGCAGAGAGGCAGGATCTGCGCTATTTACAGGCTGGTTTTCGCTCTTGCTGCTGGCTTTTCCTCCGAATGCAAAGGAGTCCTTAGCTGCCACCTCCTGGCTGAGGAACCCTACTGCACTGCACCAGGCTGGTTCCCCAGCTGCCTCCCCCAGCCCTGTGAACAGATATCGAACGGGCTCTCCTTCAAACGCACTCGCATCCCAGTACAAACAGGTACTTTACTAATTGTATTTTTCACCAGTAGTAAAGACTGAAAAGCAACACTGTATTTTCAGCCTCGATCTCTGCAGTTTGAATGCAGAGGAAAAGTCTAGGAACTTGGGTGCAACACAGAAGGAAAGTGGCAGGTCCAGTGGGGGTAGGACAGGTACTGCAGACCCCCAGCAAGATGTCAGTACTGAACTAGGGGGATCTCTGTTCTGCCAAGATCTGCCACGTCTTGTGAGGTCAAACCTTCATGGGGAAGGTCAAGTAGATAAAAGGAGAAACCACTGATGATTTTACCAACACGATGGGGTAAACCTGGTGGTTAAATAACACAGGTCAAATACAGGTCTGCAGTGTGGAAGAGAAGGATACTTACATACGCATTTTTTCACTTGATTACTAGCATGACCTCAGCTTCCAGACAAGGCAACATACCATAGTCATTCTTATTCTGGAGTTAGGTTGTAAGAATGAAGTGAATGTCTTTGGGTGACCAGCATATTAGAGCAGAGAAGCTGGGGCCTTTGAAATTCTGCATCTTGTTTACATAGAACTATGACCCTAAAACAGATGGAAAAGAAAAGGATTCGGGGCCTCTTTGAACAGGAATTTGTAAGGTTGCTGCTTCTACCTATCTATCTGCTGAAACATGCAAACTGAACCACAGAAAATGCTTCTGATAAATACAGTATTTTACATTGCTGACTCAAACTAGAAAATGTAGGATTCTACTCATAAAACTGGAATAAATGAGAAAAAACCTGTCCTAGACCTCCAAGATATTGTGTTCCAAGCTGCCCTCATCACACAAAAGTCAACAGAAACTGAGAACATGATAACAGATCTCCCTACTTATCAGCCCCACTTCACTCTGTTGGACAAGGCACGTGTCATAGTTGAACATTTGACCTACTTAGTTAACATTTTAACCGTATTTAGTTAAAACAGGCCCATGGAGAGTGGAAAGTCACAGATACAACTCCACATATAACCGCAGCCATCTGTAGTATCTAATATCTCCTAAACAAAAGTCTTCAGCAGCTTGGGGTGTTCTGGCACTGTGAATAAAAAGTATCACACTCTCAGAAAATGCAAATACCTCAGGCAAGGCCATGGCTGCATATTCTATTCAAAACCTCTATTGATGGATAAGAAGGCCAGAGAAGCAGAGCAGTAGACTTAATCCCTGGGTTTATAAACAAGCAGCACTACTTCATTGTACCGCATTACATTGACTTGCAGACAAGCCGGACAATACTTGCATAAAATCAGTACGTTACAATAAAAATTGTTTGTACTTTTGAAGTTTCCCTTTTACACTCATAATGTCCCTTCAAATTTTCAGTTGTTGTGGCTTTTTTTTTTTCTGAGTTATGATGTTGACTTATCCAGTGCTCTGCATCAGTGTTTACCTCTGTGTAAAAGAGGCTGGGGATCTCTGGCTTAAAAACATGAAGATCGTTAAAATATTCTCTCCTAAAATTCCTAATATCTTAGACAATAAGATGGGAAAATCAGCACCAACAATCAACATCAGATGGGGAAATCAATATATCAATATGATAAGAATCAGAAAAGAGGGCTTAGGAGGTTTATCTAAGAGGAGCTTACACTAACATCACAGGCTCTCAGGTTTCTAACACTAAATATCAGCCTTTCATTCCCATCCAGTATTGATTCCCCACTAGTCCACACTCACAGACTCCTTCCTCCCAGTCCTGATACCAATCTTTCAGGAAACTCCTCACTCTCCTATTCTACCTGAGCTCTTCCCCTAGCTACCATCACTTTTGCCCCATGATCTAATAAAGGCAATTTTGTTTACCAGCAATTTCACAGTAATTTTCAAATACAGTGTTACACTGTTTTGGCCTATGCCACACACTGTGTAGGTTTGCATACAAGTCACAGTTATTTGCAAAACACTTTGAAATTATTCTTGATGATGTGAGCTGTATAAATAATGTATTATTTCTTTACAAACTGTATTAATTCTGTACCCAGTTCTGTCACAATATTTCCTAAGCTTAGGGCATTGCAACAAGGTTCTTATAAACTGTAATTGCTATTTTTAAAAAATTAAACAGAACAAAACAACAAACCAATTACCCCCAAATAATTTAATCCATTTTTGATCAAAACTTAGAAATACAGGCCAAATTGAACTAACCCCTTTATCCACCTCTCTCTCTGCTTCACTCTGTGTTTCAGTCACTTGTCACTAAGATGATGCATAGTTTAAAGGAAAAAAGCTTCCCCTTCTGTCTGGGAATAAAAGGGCTTGTTGTAACAGAATGCTTTTTCATTTGGTGGCTGACCTTGCTTTCATTTCCTTTCACTCTTAATCTGCACATCACTATAGCAATGTTACTAAGGCAGGGAGATAAATATCTGGCTGTTGTAGGAAAATAACATCCAAGAAAGTACAGGCAATTTATACACAACTGTCAGGACACAAACCTTTTGAGGATTTTCCTTCTCTTCACTAGCTGTATGAGGAATTTACAAAATCCTTCATTGGTGATCTTGCCACCATCTCCTGAGCTCACAGAGAACTGTGGAATGGTTGCCCTTTTTAGTACTCTTACAATGCACAAATTTGACACAGGAGGACAGTATTTTACTGCAGTTTCCCAAGGGCACCAATTAGTTTCCTTTCTTTCATCTACGCTTGCTTGGCAGGCAGGAGTGACACTTGGTCCCACTGAAGAAGACACTTCACAAACACACAAACAGCACTGTTCTGAAGAAAGCAATGCAAGGAATTAACATGAGCAGGTACTCAAGGAAATGCAATGTAACACAGCCGCAGACTTAAATATGTACACAGATAATTTTTCTGCTCCATCATCCTGATCTGCAAGTAATACAGCCCAGAACTGATGTTTCATCACCTTGAGGAATTCACAGCTATGCAACATCAGCCAGAGCCAGATCAAAGATCCACTGCTAGAGGCAACAACTTTTTGGTCTCAGCTTGCTGTGATTCAGAAATGCAGTTTCTCTGCAAAAGTTGGACAACTGAACTAGAAAATTCATCAAGCTGTTACTTTCAATTAGTCATCACGACATGCAGGATGGGCTTTTATGCTTCTCAGCATTCGGTACATGTTAGCACTGTTTTGTGAAGATCATTTTGAAGAAGCAGTGCTGGAGGGAGGATCAGGTAGGTCACTGTCATTAAAAAACACTTTCACTGACTTTTGCCAAAGTGAAACTACTTATTGTTCATTAATGCACTCATCTTCTTTCCAGACATTCAAGGCTGCTTCACAACCAGACCTTGAAGCATCTATTCCCTTTCGTTTTGTACTTCTTGCTCAAATCATAGTTAGAAAAAACACACTTATTTAGTATTCTCATTATTAATCTTTTGCAGGAAGAAAATGTGTCAGTTTTATTCCTGACTGATACAATGCCAATGAGGGTTATGAATGCATACATGTACTGTTTCAAAAACAAGGAATCTTTGGGATAAAAACAAATTACATTGCAAATCAACCTGAAAAAAAAAGTCAAACTAGAACCTCTGCATACAAAATAATTCAGAATACTGATAATTAAATGCAGATTGTGATGAGACAGCTCACAAGAATACAGACCAGGGAAGTAAAAGATTATGTATGGGTCCTCCATTTCATTACAGAGCAGAGAAGGAACAGTCATCTGCTAGCAAAGTGATAGCACCAAGACTGCTTGTATTTAGCTAGACAACTGAAAAAAATAGCTTTAGGCTAAGCAGTATCAGCATAAGAGGCTAGAGGATGAATTTGAGGACAAATTTGGGGAAAAAAGTCTTAAAGACTATCATGTATGCCACCTTAGCCAAGGTGAAGTAAGGGGAAAAGAAAGTAATTGGATGCAAACATCTGAAGGGAAGAAACATCAAAGGAAGAAGAATCATTTGCTGAAATAGAAAGCTTGCTATGTTGAACAAAGAGATGAAATTAGAATAAGGACATTTAATGTGGTTACTACCAAAAATAGCTTGTGCTAAAATACATCAGGATATGGAATATATCACAACAGAACTGAAACTTCATAAAAGTTTAGAGGTAATAAAAAGACAAGAGGCAGAAAAACACAAGAATTCTGCAGTAGAAATGTGATGTTATGGAAAGTACCAAACAACAGTGGTCCTAGATCACTTTTGTCCCCATATTGCTAAATAACAGGACTGAAAATGTGTTTAAAATTTGCAGACGTGTAAATGCTGCATTGGTAGTAAGACTAAATAAACATTTTTCTAAAAAAGTTGAAAACTTACCAGGCCATTGAAATCATTTACACACTTTGCCACTTTAAGTAGGCATATTGGGAAACATCAGTAAATACAACATGAGAGTATTTATGCAAGCTTTTGGAGTAAAAGTTTTGGGCAGTTTTTTTCTCATTTTCAGCCCCTATGTGGATGCCCCAAAGGGAAAGAGTTCCACAGCAATCACAACAGGATCTTGGTGACCCAGCACCACACTACCCAGGGCACACCAGGGTGAACGGAGCCCGTTCCCAGGGGATGCCACCCTCCTGCAGTGCTGTGGCAGCACAGGCACTGTAGCAGAGGACACTCTTGAGGGTTTCAAGTGATCCATAACTGTTTACATTATTCATTTCATTATTATTAAAACAGTGACAATCTGACAAAAGCTGCAGAATTTCAGACAGATATGCAGAACCAAGTGGCATAAAGCCTGCAGCCCGGCCATACACGCAATTAAAAATGAACTGGCTATGGAGAGAGATGCAGTCCCCCCTGACCTTAACCATGTTGATGTTTACATATGAACCTCCCCACTCAACTGCAGATAAGAAATGACAGACAATACTACAAATTAGTGAAGGTCAACAGAGCAGGAGGCAGCAGTTAGTCATTACAAAAGCAAACCCTCTGCTAAAGCACCAAGTCCTGTGTTTTCTCAGTATAATCAACTGCCTGAGTCATGGGGGTCTAATAAAATTGACCTGTTTTTCCTTTGTCTAATTGACTGATGCCTAGAACTGCATGAACTTTAGATGTGATAGAATTTAAGCCTTAATATCATGTAGCAAAAGGCAAACATCTAATTAGTCTGTCTTCAGGTCTAATGGTTGATCCTACAATATGCAGTTCTATCCAACCATGACAAAATTTTCAGTTTGAAGGTGTTTACAAAGACAAAAAAAGTTGTTTACAAGCTATGTATGAACTCTACTGGGTCCTAGTAAAGTTGCTTTAGCAAAACAGCTCTTGTGTGAAGAACAAGGATCGAATTATAAGCAGAGGTAAAAAAAACCAAAAAAAATAAAGCCTTCCTAAGACAAGATGTATTCTTTCTGTTAGAGATGAAATCTCTGTTAGTTTTCTGGAAATAGCAAGGTGTCAAAATTTTCCTGATTCATTCCCCAGAATGAGTAATTCAAAATCCTAAGTAGCCTTACAGATATCCTTAGCTCTATGGATTATCTACATAACTATCCAGACCCTTTAAAAACCTGTATTATAGCTTCAGGATTTTAAAGGTTTGGGGTTTTTTCCACCTGCCTTTCCTATATATGTTATTCAGAGGAATGTTCTCAGACCTTGCTCCCCACTGATAAGTAGCTGCAATAGCTGCTGCTGCTTCATGGCCCCTCCTTTATCTGAGACACTAGTGTGTGCATTTTAGCTTAGACCCCACTGCTGAGCTTTAACTGAAATAAACCTGGACACTGGTTGCAGATACTGCTTGACACTTGGATATTCAGAGGAGTCCCGTACACTCAAATCTCCCAGAAAGAGCTGGTATCTAACAAAATCTGAACCCAAACCAGAAGATACCTCACAGGTTTCCATCCATGGTTCAGTGAAAAAAGTAGTTGAAAGCAAAAGGCTCAGTGGGTTTACTTTTCCTGAAGGCTCTATGACTGTCTTCCCCTCCAACTACCCTCACTGAAGTTAGAAAATGGAAAGTAGCTGTCAAACTCCACTACTATATCATTTTCAAAATGAGAAGACAGACATAATTAAAAATTACTATTTAAAAAAAAGAGAGAATAAAATTTGAGACAAACTCCAAAATCGTACTTCCTGTGTATAACTCCTTGTGCATCCACAACAATATCAAGGATTTTCTGCTTTGGACAAAGCAATTCCCTAGTGTTTCCACTAATACATTCTGTTTGAAAATACATTAAAAAGAAAGTTTGTCCAACAGTGCACAGCTCCTGTAAAGGGATTTTTCTGACACTAAAAACTATAGAACAAGAGGCTGAAAAGAAATTCTTAAAAACCCAAAGCCAAATTTTAGCCTTCATTTACACACAAGTTTGGTGACAAAGTATAAACATTCTCCCTCTCTTTCTCTAACTACACACAGTATTTTACACAAACACAAAAATGTTTATGCAGTTTTACATATGCAAATACAACATTCAATATAGAAAATCAACTTCCAAATTCATCCAGGTTCCCATTGTTATATTAGTACTTTCTCTCTCTAAACCACTAACAGCATTTTTTTCATTGTTCTCTCTTCTCTCTGGGAAATTTACTAGCTATTTTCCTTCCCTTCCAGCTGCACATTTCCTGATGCCTCACTAACACATTTCCCTTGAACTGATTTTGCTTCTCAACCATCTCTATGTCCCCCAGTGTCATACTGCTATTTCTGGACTAAACAATGCATTCTATCACCACACAAGAGCCATTCCCCAAGAGCAAAATCTATTTATTTGCTATTTCTCGCTCCTTTTACCAACAGGCTAGTCATCTGAAAAACCAAAATTTGTTTTCAACATTCCTAAGAGCAGCACACTTAAAATACACACCATGAACTCGAGTTTTTTAAGCAATACTTCAAGGGCTCACATACATCCAGAAACAAGTAGCCACAGCTTCCAAAGAGTATTAAAACAATACTTTATGTTTCCACTTAAGGCCATCTAGATCTACAGAAAAAAACCAAGGAAAATGGAATTCCTTTAGTCACTGATAAGAGCCTGTTACATTCATGAACAGCCACAAAGAGAAACATTTTAGAAGCAAATAGTGAAAAAGGGAAAATAAGTAGAATTTACACCTCCCATTGATCAGATTTAGTGCAGTTTACAGGTCTATTTAGTTTTAGATGTGTCCACTGATAGGTCTTAGAGACTTCTCACAAATTTTTAAGCTTCTCTTGATACAACTCCTACTTAGTTTAAGGGAATTCAGAACAGCCACTGGTTGATAACATTGACGCTGTCATGCATAGTGAACTTTTATATAAATATTTCCATTCATCTGAAAAATTTCTTACACGATCACATCAACAAAAACTAAGCAAACATCAGAAGGCTGCATATCTCTTATCCACAGCTACAAATTAAATCAAATTACTAGTTTACATTACTTTCAGCAGGATTACTGCTCAAAGTATGAGTTTCCCTTGGGATCTTTGAGAAATCAGAGCCCAAGTTTCCTTTTAATGAAAGATGATATATTTGTACTAGACAGAATGTTAACAAACACTACGGCAAATTAAAAAAAAATACACTCATTGCTAAATATTAATTGTGTTTAAATTCCTTATCAACGAAGCCATAACATTGCTTTTTGGTGGCACTACAGTCACTTCTGATGAAGTAAAATTTTATTTAAAATCAAATTAGGGCAGAGAATGCCCTAACTTATTTTTTCTCTGGCCATCACAGTCTTTGTCTCATTCAAAGAGGCTTTTCAAAGATACAGAAGGCTTTACAAAGCTAGAGGAGGAAAATTAGGAGGAGAGGAGAAGTTCGTGTCCTCACACATCACTTGTTCCCTGCAGTATTAGGTCCTGTTGCACACATCAGCAGGATCAGGTATTTCCTACCACAGGGTGTGTGATCTGCACAGAGCTCACTGAGCTCAGGGGGGTGGCAGCAGGAGGGCTCAGGCTTGCTCTGACCACACTGAGCAGACATGACAACCTCTACAAGACTTTGGTGAACATTTACACCTCTCTGCCCAAATGCACAAGGCACTGTGCACACCAGCTGCATCTCCACCACAGCAGACCCCAGCCCCTCCAGAATACACCAGCTGTGTCCTACTGGAAAAGAGAAGGTTTGGTTCCAGTTTGTGTCCAACACTAGAGCTTCCTCAGCAAAGGAAGCAGACACAACCCAAAGCCAAGGCCTGCTGTGTACCAATACACAGATGACCAAGGGGCAGAGTCTACATGAGAAGACAAAAAAGCACCAACATGACCCTACAAACTCGCCCACAGATGAATTTGTGAATACACTTCACAAATTTTGAGCTGGCTCTTGTATTTTATGGTCTGGTCGGTGCTTTACAGAAAATGACCATTTGATAAACTGTCTGTTAACATACATGAAGGTCAAAGAGGTCTCAAATGGGAAAAATAGTGAGAACCTCCTGAATAGAAAATTTAAAACATATCAGTTGATACAAAACTGATGCCATGGCAGCACCAATTTTGTGTTGCTATTTTAGTTTAAGATACAGTCTTATGAACCAGAAAATATTGTAAACTTACATTGAGATATGAGGTCTTTGGAGCAAAGAAAATGGATCTTTGAAAGCAATGTTAATAGAAAGTGGTTAGCACATTCAGGCAAATGAAAGAGCTAATTTACATGCAATTAAACTCTAGAGACTCAGAGAAGTAATTCTCAAGTGTAGCCAATCAAAAGCTAGGCATATAAAAATAAGAGAAAGAATCTGATAATTTATTATTTGAGGAAAACTGGTACTCTCTTTTTTGGCAACTTGTCAGACAAAAGCCAAAGGAAATATATTTCAATGCAGCCTTTTAGAGAGGAGGCTTGGCAGACGCTCCAATTTGGGAAGAGGGCAAGTCAAGAGAGACACAAAGGAGGTTAGAATGTAATTCCTAGCATAAAGGAGATGTTGAAAATCAAGGAAGACACAACAAAGGAATTTGAAAGAGTTGCAAAATCTAAGTGCTCCTGAAGGGATCTGCAATATCTCACATTTTTATAAAGCATAAACTATATTTGCAATTTATAAGAATTACAATTTTGCTAAGGATAAACTGTGGCTTGAGTGAGAAACCTCTATAAAGGCTGCAGACCTGATTTCTGTTTCACAGAGAGATAAAGACCTATTAAGAGAATAGGAAAAGGCACCAGTAAAAATCCCATTTTTTAATGCTGAAATTAGCTTGTTGTACTATTGCAGGAACAAGCTTAAAGGCTGCTCCACTGAGCATCTAAGGCTAACTGGAAAGCACACTGAGTTGAAAAGCACAACCTCAGGATGTTAACACTGTTACCATGTTTAACATTAACTACTCTACCTTGCAGCTTCTGCACACATGACCAGTTACCACATCTCACTCATCAAGAAATACTACTACTCTACAATGTCTGCTGAAATATTTTTGCTCATGTCATTAACTAAAAATCGTACAATCATAGAATTATAAAATATGTTGAGTTGGAAGGGACTCATCAGGATCACCGACTCCAGCTTTTGGCCCCGCATGATATCCCAACTCAACCATGTACAATTTGAGATTTAAGGACTAAAATACAGTGACCTATTTTGGTTTAACCCATATTTCTGAGGTTTTCTTTGCTGCAGTTGAATCTGACCTGCTATCTGCAATTAATATTTTTAAAGTTAATTAACTGAAAGGAAATAGAAAGCCATAGGGAGCCTGAAGTACAGATAATATTTCTAAAACTGTCATTACATTTCAGAGCAATCACATCTACTTTCCTGAAATGATGTCATCCCTAATAATCAATGACCTATGTATCATGGCATCATAAATACTGTGTCATTTTTTATTAAAACAGAGTTTTGATTCAAGGAACACTGAAATATAAACATGCCACAACTGCTTTGTGTGTCAATATGCTCTAAGTGTCATTAAATGCAAAATCTCTGGCATTACAGAGCATCATTAAAATATGTTTTGTCAAACTGAGTAGGTTTAATTAAACCTATTATATCCTAGAAAGCACACTGCAGAAGACAAGGAGAGTATGCAAGAGCTATACACAATTAATTCTATTCATAACAAAAGCTGCCAAGTAGAAATTGTCAACTTGTTTAAAAATAGAAAGCTGTTACATTGCCAAGTAATGGGCAAATAGTGTTTAGTGGTATTTCAACCAATTACCTTAGATGTGCAGTAGAATAATGTAACTGTAGTATATCTAAAGTTGGAAGGGACCCTTAAGGATCATTGAGTCCTAATACCTGGGCCTTGCAGGACTACGTAAAAAATAAACCACGTAACTGTCACCCAGACACCCCTTGGACTCTGTCAGGCTTGTTGACATGATGACCCCTTCCCTGGGCAACACATTCCAGTGACTGACCATCCTCTAAGTGAAGGACTTTTTCCTAGAGTCCAGCCAGCAGCTTCATTCCATTTCCTTGGATCTTATCACTGTCACCAGACAGGGGACATCAGCACCTACCATCCACTACCCTCCCTGTGGAAGTTGTAAAACACAATGACATCTACCTGCAGCCTTCTCCAGGCTGAAGGTGCCAAGTGACCTCAGCTCCTCCTTCTAAGTCTTGCCCTTGAGACTTTCCACAATCTTGGTTGCCCTCCTTTGGACACTCTCTAACAGCTCAATGTCTTTCTTACATTGTGGCACCCAAAGCCGCCCCCAGTACTCGAGGTGAGGCTGCTCCCATGCAGTGCAGAGCAGGACAATCCCCTCCCTCATCCAGCTAGTGATGCTGGACCTGGTGCTGGGCCTGATGCTGTCAGGCTTTTCCAAGTTATTGCCTGCTGTTGTAGGCCCACTTTACGTACTTGAAGGTTTTTCCTTCCTCAGGTTGAATACCGCCAACTTTCAGCCTGTCTTCATTGCAGAGGTGTTCCAGTTCTCCATGGCGCTCCTCTGGAGTCACTCCAACAGTGAGTCCACATGGTTCTTATGTCTTGAAGGCAGTGACTTGTGTGGGAAGGTGACTCTGCAGAGGTACGAGGCTGGACAGGCTGTTTCCCACACCCCTGAGCTTTAAGAGCAGCATGAGCAGAGCAGGAGATGACTGCAATAACTGGGAGTCACAGCAAGTCCTAGGGCGGCGTTCTCTGCTTGCATGATCTGAGGAGAGGGAGTGTGGCTTGCAGGAGCGCCTGAGCGCTGTGCTGAGGGCTCTCCCGAGGCCCTGATGGGGAAGGGCTCTGCTAGACTCCCCCAGGCTGAGCACACTGTGCTCAGCTCATGAACTCATGAGCTACCTGGCTGCTTGTGGCTCAGCGGAAGAACCTCTGGTCAGGGCTTGCTCACACACTCAGGGAATGGGCAACTCTGGTGTTAGGAATGAATTTTGCCCCGAGGTGGATTTGCACCAGTCGCCTGGAGTTTTTCACCTTCCTCTGGAGCACTGAGCGTGGCCCCTGGGCCATTGTGGGCAACTTATTGCTTGCTGCTCTTGCAGCACCATGCCACAATTGGTGCCCTGTGTCCACAATCAGGAAGGTTTCTCCCCCTTGGGTCACAGTGACACGGTCCTAGGATTTGGGGGTATTTGTCTTCCTCTGAAGTCCTAATCATGGAATCCTTGCAAGAGCATCTGTGGGCTATTTTGAGTAAGGGTCTGCCCACCATTCTTGCAGCACAAAGATACCACAGGTGTCCAAATCCCAACAGAGCTGCCACTTTTCAGCTGTCCCTGCACTCCATAAAGCTGCAGTTTTTTCCTTGATCTTGGTCTTTGTTTCATGTGTATGCTGCTCTGACCTGGGAACCTTGTGCTGCAGCTGTGCTGTCAGCAGTGCAAGCACACAGTACTGTAGTTCTGGGGCAAGTTTGGGAGGGGGAAAAGGAGAGGCTGCAGGGGTGGCTTCTGTAGTAAGATGCCAGAAGCTTCCCCCATGTCAGACAGAGTCAGTTCCAGCTGGCTCCAAGACTGACCTGCTGCTGGCCAAGACTGAGCCTGTCAGGGATCCTGGCAGGACTTCTGGGATAATATAGCTAAGAAGGGGAAAAGAACTTCTGCCGTAGCTATCCAGATATTGCAGCGAAGTTTTGAATGCCACTGCACATTATAACACATTTTCAGCTCTGGGATGTTTAAACAAAATTTTACATGCTGCAGTGAAGTCCTTAATCCAGTGTGCAATGCCATGGTGAAGGCAAAGCAGAAGCAAAAGGCACAGTCTCCAGCCGTATGTTCCTCAGGGAGGCCTCCAACACACACAGCTGCTGCAGCATGAACTCCAGCCTTACCAAACAGCACTAGTGGAACAAACAAATAGGAATGGCACAACAAATCCATTAACTTCTCAAAAACTCCTTTCAAGCATAAAGAAGCAAGATAGCAGGTTTTGGTACCACAGTGAAAAAGCAGAAATTAAGAAACCTCTTTAAACTCTTCAAAGATTCTCAGATAAAAGTCATTATCCTCTGTATAACTCAAGCATTCACTGGCTGCATTTACAAGGCATATTTGCACAACAAATATATTTATTTAATGAGTATGGAAATTAAAACACAACAGTTGGTATTTACTATGCATTTCTTATATGAGCTACCATAGATCATTTTTAAAAGACGTTTCTATTAAAGCCTGCTTGTATTGCTGCTCAGATTGTTTACTCAAAGAAATTTAACTCTTCAGGAAGCAGAGCAACACAGAGCGGAGTGCCTGCTTCTTCACTATAGCCTCCATTGCCATCTGTAAAATTTTGTCTCTCTTTTGAAAACCAGTTCAGCTTGCCTGAGAACTGCCTGAGCCTGCTGCTATGTTAAACAACAGTGACCCTCCACTTGGTTCTATTTTAAAACAGAGCATTTGTAACAACTTCAGAAGTGATATACACAAATCCTGTTTGGGGTTCAACCCTACTGCACCCTGGTTATCCTACAGGACAAAACTTATTAATACTTAAACATAAGCATTAAGAGTATCATGCATTTTACATAGCATTCTTTGGCTCCAACACGATTTCTTCATTGAATCATTGGCTAGCAAAGCACTTGCTTCCATCTTACCTGAATTATTCATGAGGCATGCCCCTGTAGAAATCATCAATTTAACTGGAAGAATCACTCAGCAGAACACCCCTGTCATATTTTATTTTTTCCCCTTTATTAAGTTCCATTGTTAATCAAAAGTACTGTATTTTTCCCCCAAGAAAGAAGTAGTATATGGAGCATTTATTCATGACCATGTAGTACCTGCCACACATCAGGAATAGAACGTTAGACTGAAAAATGGGTAATCTGTTGGGCAGGTGACAAAGTTCCTAAGAATTACTGAAGAAATACAAATAGGTAGATATTAGTAACATTTTAATATAAATAAAATTTGATATAAGTAACTACTTGCCAAATATCTACTTTTTAGGAAGTAGTAATAGTCTCAAAATAAAGGCACTAATATCATTGTAATTTTAGATGAATTTATAAAGGAAATTAAAACCACCTGTTGATATTCAATAGACATGATTTATACAATTATTTCAGGAGGATGATATTTCATCATGAAAGCTGAAAACATATACAGCATGCAATTAGGTTTCCATCTTCTGTGGTTGTTCAGTACTTTTGGAGACAGAATATACTCAAGTATTTTACAGGCAAAAAAACCTGTAAACTAAAAACCTGATCACTGTAAAACTCGCAGTGAATTTAATCCAAATCACTGGAATATAATCCAAAACTTCACCCAGGAAAAACTCGTATCTCCGGAAAGGGCAGCACAGGACCTTTTAAAAAATCATTTATTTCAATGGAATATAAAGATGAAGACTGACTCAGTTCTCTAAAATGTTATCAAATTCACATTTTTATCAAATCACAATTTTTTTCTGATTTCAAGGTCCTAGGAAGAGCAGATGCAAATTAAGTGTCAGAAACTCTCTTTCTGTAACTTATATACCTCTCTACATCTAATTCAATTCCTCTAGCAATTTGTTCTGTGCTTCTGAATTTTAGAATTACCTTTAAAAACAGAAGCAGAAATACTCAATTCCCTGTCCTCAAACTTCATTATAATTTCAAATTAGTACCATCTTCTCCTATACAGATTGTGAAAACAATGATAATTTAGAGGAATTTATCTCTCAAGTCACCAACGCTGACCTCAGACATAGGTAAGTAAATGTTTCTTGTTTGATTATTAAGTACACTTACATTTCTCTTGATGTCCTTAAAAACTTTAAAGAGGACATATCCTAAAGAAGAGGCTGCATCCATGCAGAGATTCACTTTTAAAGCAGTAATATTCAGCATTACAGTTTTGAGCTACACAATAGTCATGCCCCTTTCCCCCATCTTTGAAGTGATATATGCCTCTAGAGACAGAAAGGCAGAACTGTTCTTCTATTCCCTGGAACAGAAGAGCTGTGATTTTCCTTACATCTTGTGAAGGGCACATAAGCAAGGACCTCTTGTTAGGAGCTCCTAGGTAAAGTGTAAAATCTGGCCCTTAAAAGTTTGCTTTCATATTTTGTCCTTTATTATCAGACAATACTGACATTTTATTTTTTCCATTTCAGATAAATCCCTGGTAAACAGTAACTGCAAGAGAAACTGATGTTCACAGTGTTCTCCTTTCTCATATCAAAAGCACATAATGCCCCAACAGTGCCAGAATAGCTCTGCAAAATATCATCTGTGATTCCATAGTGACAACAGGGTCAAAAGGGAACATGACTGCTGCCTGAACAGAGAGGCAGGGAGGATTTAGTTTTGCAGGCAGAGGTGTAGGTTCAGCCTGCTCAGCTAAAGAAATCCTCACTGATCACAGGGAGGCAAGTGCCTCGAATCCCAGAGGGGAGAACTGTTTGTCTGGCAGGACACAGGTGAACAATGCTAAGAGAAAGAGAATCTCACAACTGTTTCAAGGTAAGTGAAGTACATATTTTATCTACTACAAATGTCTGCTCAAAGAACTGAAGAAAAATGTCTTAGAATAAGGCAAGGGTCACAGATCATAACCCTTCAATTTTTTTTCGCAAATACCTGACTACCAGCACCTTTCATTAACTAATCTGTTATTGATACATTTCAGAATGAAACAGAATGGCCAGTAAGATTCCAGTTACGTACAGCTTTATTAAACTCCCACGAAAAAACATCAAAAAAGCAGACCAGGCACTACTTTATGGAATTTCATTTGCCATGAAAAACAAAATCCACATAATCTTTCTAGGGAAAATTATATGAATGAACTTTTCATCTAAACCTAGTATTCCCCATAATACTAACTGCACACTTGGCATACACCAGCACATCTAGCACTGAAGACATCCCATCTAATCCCTGAAAAAAACAGGAAACTTGATTTTGGATGAACTTAAAATCCCTTAGAGCACTACTTAAAGTATAATGGAGCATCATAAGCTGAAACATTAATATAGAACAGTATAATTTTTTCCTCATTACCTTCTGCTTGCAATTATGGAAAAAAAATCAAACATAATGTATGTGACCTCAATTCTGCAAATACTTAATCATGACAAGTATATGACCCATTTCTCAATATATCACCTTAAAATATCTTTAAAAAGAACATACAAAAATCCCACTATAAATTTATTATTACTTTTATCTACACATTTTATATACATGAGTCAGCAACAAAAGGAAAACAGGTAACTAGAAGCAAGACTTTTGTTTCATAGAAATTTAATTTTCCTTTAAAAACATATTTTTAAATGGTGATAAACTTCTAAGATGCATTTTGTAAATACATGAACTATATTTCCATTCACATATATAAGCAGCAAATGGTTTATACATTACTAATTTGCAAAGTATTTTTTGTTGTTCTCTTCCACTAACACATAAAGTAGGTATGTCTTCATGGGCTTTAAGTATTTGCTATATACTCTTTGGGATCTCTTTTTATTGAGAGCAAATCTTAGTATTCAAGCCCAAAAGAAGCTTTCTGTTACAGCTACTGAAGCTTTCAGTTACTGCTTCCATGGGCAGAAGGAACAGCTTGAGGCTACTTTCAACTGAGCATCTTTTGCCTCATTTCCATGACAGAGAAAGCACAGTATGCATGGTCCAACCAGACCAAGTGGTGTACAAACATCAGCTCAAGCCATAACTGTGCTGCAAGCACTGCTGTCCCACAGGTACACAGCAATTCTGCTCCTGCTTAGCGACAGAAGCAACTTCTTACATACAAAAGTAGTTAGCACCTTTTAGGAAATACAATGGGATTCAAAGAAATATTTAGTAAATATCAAACCACTAAACCAATGCAGATAACTTAGGATTTACCTCTTAAATAGGTATTACGTGGAACACCAAGCCACGGTGACAAGTACCAAGCTTTGTAGCAGACATACTCTAGCAATAGAAACAACTTTTACCTAAGTCTCTGTACTTATTTTGGCTGTGGTAATTTCCTTCACAGAGACTAATATGGGCCTGTGTTTTAGATTTGTGCTGAATACAGGGTTGATAATACAGACACGTGTTTGTTCTTGCTGAGAAGGGCTTACACAGAGCCAAGGCCTTTGCTGCTGTCCGTGCTGTCACACTGTTGAGGGAGTTTGCCTGGGAGATTGGGAGGAGACACAGCTGGGACAGGTGACCCCAGCTGTGGGCAAAGGGATATTCCAGGCTGCATGACATCATGTTTGACACATAAAGCCCGTGGAAGAAGGAAGAGAGGGATGCTCAGAGTGATGGCATTTGTCTCCCCAAGTCACTGTTACACATGATGGGGCTTGGCTCTTCTGGAAATGGCTGAACACCTGCCTGCCCATGGGAAGCAGTGAATCAGCTCTTTATTTTGCTTTGTTTGTGTGCACAACTTTTGCTTCCCCTATTTATCCGTCTTTATCTCAATCCATTGGTTTTCTTTCTTTTACCCTTCCAGGTTCTCTTCCTGATCCTTCTGGTGGGGGAGTGAACAAGTGGCTGTCTGGGGCTTGGCTGCTGGCTGAGGTTAAACCACAATAGTCTCTTATCCTACTTAAAACACAGACTCTTCTCTCCTCTTTATTTCACTCTGTTATCTGTCCCTATGAGACAAAAGCAGCTGCTCTCAGGGCTGCGACTCTGGAAGGATTGTGATTTGGAATACAAGGAGCAAACCTTATAACCAAGGCAATATGAAAGTCCTGAAAGTGAAAGTTTTGTAGAAGGGAGATAAGAAATGGCTGCGTAAGAATAGAAACAGTTCTGTTGTTTTGGTTGCCATTTTGTTTCGATTTTTAACTTGATTATAGCACTTTGGGGAAGGAGAAGCTGTGGGTGAGAAACAGAATTTTTATCTCATTGCACCTACTAGGGCATGGAGCTGGAGACGCAGCACTTGGGTGGTGTTTCAGTGTGGGAAGATGTGCATGTTTGTGTGGTACCAAACAGGAGGCAGCCACCACTGTAGAAAGAGAGAAGACAGCTCTGAAACTGAAAGGCTTGAGAAACTGCCACAGCAATTTAGTCTTCATGCAGGTTTCAACAGATAAAAAAGGAACCCTTTTTCTTCAGATAGCAAAAGCAAAGCCACATCTTGTCATGAACTGATTGAAAGCTGTTAAAAAGACACAAAAAAAGGACTAGGCTTTGTAATATCAGCCCATGAGAACAAATTCAGTTCTGCAGAGATGCAGTGGAGTACACCACAGTAAATTAGGTATTTTATTGCTTGAGGCAGAAACAAATATA
The DNA here is from genome assembly GCA_013400955.1 of Drymodes brunneopygia. Classification (NCBI taxonomy): domain Eukaryota; kingdom Metazoa; phylum Chordata; class Aves; order Passeriformes; family Petroicidae; genus Drymodes; species Drymodes brunneopygia. Next base: position 68,364 of record VZTZ01029535.1, on the reverse strand, counting down.
TAATTTATGTGCATTCACGTATACAGATGTAAAACACACAAACATCAAGAGAAAAGCATGAACCACTATCTCTTTTTAAAAGTTCCGTTTTTAATTAAATATCAAAACAAGCAGGGAAGTTGTAGAAAATAATGCAGCATAAGCAATTTTTTATTTAATGCAGCAGTTGAGAAAAAAAAACCCTGGTCTTAAAATAATTTTTGCCGCTTTTGAAGTCGTTTTAAAAGCTTCCTTTTTATCTCAAGAAAAACTAATAAAAGAGTAATTTATTGGTAGCATAGGGTTATGAGTCAACAGAAGTAGAGTCCTGAAGAACAATACATTTATGTTTGTCCTGAGTGTCTCTTTAATGTGAAAGTTTTCTAAACAAAAGAGAAGGTGTGGTTTGTGTTCTTATTTTAAAACATTTCCAGCTTTGTCTTTTTTCATAGACTTTGTCTAAAAGATTATGAAAACATGGCGAATTAACAGCACCCACTTTTGAAAAATATTTGCATCTGTTCAAGGGCCTGCTATCCATGTCACCAGTTTCCCAGCACATGACACTGGGGCACAGAGAAGGCAGTTTTCATTTTGGTAGCAATATTTGGAAGCACAAAGTGGACAAGGACAAAGGACCAAACATGAGAAGCGAACACATTCCTTCCCTTTTAATCAATATCTTGTTAGACTGGTGGGTTTCACTCATTAATCTTTTGGTAAGGGAAAAATGAAACAGATATACCAATACAGCAAAGCAAAATTGCAAATTAAATTCATTCTAATGAAATTCCGTACAAAGAGGGCTACTGCATCACACACAGGTTCCATTAAGAGAGTTTGAACTTTAGAGTACTCATTTATTTGAGGTAATGTATTTATAGGCAAATTCTGAATCCAAAAGACCTGAAAACAAGCTTTCTAAATTCTTTCTCTTACACGGTGCATATTTTTAAAATCATGCAAGTTCCACCTAAAAAGTGTTGTGTTTTGTGTTTAATAGCTGCAAACAAATCTGGAACTGAACTTCATATGACTGCTGTCCTGCACGTAAATGTCCACTACATTATAGCTGAGCTAGGACATAGAAAAAACAAAAAAATAAAATGCATGGAGGTTTGCAATGCATTGTTTTTAATTTCTTCAGTAAGTGTTGCGTATTGATTGATCTAGTATTGTAAAACAGAGGAAATTAGCAATAAAGGCTTCCAGACATCCAGCATGAGATCCTACAAATCCTGTTATCCACAGGAGCAAAATTAAAAGAACAAGAGGAATCAACAAAGCTAAAAAGTGCTTATTGTAAGCTGTGCAGAATTTGTCCTTTGCTGAAAAACATGAAAACTCTGCACAGATTGCATGCACAAGAGTATTTAATGTAGGATTATAACTCAATTAAGGCAACTATTTCTCTGATCCTGTAATTCTAAGGCATTTTGCAGATGGCTAGGAATCCCAGGCTGTAATACAAATTTCCTTCTGTTCTCTATAATATGAACTCACAAATTATGTAAAGACACACTTAATCTTCTGCCTAGGAAAATAAACTTCACAATATAGGTCAAAAGATACACTGCAGCTTGAGATGAATTTAAAATAAGGTAAATTAAATTAACATATACAACATTAAACGTGAACATCATCAATATATGTAAATATGACATTAACAATAAAGCTTAATTGATACCCATGTTTCCTCAAGGAATTATTGACCATGTCCCAGGGCACAGGGAAGGAAGATGACCAGCCCAGCAGGAGCCATACCAACCCTGGAACTGGACACAGCATCACACACAAGGCTGCGCACGCAAATTGCATGAGATTACAACTTCGGACTCCAAGTTAGCCTGGAGATTGGTGTGCTACAGGAATAAACATGCCCTTTCTCTGTTCCAATGTGAACAAAAGTGCATCTATGCTATCATTAATCATATGAGACTGGTTTGCTTCAGATTTGTCAAAACTAATTCAGCTTTGCTGAATTCAGTGACAGATACTGGATTTATCTAGAGCAGGAGAAGAGAAAAAGGTTATATAAGCTTTGCTAGCATAGCCAGACAAATTATATTGTTTATCCATGCCTAAACAAAAGGTCACCATTAGCTCAGGGTTAACTAAAACTTCTTAGCTAATCTCTGACCTAATGTTGACCTCCCTTGTTAATTGCAGAAAAGCTTACAGTAAAATATTGGTTAGCTGTGCTTACACATCCCCTCCCTCTGCCCTCCCTGCTTCAGTAGTTTCTTGTCTTACAGATCATAAAGACAAAATATCTTTTTCTAAGACTAATTAGTACCCAATTAGCTTCATGTTGTTACCTAGAGTGGAACTGACAGTAAAGACAAACATTAAGCACTTTAATCTCTTAAAAACAGGCAGCATTTATGTAGAAGAAAGAATTATTAGAACTTTTATTTCACTTTACTTTTTCCTCCAGATCACAAAAAATTAGTTAAGAAAGCCTGTAAAAATACCCAATTCTTCTGCTGCTAGCAATTCCCATTAGAAAGAAGTACAGCTATATCACTGTTAGAATCCCATTAGAAAGAAGTACAGCTATATCACTGTTAGAAGTGAAAAACTAAAAACATGAAGTCTAGAGTATCTCTAATTATGTTAGTTGGTTGTAACCAGTCACAATCATTTATCATTGTATCATACTTCTTACAGAGCAGTTTACACTGGGCTTGTTTAATTCCTTTAGTAGCATAATCATTGTACCTCAGAGTACGGGTATGATGTATTTATATCCATGAGACCTCTACATCTGTGCAAGACTAGTTTTTGCTCAAGTAAAAGCAAAGCACCTGAGTTATAATTCCAAAAATCACTTTTCTACTTTACTTTTTGTAAGTCAGAATTCTTCAGTTTCTTGTAAAAGCATATGAAGACTTAGTTTAAAAATCAAGTCTGAGAGAAACTAAACCCGACAGCATTGCAGACTATATGTAAGTTTACAAAACGGAGTTCTAATAATATAAGAAATAAAAATCCCAGCTTTATAAAGAACTGTCCAAATAACATGCTTTATGTTCATCTGAACTAAAGAATATAAGAAATTATGGTTTGAAAACCTACTGTAATTAGATACAGAAGCTAAAAAGCTCAGTGGAAATTCAACATAACTCTAACTGCTGAAGCCTTACCATTCCATCGCATCCATATTCATATTTCTTGTCTTTCTGTACTGATAAAAGCCTCTCCAAAATAAATTCATCCAGTCATACTGAGGATCACATCTGACACACAAGCGATAACACAAGTCTAAATTATGTTCAGTTTTCTTCCTCTTCTCTACAGGAAATGAGAATGCTATTCCATCATCTGAACAAAGGCCTACTGCATAAATGAAAAAGCTTGTCCATTACAGTTTGTCACACTGGTAGATAAACTCATGCCTAAGAGGGGCCAAAGTTGTTTTATTACAGTATAGTCAACTGTTTGGATTAAATCCAGATTCATATTCATTTGCTAGCTGCAAATAAATCCCACTGTACAGTCCGTACAGTTTTCTTATATTTTAACATTATTCACCAAAAGCTCCATTCTTCTGAGTTTGCGTTTATTCTTTGGCATGGGTTTGTCATATAATCCATTTTTGAGAAGATGCTCCTTGCTGTGATGGATCTGGGCACCATGCTGAAGTTGGAAAGAGCATAAAGCTTGAAGCGGATGGAGTATAGTCTGCAGAAACATGAAGGGGTGGGGAAGAAAAAAACCCCAAGCTTTTAGCAAGGTATTTTAGAGACATCAATTATTACAGGTTTTTTAATTCAATGACTACTTAAAAATGCTAATAAAATATCATTTGGATGATAAATGTTGTTGAAATATAACCTTTGGAGACATAGAGGGCACAACTGAATAGAAGATGCACAGAAAAGAACCACAGAGGAGTCATACACCACCTCCATGGTGCCATCCCTCACTCCTTCCTTGGAACCACTCAATCCTGACTTCAGCCCCAGACACATTATTGTAAGTTATGGCTTTGACTTGACCTTAGCAATGGACTACAATCAATTACTGTGCCTCAGTCAACAAGCTGCAATAAAATAAGTCACAATAACTAAACTGTGCTTGCACGAAAATCCCTTGAGGCAGGGTTTTAGAAAGAGAGGAGGGACTCGTGATCAAGGCAGCTGGACTGCTATCCTGGAGACTCAACTATGTCCATGCTTGTGCCCAGAGGTGTTCTGTAGGATTAATTAAGCCACACAAACCAAATTTATCTCAAGTGGTTCCTAATTGTAGACTCTTCATTTTCTGGTTGCCTGACTGAGTCACGGGGGCCCCATGCGCAGATGTGTAAAGCAATCACATATGTAACTGCAGTCAACAGCAGCTGAGATTCTGTTGAGAAAAATACGACTCTTAAAAGCACACAGGAAAATCAAGTGACATACTGGGCATCAAACCAAGAGCACATTTTTAACTTCCATGGCTCTCAACTTCAGTTCACCATCTTATATGCTAGGAATAGCACTCAGTTCAGAGAGGGTATAAAAATATGCATGAATATAGCTTTTAGGTTTTGTCTTTAAAATGTAGGTTGGGCCAATTCTCACGAGTAGGGGTGAACCACAATATAGGACTGGTAACTATAGACATTAGCTAAACATTCACTGCAAGACAAGTCCTAACAAAGGAAAAATATGTTGTCCTAGCACAACAAAGAAAATATAAATACAAAACACCACATATAGACACAAGTTTCTTGAAAACCATCTTAACATGGAGTTCCAATTTCTGAGCCATATTTTCTTGTGTCCGCACACTTTGTCCAAGGCTAGCTTTAAATCCAATTCATTTAATATTAAGGTGCGTCTTGTGTCACAGAGGCAGACACAAAGGTGGCATATTATATATTATGCCAGCTGCAGGAGTATAGATGAGCTTTAAATCTCTTTTCACAGATCATTCACTACTACATTCTGGGCAGACACCTGAATTGCAGACTTGGCTCTGTGGTGTGAAAGTACTTGTAGGTGTTTTTCAGAGGGCTTATTAAACTGGTATTACTAATGTCAGCAACAAAAGATTAAGTAGGACATTTTCTAAATGACCTCTTCCATCATGGACTAGTGGGATCACAACTTACAAGGAAAGGCTAATGTCCAATTAGTATTCTCTGACCTGGGATAAACTTAAACTCAAGAACTATAAAGTCCCAAATTCCTTCAGTGACATGTAAGAGTTGTGAGCTGGCTGGTAGGCAGACATAACCCAGTGGGTTAGATTCCATGGCTGAAGAGTGCAGGAGATCAGGGGACCTGGCTTTAAAAAGCATTTAATCTTCAAGATAGTTGTGAGGGGGTATTCAGATCATCTCTGCTGTCTAGTTTTAGGAGAAAACCGTTTACTTCTTTCCATGCAGTAACATACTCTATATTCTGTCACAAAATGAATTAGCTTTTTGAGAGTCAAAGATCACTTTGTTGTGTACACTTTTGGAGCACAACATGAAAGAGTCACAGTAATCTGAACACACTAGAGTTAATAAATGAAAAATTGTATCCATTGCTGCATTCTTGTTTTAGTTTGCTATGCAACAAAACTATTACAAATGTCATTAAGATTTGAACTGTCAAATTTTACTTTAATAGCTAAGTGCCTTCACTGCCCCTCCACAATTCATAAAAGAAAAACTCATGTATTTAAATTTACATACCTCTTGTATACTCTTATTTTTTTCCATGATGGAAAGAGCAACAGCCGCACATTCAAGAGTAGATAGACAGGTGTTTGTTGGTTGTGTACGAATTACATATTGACTTGAAATACTTGGTTTTAACTGCACCTGAAAAATAGCAAACTCTAGTAAAATAAACAGGTCAGGATAGCAAACAAGATACCTTCTCTACAACAAGCAAAACACATTCCCTTTCCCTCTGTGTTCACTTATCTTCTTTCCTTTTAGCTGTTTTGTCTCTCAGTAGCCTGCTACTGTTCAGTGTGATACACGAGTCACCATCACAAACAAAACCTGCACATTTGTTACTGTACAAACATGCAAAGGAAATACGTTTCATTAGAGAAAGACTAAGTGAAATTTTAGCAACCAATTTCAGTTGCCATAGATATGAGATAACAAAAATAGAATTCTTCACTTATGGCTTGTTTTATTGCACACTCTAAACACACACGCAGTACCATGCAAGGTACAATGGCCATATAGTCATTAACACTTTATACCCTGGCAAAATATTATTTGTCAAAGTTCTGAATGTAAGACTTCTAGAAACTGTATTTATTCATACAATGTACTAGGTCACTGAATAGAAATATTTGCTTAACAAAATCATGTCTGAAAATAATTTACTGGCTCTGGCTCAAGTGATAAACACTTTACGCTATCTTGCAAATTAAATGTTTTTAAGAAAAAGAAATTTAATTCAACCAACAGCTCCAAAAGCTTTTACCAAGTTTATAAACAGTGGTTGAAACAACACAGAATTTACACTACTTGACTGTGTGAAAATTCAGATATTATTCCTTTATTCTTAAGATTTCCATCTCCACATATATCTAAAATGTAATTTGCAAAACAAATAATGTTTTAGCAACATTGTCAGTGCTCTTAACCAAAAATTCTCAGTTTCTTTTCCAAAAACATTGTAGTGCAGTACAAAAAACCCAGTTGAATCCTTATAAAAGATCAAGTTAATTTTTTTTAAACTCATCCCATCAATTGTCTTTTATTCTTCTTCTTGAAAAAATGAGTGAGTGATCCCCATGGCCCTAATATTGTTCCCATTTTGCCTGCCAGAAGTCTTTCACTATTCCTCACTTTATTCCATACTTTCCTCCTTCACTTTTCTCATTTTTCCTTTTATTTGAAATATTTCATTTTCCTTCATCTCTCTTACATCCAATGACCCATTCTTTAAAGTTCAAGGTATCTCATTTATAAAAGGAAAACTTCAGACTGCTGAACAGACATAAATGAATAGGATGAAATTCCACTGCCTTACCTATCCCAATTTAATAGAAATTTAAAATAATAAAATAAAAAAAAAAGGCAACAAGAAAAGAGGAAAAGCACTCTGGAAAGGGCAAGAAAGTTAGCTATAAAAACTCGATTTATTCAAATATAGAAAAATAAAGCCTTTCTCAACTACCTTCTTCAATTTGGTATGGAAAAACCAGAACATAATAAAATTATTTAGGAGAAAAAAATGTAGAATTTGGACATCAGTTTATTTAATGAAAAGAAAAAGAAGATAATATTTTCATTTGTTATTCCTCAATGTTTTCTTTGGTTTTATGCCTTCTGTCTGTGACCATGTAAAGATCTTTATCACTACAGAGTAGGAAGCCTAGTTATTTGAAGTATACAGAAATCTATGCTGGAAGAAGCTTATGGTCCCTACTTAGAAACTCCTAAAAAGATATCAGAAAACAGGGTAAACTCTGTCCATCCCTTCTCCAACATGTGTCCTGAGCAGTGAAGCAGACATATAGCCACATTTTTTCTCAACAGCTGACAGCTACATTCTTCATGGAGTATCTCTCCAGAGGTTGAAACCACCTGATGGGGCACCTGCAGGCCCACTGACTTTCACTTCCTTGGACAGCGCCTTAAGGCTTTTTTTGGTAGGAATTGGGAATAGTTCTGTCTGCTGGTTTCTATACTTCAGTCCTTGGGCCTCATGCTGAAGAACACTTAAGATAATCAACATTCTAGAGAAAGAAAACTTACTAATGATTGCAAGACAATTTTTATAAAGAAAAGGGGCCTGCACTCTTACACACAACCATGGAGCCAAAACATCTGTAACTGCAGCTCTTGAACAACGGACAATCCACAAAAGGGCAACTTTCTAGTACTAATAGCAACAGCAGCAGCAACTAAATTTCTTCTTTCCTGAGAAGAAATAGAAAGGATGTGTCCCCATCCATTTTTCTGAAAAATTACATATTCCCTGGGATAAGATTAAAATGCCAAAGAGTGATGGAGATCACAGGAAGAATACCTGATCAAGACAATTGCCTGCTACAGTTTGTCTCTTAGACTTCTTTCAGCATGCATTCCACCTCACTATTTAAAGCAGCACAGAATCTACATAAATGATCCCCAGCCACCTGAAATACAGTCAGAGTAGTCTTTGTCTTCTGGAAATCGGACAGACTTGCCAAAGTTCCCATCTGAAACTAGGTACATCTACTGAATCAATAAAACACAAAATACTCTACCAACTCAGAGCATAAACTGAATGGTAAAACAAAGCCAAAACAATAAAGAAACCAAACCAAACTAGTTTAGTTAATAAATATTTCAGAAACAGGAAGATATCTTCTTGGGGAAAAAAAATGCCTAGATACATGAAATGTTTACTTGTCCTCAACTTGACTGGGTGGGAAGATGACTTATGACATTTTTCACCAAGAGGTCTAAACTTGCATTGCCTTTTGTGCAGTTAATAGTTTCAGATAGCATACTGCAACAATCTCATCCAAGTTTTTGCATTACCTATGTGGATTCATTCTTTATGTGTCACCTGTGTATCTCAAATCCAGCTGAACAAGTTACTTACAGAAATGTTCATGAACAGTAAATTTAAACAAAATCACACTGAATCCCTCTTACACCAGACTTCAAAATCTCAGAATGAGTATAAACAAATACCCCGTTTAAGTATATTTCAAAACAACAATTATGATATTTTAGAAGCACTTACCCATAAAATGATAGATACCACAATATAACAATCTACTTGTTTGTTTTTGCTTCGGAGTAATTTGCAAATCATATGCACACTTTGGAAGAATACCAGTTTCTAACAAAATACAGAAATGACAAGTTGAAAAAACAGCAGCCAGTTTAATACTGCTCACCAAAATAACATAAGAAAGAAGATGGAAACTATCTCGACCAACTCAAACTAGAGAGGAATTTAGATAAACTGAATGTAATTACTCACTGGAATTCAGCCAAGACACTGAAATTAGTGTATCTATTCTCTGTAAGTACGAAGGAGTTTGGGGACTTTGTTTCCAAGCCATCAGAAGTACAAAGCAACACATAAAGTTTCATTTCTATCACAGTAACTCAAGACTGCTGTTTCCAAAAGCCTGAATTTCAGCAATTTTCACAAACTGTTACACTAATTTAACACTAGCTTATCTGCCAATGCACCATTCCCTTAGCAAATGCTACAGCTTTTGAGCATTTACAAAGGATTTGAACCACAGTAAAAATTATGACCCTTCAGTGTTTCTTGGGGCAGAGTTCTTCTTCCTGAGCCTTCCTTGGACATGCTCCAGGCAGCTGAAGACCCAGCTGATCTTGTTCAGTTGCTCAAAATTGATGGGAGGAAAAGTGTTGCCTTGATGGCGTCAAAGACCTACTGTTTGAAATTTTAAAAATTTAAGTCAGTAAAGACAGGAAACTGATTTCTGCTTTTATTTTAAATAAGAGAACTGGAGGTCTAGCAGAAAGCTCTACGAGCTCTCCTCAATCCTCTCCTTAATATCACTGTCTTTCTACCTTTTCTATGCCGATTTCTTCATCATTACTCTTACCAGCTTTACTCTCCAAACAGAAACAAACACAATGCAAAGTTATACTTGGAAAATAATGCATCGCCAAGAACTCAAAGAAGTTAGTACATCTGTCTCACGTGGCACACTGGACAATTCTTGCCTGTCCTGTTTTCTGCAATAACACTACAGGCATCTCAAAACAGGCAGAGGCACAATATATTTCTCTGCAGTTTCTATGAAAAACTTAAGATCCCTTTCTCTTTATATTGACAGTGTCTTTTGAAAATCTGAATGTCAGCTTGGGAGCTAATTTGCTTAACTTTTCAAGAATGAAGGAAGAAAGTACCATGTATCCTACTGCTTAACATAGGCACTACTTACTGGTCATATGTTCTATTCCTTTAATAAATACCTTTCAGAAGAAAATTAGCCATTTTTAAAACTAACTCAAAAGGCACAAAAGTAATCTCAGAGAGAGTACAACCACATCCTGCTATATTGCCCATCCTTCTAGAAACTAAGAAAAAATTGCTCTAAGGTGCTGGGTGGTAAAAGCATTCTCTGGAAGCTACTGCAAAAACAACCTCAGGCAGAAGATGGGTGACAGGCATGGGAAGATATTTCATTCAGTATGCAGTTTGCAAAATCACCTTTTACCTGTAAGCCAAAACAGTTTTCTGTGTCTTACAGAAATTTCATGCAGTTAAGTAAAATTACCTTTGTGCCAGACAAGACAGGCTGAGAATATTTAGTCTCAGCATGCAACTGAAATTTAAATCAAGAATATAAATAAGTTATCTTGTTCCAAACCTTGGCTTTAATTTAAAGTGACATCTTAAGAGCACTCTTTCTAAAATACTGGAGGGAATAACTGCCATGCAACTGTCACAAATGGACAACCTGAAAAAGTAGAAAGCTCTCACAAAACCCTCTGTCCATGAGGGCATGACTTTAAAGACTTTGATGACTGGAAAAAGGGAAACATAAACCCCATTTTTTTAAAAGTGGAAAGGAAAAGATCTAGGGATCTACAGATCAGTTGCCTCTGTGCCAGGCAAGCTTATGAAGCAGATTCACCTGGAAACCATGCTAAGGCACATGGAAAACAAAGAGGTGACTAAAAAGAGCCAGCATGGCTTTACAGAGGGGATATCATGGCTGGTGACCTTCTGTGATGGAGTTCCAGCACTGGTGGATAAGGGCAAAGCCATTGATTGTCTACCTGTGCTCATGCAAAGCCTTGGACACTTGACTCTAAATTGGAGAGACATGGGTTTGATGGATGGACCACTTGGTGGATGAACAACTGCCTGAATGGCTGCATGGAAAGAGTTGTGGGAAACAGTTCCTGGTCCACATGGAGACCTGTGGCCAATGGTGTCCCTTGGGGTCGGTATTGGGGCTGATACTGTTCAACACCTCTGTCAGTGACAGGGACAGTGGCATTGAGAGCACCCTCAGCAAGCTCCCTGATGACATCAGGCTGTGTGGGGCAGGGACACGCTGGAAGGAAGGGATGCCAGCCAGAGGGACCTTGGACAGGCTTGAAAAGGGGAACCGTGTGAACATCAAGTTCAACAAAGTAGAAGTGCAAGGTTTTGCACCTGGGTCATGGCAATCCCAGCCACACCCACAGATTGGGCAGACGGGACTGGGAGCAGCCCTGTGGGGCAAGACTTGGGGAGGATGCTTGATGGGAAGCTCAACATGAGCCAGCAGTGTGTGCTCACAGCCACAGAGCCAGTCATGTCCTGGCCTGCACCAAAAGCAGTGTGTGCAGCAGGGCAAGGGAGGAGCATTCTGCACCTCTGCTCTGCTCTGCTCTGCTCTGGTGAGACCCCACCTGCAGTGCTGTGTCCGGTTCTGGTGACCCCAACATAAGGAGGACATGGAACCCTTGGAGCAAGTCCAGACAAGGGTCATGAAGTCGATAAAGGGACTGGAGCACAACCCCTACAAAGCCAGGCTGAGAGAGTTGGGGCTGTTCAGCCTGGAGAAGGGAAAGTTGTCTGAGGACCTCACAGCAACCTTGCAGGATCTGCAGGGGCTTGCAGAGAAGCTGGAGAGGGACTCTTCATCAAGAACTGTAGTGACAGGGTAAGGAGTAAAGGGCACAAACTGAAAGAGGGGAAATTTAGGCTAGATGTTGGGAAGAAATTTTTACTGTCACAGTGGTGATACACTGGAATGGGTTGCCTACGAAGGTTATGGATGCCCCAAGCCTGACGCCTCAATGCCAGTTTGAAGTAAGGCCCTGAGATACCTGGTGTAGTGGAAGGTGTCACTTCCCATCCCAGGGGCATTTGGGACTACATGAACTTAGAGGTGCCTTCCAACCCTTAACATTCCATGATTCTGTTAAGGATTAGTTAAGGATTGAAAGTATGTAGGTGGACATAAGCATCTGAAGCAATGTTCAAAAATATTGTTTATTTTGGTGATATTTATAAACTTGTTAATTTTACAGGTGTTTCTGCTACCTTATTTAACAATCAAAAGAGAAGACCATTTAATTTGACTTCCCAAGAAGTAACAACTGCTAAATTGTTGAATTCTCTTAGCATCCTTGAGAATATGCCAAAATTTTGAGTTCTTACAAAAACTGAATGCGGGATTACCAGGGAATGTGGGATCCCCGGTAAACACACTTTATGAAGTGTCTGTTGTAAATAATTTTATAGAAGAATTTATGTGCTAAGGAAGTCACTGAAAACTATTCTGTGTTTTTGTTTAGACTTCTAATTTCATTAAAGAGAGAAGTACGTAGCCTAAGGAATGAATAGGTAGTTGCTGGACTTTCTCAAAACAACCTGCATACATGATACTAAGTAGTTTGAATTACAGTGTTTTCCTGCAAGGAAAATTGTGCTTTGGAACCTGAATTTTCCTTTAACTTTGTACACAATCATATGTAAAGATGTTCAGTGTAGGTGTACAGATTAGAATATATATATTTGGAAAAGTGAGGTATCTATTTTGGTAACTATTTTTTAACTTCGTTATGTATTCAGCTTGCAATTCTTTCAGCTATGTAATAAATGGAAGTTTCATGTTTATGTATCAAATTTTCCATTTTATCACGAGATAAATTACAAAGTGGGAAGTTTGCTATGTCAGAAATTTATCTTCTCCAGATGAATTGTAGTATTAGCAAATTTTTTTTACAGTGGTTTTTTTCTGTCCTGGGTCACTTACCACAGTTTTTTACATATAAAAATGTAATGTTTCTATGTGTGATCATACAAGCTTTGTGTTTGTTCTGATTTGCTTTTTAAAGGCAATATTTCCTTTTTATGTTCATTGCTTCCTTGTCCAGCCCAACAAATTTGGCTGAAGCACTGCAGGAGCACTCTAAAAACTCAGTCTGGCAAGGGTGGTGTGGATAAAGTGCATATACATGTGTTTGATGGGTTTTAGTTTCTGATTTATTCTCTTTATTTGCTTTGGTTTTTTCATTTTGTTTTGTCTTGGGTTTTTCGTTGGTTGGTTGGGTTTGATTTTGGTTTTTAAATTTTTTTTTAATTTGGTTTTCTTTTGTGTGTGTGTTTTTTTTTAATTCTGTAGGAATGTGATGTAAGAATTTCTGTCTGTGAAGGACACATTCCTTTTGCAATTTATTTTCTTGTCAGTCAACTACGTCAAAGAGTGCAAGCAAGGAACACAGTAGAGACATACTCTGCACAATCTATATTATACTTACTGAAAAAGATGTTTTAAAAGAAAGGTCAGAATATCTGGAAAGGCTAAAACCTATTTTTTCACAGAATATACTTATGGTATTCTCAAATATTTTTCTATATGCCAAATTACAGGCTACTTACTTAATTTTGAACTTGTTTATACAGAAAAGAAGCATAATGGAATACCAGAAGTGATGTTTTTAAGAATAGCTGTCATTTGAGATAGTCATGGAACAAGAGACATTGTGTAGGATTATATTCAGATTATGTGCGTTTAGTCATTCAGTGAATAGTTCTCCTGGATTTCTTTTGGACTGCTTATCACATAGTAGCCCACAGCAATGTAGTATGGTTCTTACATTGTTTTGGTTCCAGAAGCAAACGGCATTCTTGAAAGCACATAGCAGTTTAATGTATTTTCATACAGGAACAACATACTTGACGAAAGAAAGTCTGGACGCTATTCTTATGCAGATGTGCTTTGTAAAAGCGTAAGAAGGCTTCTGATTTTGACCTGCCAAAGAGCAAATCAGCAACCCTGAATACACGTTCTTTTGCAAAGGTGAATGGAATGTTTGTCAGGAGAATCTGCGCACAGTCACAGAAGCAGCAGAAGCAATTACATTTCTTACACAGACAGAATATTATGTATTTGCCATGGTTTCCACCATAGCAGCAGTGAGATGCCCTGAGGCTGGTTATAGTGATAAGACTGTGGAGTCTAACCTGAGATCATGAATAATGGCCTGAGAAAAAGCCTTTATGGGATACCTAAGGAGAGAAGTTCCCAGGAAATTGTCAAAGACAATATGCTAAATATGTTGTCATTTCCTAGAAAATGAAAAGATTACTTCAGGTTTACCTGAAAGTCACAATATAACCTGTGACTTATTTCACCATTTTACATGAATATGCCTAAATATTCAATCGAAAGACATGGAACCGTAGAATGTTAAGGGTTGGAAGGGACCTTAAACTTGCCCTGTCAAGTGTGGGGTTACCTCCCACTACTCTAGGTGTCTCAAGGCCTTACCCAAACTGGCATTGAGGCTCCAGGTTTGGGACATCCATAACCTCCCTTACCAGTATCTCACTCTGTTCAGTATCTCACTTTGTCCTGGCATCTCTCCACTATGACAGTAAAAGTTTCTTCCCAACATCTAACCTAAACTTCCCCACTTTCAGTTTGTACCCTTTACTCCTTATCCTGTCACTACAGTTCTTGATGAAGAGTCCCTCTCCAGCTTCTCTGCAAGCCCCTGCAGATCCTGCAAGGTTGCCATGAGGTCCTCAGACAACCTTCCCTTCTCCAGGCTGAACAGCCCCAACTCTCTCAGCCTGGCTTTGTAGGGGTTGTGCTCCAGTCCCTTTATCGACTTCATGACCCTTGTCTGGACTTGCTCCAAGGGTTCCATGTCCTCCTTATGTTGGGGACACCAGAACCGGACACAGCACTGCAGGTGGGGTCTCACCAGAGCAGAGCAGAGCAGAGCAGAGCAGAGCAGAGGTGCAGAATGCTCCTCCCTTGCCCTGCTGCACACACTGCTTTTGGTGCAGGCCAGGACATGACTGGCTCTGTGGCTGTGAGCACACACTGCTGGCTCATGTTGAGCTTCCCATCAAGCATCCTCCCCAAGTCTTGCCCCACAGGGCTGCTCCCAGTCCCGTCTGCCCAATCTGTGGGTGTGGCTGGGATTGCCATGACCCAGGTGCAAAACCTTGCACTTCTACTTTGTTGAACTTGATGTTCACACGGTTCCCCTTTTCAAGCCTGTCCAAGGTCCCTCTGGCTGGCATCCCTTCCTTCCAGCGTGTCCCTGCCCCACACAGCCTGATGTCATCAGGGAGCTTGCTGAGGGTGCTCTCAATGCCACTGTCCCTGTCACTGACAGAGGTGTTGAACAGTATCAGCCCCAATACCGACTCCAAGGGACATGTGTAATGCCCTTTGTTTCTTCTATGAATATTTACAAGCACAAGAAGCAAAAATAACCAAAAAGAAACCAAAAAAACTCCCACCAATCAACAACCAGGAAGCCTTGCTCTCCTTAAAGGAAGCAAAATAGATAGGTCTTTAGTTAACTGAAATAAAGTCCAAGCGCAGACAAGCTGTAGTTCTAACCTAAAAGGAACAGCTTTAACTTCTGTTAAAGAACACAGCACAAGGCAGATCCAAATTTCCAAAAAACTAAGAGCTAATCGACAGTATAACTGTAAGGAAAGGAAAATCCTCACAGGTAAGACATTACAGAAGATAGGACTGACCTGGGAATATCTCGACTATGTATTCTGCAAAAAATAAATGAAATACCATCTGGTTATGGTCTCAGTTTCTGAAATTGCATTATTTTACCTATAACTAAAGAATGAAATAATTTAATACTACCATTACATTATGAAAAAATAAGTATATTTAAGTACAAGTCATATAGGCTATTCCTGCCACTTTGTAAAATGACTATGCATTTCCAGTTAATTTCCAGGAATTGCATTTTTTTTTTTATTTAGAGAAGAAAAAATCTAGAAATTATTTCTGGTAATATCTCTCTTGCTCTGCTTCCATTTAAAAAATTAATGTCAGCCAACAGTTCAATATTTTATGCAGCACTATTCTTTTAATAATTAATAAAACAGGAAAGTGCTGCAAGTAAATTGAGTCAGTGAGCAGAGTATGAATGTAGAGAATGGGGTCATGAAATGAAGGAAGAAAAATTAATTCTGTGAATTGTCACAGTCATTTAACTATAATTACCTGCAAATATCAGAAAATTGAAAATGAAAATTAAATACTTCAGTGTCAAAATGTAGCATCAATGCAATGACACTGTTCTTTGGAACCTACTAATTATTTTTGCTTTGTTTGATTTCTTGTTTTCTTAGTGTATGTGAATAGCAGTTGCCATTTCCTTGGACAGGGGGAAGCAGCGGAAGAAGCTCCTGAGAATAACTCTGGCAAGGGTACAAGCGAACATGGAAAGAAGGACTAAAAGGATAAAGTTTTCAATTAATCTAGCTATTTGAAAGCAAATTCAATGAAAATGAAATATATTTCGAGTTTACTTTTAACAAAATGTTCATATTCCATGAGAATATCAGCATGGGTACAATGCTACAAAATTTGCAAATGCTCCTGAATTGTTCTAGGATCTGGATATTCAGACATTTGTCGAAGCGTTTGATGGCAGTTATGAAAGAAATGGAAAAAAAATAAAAGCAAAGCTTCTCCCAAGAATAAATAAGTATACACGTCTAACATCTGGCAAATCATCTCACACCTTTCAGTCACAAAGAAAGTGTCACTGTATTGAGAGGTAATAAATATATACTTCTGACCAGAAAAATGCCAATGACCAAATGACCAATGTCATCAAATTACCCAAAACATCAGAAGGACAGAATGTTGTTGATTGCTCAGCATTGTATCTCAAATGTGCCTGCAGTCTTGACCCAAAGTAATTCCCAGATCTCTCCCTTTGATCTCAGTTTTCTCAAACAGCAATTTCTGACAGTCCTAGTATAAAACATTTTGTTGTCTTGAGCTCCAAGTGTTTTTTTTTTGTTTTGGTTGTAGTAAGACAAAACTGAACACATCAAACATTTCACAATATGTAACAGCTGTTAATTATTATGTTTTTCTTACGAGTCATCATTCACAGGATAGGTTATGAGCTACTTAACAAAAACAAGTTTTCTCGCTACACCAAAAATTGCACAATTGGAAAAAAAACAATATAATGCACAAACAAAAATTTACCATCAAGGCTCACAGAGCCTCCTTCACTCTAAGGATAACTGGGCTTTCCTGTGGGATTATTAGTAAAATCACCAGTGTCATACACGTAAGAAATGTGTTTAGAACAAGTCAGTGAAGATGCAGTATTTTTCTTCTATTAGTACAGATGGATGGTTGAATGCACACTTTCTAGGACCAGCCTTACTGCAGTTTTCCCTGCTGCAAGCATTGCGGCTGGACTTTGTTGCCTTGGGTTTTGATTTGCCTCCTGACCCCCTGCATTCTTTATTCATGATCATACTTCTTTCCCTTGGAGAATTAAACTGGGCATTGTTCATTTATTTAGGTTCTATGGCAAAATTTAGTATTGAATTTCCCTCAAGCAAATTATAAACTGTAGCAAATAAAAACAGAGAGAGGAAAGCATAAAGATAAAAGGGAACTGTAAAAAAATTCATTTACTACTTGGCACTATTTATTATTTGACTATCATAAAAATCACTTGCTGAAGTCTTGTAACCGTGGAGGTAAGAAAAGGTGTTTTTCTTTACATATCCTGAGCTCATTGAATAAGAGATTTTATAAAAATTAATTCAGAGAGCAATCAGAATAATTGTCAACTAAGATACAGCCAGATGACAATAGTGACTCTTGATATTTTGCGTTTTCTTCTGTTCTGGGTGTTTTCTGTGTGAAGATGAATGAATGGTTTTATATTTCTACTTTTGCATCAACTGTAATCCACTCTCAAGGTATTCAGACAGTTAGCTATACAACATAAACTGTACTACACTTGTGTCTGTGAGCACTAACTACATTGGAAGGAAGTTTTAACTTCCTCTAGAAGGAGTTTATCTAAATGGCAGATGACACTTTAGAGTAACTGCTTGCCCCAGCAATGAAATTCTTCTGATTTTTGAACATGCTTTCAGAAATGAAGTGCTACTCCTTCTTTAATCCTCTAGGCTTGAAAATGGAAAATTCCCAAATAAAGTTTTATAACCTGAATATACCAGAGGACTAGATCACAAACCCCACTTACTGTTAAAAAGCACAATATAACTATTCATGAACCTCAAACCATTACTGTTTCTCTACCGACTCATTCATGACTTTACCAAACACTAACAGAAAAAAAAAAATTAAATTCAACATTTGCTTAGCTATGAATGGTGCATAGCTGAGAAAATTAAATTATGCATTAATTTGTATTGATAGTTCTGGTATTGCTGCAAGTTGAATGCTGACAGAAGACCCTACAGCCAACTACAATGCAGTATCCTAAACCTTTTGACATTTTTGCATTTAATCACATCTGCCATACAATTAGCTTTAAACCAGATGGCATTTTATGACTTCCTGTCCAGCATTTAACCCTTCAAGGGAAGCCCATAGGACTCTCCTACCTAGAAACTTCAGTAGCATCACTTGAATTGAAAAACAGGTGGACCCCTAGAGGAACGGGCTTTTTAACTTCTCTTCTTTTAAATAAAGAGTGGCAAGAGTTTGTACCTTACTTTCTGTGCTACATGAGCAGTTCCTTTCTTTCTTAGTGCTCAGTGATGTCCTGAGAATAGCTGGCACATCCCTTCACTGATTGCTACACAAGAGGGTTAAGAATGCTCTCCCAAAGAATCCCTGTAATGACAGCTTTTCAAGCAAGCTGCTTGATAAGACTTACTCTCAGGCATCTCATCTGTGAATCCGTGCTCACCCAGCAGAGGCAACACAGAAACTACAAAGACAATTCAGTAAGTGCTACTTACTTTGCACAGCATGAAGCTTTGACAAGAGCAACAAGGTAAATTGGCAAAGAATTCTTAAAACAGATGTTGATGTGACTGACTTTGGCGAAAGATCAAAACTCTAAAATCTCAAAGACCAGTTTGTGTTGACAACTACTCAGGCATATTACAAGATGGCCAGTGAACAACTGAAAAGAAACAGAAATGCCTAAGTGTTTCATAAATATTTAATCACAGCATCTTCCAAACTGTAACAGATTTGGGCCACGTCTCTCAGAAGCTGAGAATAAGAAAAGCTCCTCCTGCCTGACAAATTGCTGAAGTTCTCTTCCATTGACTGAAGTTCTAGACAGTATATAACCTTGACATTTCAAATTTACAGGGCCTTTTCAGAAGACAGCACAATAACTATAAAGTGGCAGCAGTGCTTTTAATTAACCAGTTTATGAGGTCAAAGACCACAGTTTCTTGTCATCAGTAACATCTTTTGTACACTTTTCCTTTGTATTGAAGACAGTGAAGTATTTTGAGGGGCTTTTTGGAGTACTGTTATTTTAATTTAACAGTAAGTGTTCTTAACAACCTGATTATATTGTTTGCAAATAGATGTTTAGCAGACTGTACCCATCTTATGCACAGAGAGAGAATGTCACAAAAAGGTCGGACATAAGGGAGTAAATAAACTCAGCAGGAATGACCCTTTGACAAATGCAGTGCTGAGTAAGAACATTTGTGTGGTACCATGAAACTTTGCAGTTTATTGCCACAAACAAGTTCATAAATCATCCTGAAGGTCTTGTCTCAAAACCATTATGCTTACCTTTAATAGGCTGCAAATGTACAATCTGTTTAAACAGCTTTATGATGATGCATTTTACCACAGGATTCCTAGGATCTCATATAATATGAGCAAACAGCTTAAAAAAAGGTGTTTAAGAAAGAAAGCATATGGTAGCATTTACTTCACCTACTAGCAGATCACATTTTTTTCTAGTTCATTTCAAGCCCATCAAACTGTGTAACAAAGAACACCTAAATTCAACCGGAAAAATGGGGGAAACTGAATTTAAGAAAACGTTTAACTACTCTGGGCAAAATCTGGTTAGGATACCTGAGCTGAAAGTCCATCATGCTAAGAAGACAGAAAAACTTCAGGGTTTTTTATATATTTATTTTCATAGACTCATAGAATAGTTTAATTGGAAGGGACTTTTTAAGGGTCATTTAGTCCACCTCCCCTCCGCTTGGCCTTGTTGAACCTCTTGAGGTTGCTATAGGTCCACTTCTTGAGCTTGCCCAGGTCCCTCTGAATGACATCCCATCCTTCAGGAGTGTCATCCCACCACTCAAGCTTGGAGTCATCTGCAAATTTGCTGAGGGTGCACTTGATCTCTTTGTCTGTGTCATTACTGAAGATATTAAATAACACTGCTCCCAGTATAGACCACTGAGGGCACCACTTGCCACTGACTCCCATTGGAACACTGAGCCATTGACCACTACCCCCTGGATATAACTGTTCACCCTCCAAACAACCTACCTATCCAATCCACCTCTCTTCAATTTAGAGAAAAGAAGGTGTGGGACTCTGTCAAAAGTTCCACAGGAGTCCAGAGAGGTGACACCTGTAGCCCTTTCCTTGTCCACTCATGCTGTCCCTCCATCGTAGAAGGGGCTGGAACTAGATTTTTAAGGTCCCTTCCAACCCAAACCATCCTATGGTTCTACAATTTGCAAGAGGTAATTTTGTATACACTACAGAAGACCTTGAACTAATCACCAAGGCAGTAAAAAGCAGGTAAGGTGAGCTGCAATGAACTCAGGTACAAATAAATGCTGGAGAGGGTATCCAAGAGACTGGGCAGATTACTGACTGGAGCATTTCGGGCACGTGTGGGGAAAAGGGCAGGTTTGACCTTACCCTGCCCCGCAGACCTCACCCCAGACCTCTATCCCAGCCCTGTAGTGGCCACCAATCCCTAGCACAACAGAGGCATTACTCCACACCTGTCCCTGGCGCTCCAATCTTGTCCCAGAGTGGCCAGATGAGAGGAAGTCCCACCTGGGGAAAGGGTGCAGGAAAGCCAAAGGGTAGTTTAGCCAGGGCATGAGGCAAGCACAGGTCTTGACTCTACTTCCTGATGGACTTCCTATCCACTGAACACCACTGGAACCAGGAGTGTTTGTTCTTTTCTACAGCATTTCTATCTTTCTGTCTTTCTTCTTCTAATTTCCCAAAGTTTTGAGAAGCTTGAAATTGGATGGGCTTGGAGCCTGCTAAGTTGAATGGGGCATCAAGTTAATGTTTTGTGAAGTGTTTTATGTTGATCTTATGTTGCTTTAAACTTTTGCCAGAGTTGTCTGGTTTTCTGAAGTTGCCATTAAAGCTTTTTTTGTTGTTTGCCTGCTTGAGGATATCTTGTTAGCATTTCTCCCATGCATCTAACTCTGTGTACGTGAAAATCTGTGAGCCCCTTTAAGAGACTCGCCAAGCCATTTTTTTGGGGGCTATACAGGTATAAAGTTAATCTATCATCATATTTGATTACTACTACTAAACGAATCCCAGTTCCAATTGACAATTAAAAGAATATCTGTACTGGACCAACAAATAGTTTTTCAATTTGTATTACAGGAAGTGTTCAAGGTGTATTTGGTGCAAAGATTTCAAAGTAGAAAAAATATCATCATCAATGGTATTGCCCAAGTACATGACAATTTAACAATTCCAAATCTACTTCAGGATTTGAAATATTGTCTTCTGTGTATGAAAAGTCCAAAACGTACACAGATATTGTAGTTAGATCCCTCAGTTCTCCTCTAGGTGCTTGTGAATTTTTGTGCACTTTTTTTAATAGGAGGCCCTTGGGCCTGAAAGGGACAGCATGCATGCATTCAAGCAAACAGATGTGCATCTAGCTCTTGGGCATTGATTTGAGGTTCTCATCAAATTTATTATTATAATCCCAAAAACTCATTGCTGACAATTAAGGTGCCCAGTTAAAAGATTTTTTAAAAAGTTTTTTAATATGTTTTAATTACTGTTTTATCTACAGTGAATTTCCTGTGCTGTATTAATGTCCAGTTACTGAACTTCACACTCCTAGTACAACTCTCCACAGAGTTTCAGTAAAAAACAGACCAATTACTGATGCCTTGTTTAGCATTTTTTATACAAGACAGCATTTCTTCTTATGACACTTAGTTCTACTGAGGGTATTTGGTGAGGGATCTGTAAAAGTGACCTCTGCACACTGCTTCAGTCAGATTGCTTCTGAAGGAGCCATGAAGCAGGTGGGAAAACAGCTTGTGAGATATGTCACCTGCTTTCAACAGCTGCATTGAACTAGACCAATACTGCATATATATCCCTGGATCTCCTCATCCTATTCTTAATTATATTTTCCACTAAGTTATTTGGTACAGCTATTACTGCAGTGTACCTAGATATGTGAGAGGATAAGCAGAAACACAATCAACAATATGCAGTACTCATGCAAAAATCAGGCATTGTGATAATCTTAGACAGTGATGTTAAGACTTTCTGAGTCTTCACTGTTGACTGGGTAAGAAGGCAATGACATGACTGTCCTCAGAAGACTGACAATTTTAGAGCTGAACATAAATTTTGTGGCTAAAAGATCATTCTGGATACTTTATCCTTATTTCAAGAACTTCCTTTTCATCAATTGTACTGGAAGTTTAGAGCATTGGAGGAACGACTTTCCTCCTCAGAAAAGGATGCATGACCTTATATACACATCATGCAGTGTAACACACAGGAGATCAGCACTTTTCTGATGCAGATAGGTGACTAGATCAACAAAACTGTAATTATAATTTTAAATTACATGGCCCTCACTAAAAATGCTTACATTAGAAGCCTGCTTTGCATCAATTGAAAAAATTTCTGACTAGTAAAGGTTGTTTTTCTGCAAGGGTTACTGCAAATAGATGCTCTTGATATTGATAAAAAACTCTAGCCTCCAAATCTCACTAAAATGATGGTATACAGTGTTTGCCAAAACCTCTGAATAACAATCGGAGCATGTACACATACATTCTTGCAATTTCTGGGTGGTTCTGACATATATTCCCAATATGGCATTTGGAACACTGAATTCTCTTGCAGGAGAAGAAATATACAAATTATTTTTAACTGTTAAAACAGTAGTTACAGTAAGTCAGATTTACTGATGATTCCCTGATCTCAAAGCTACCGCCTATTTTTTAAAAGCTTAAGCAAGACTGCAGACAGATCTATCAAAATCTTTAGAAGTGACATCTTGGGCTCCATGAAAGCTTGTTAGAAAACAAACTCCACCTCAGGGAGGGAAGGGTGAGAAGGGAGAGAGAGGAAGAGTAAGAGAGATCCGAGGCATAATCTTAAGCTGGATATTAAAATATCAACTTGCTTGAGAACCACTGCTTGACAACACAAGCATACATTCACAAATGCTCACAACTAGTCAAGCAGATTTAAGTATACACTGCAAGCTGAACTGAACAGTAAAGCTCAAAGGTTAAAAATTTGCTGTAAGAAAACAGATTTCAGCTGATGATACCAATTTTCATGTAACAAAGAAAGTAAAAGGAAAACAAAATAGATGTGTCAGAAATTGTGAAGGCATGATGGGAAAAGAAAATGAGGTATTGAATATATGAATAACAGCAATGCTGTGATGAATGCATAAATAGGATGATTTGTTGGCACAATGCTGCTGACATTATTATGCCCATTAAGTAGCAGAAGAGTGCATCAACAAAGAATTATAGAGTCACAGTGAATATAAAGCTTCCCCCAATCTCAAACTGAGCCCACTCATGCACAAACAGACACACCATTCAGGCTAACATTGAGTTGAGACAGAAACAAGACGTTAAACAATCTGTGCAAATGGTAACATTAAAACTGGAACACTAAAACTTCATGAAAATATTCTATAGTTGTCTGAGATATTTACAAAGTATTTTGTCACTACAAAATGTCAAGGCATTACAGATTATTAGGTATAAATGTTATGCAGAACAAAATAGGAAGAAAAAGCAAGAAAATTAACAGTGAACTACACTTTATGGCCCATTTGTGACTGTCTAAAGTCAAATTTTTCTTGACTGCTGGCTAGATTGATGCTGATGCCTAAGCTTAAAATTAGAGGGATATATGGTTTTCATGCACCATTCCACATTCACTTAAAACTTTTTATTGATACCTGAATACCAGAATATGAATTCTTCTCCCCATCCCTCAAAATTCTCAAAATAAAATGTGATGACACTGAGGTGCCTGTAAACTTTCTCTCTCTTTATTTCCCACTTCTCATCCCTTCCAAAAAAGGATCAACAAAGACTTGAACAACCAACTGTGTAGCACTTTCCAACATTTTTAAGGGACGGATATTAATTTTCTACAATTATCCAGCATGATGACCTGAAAATTTTCACTGGGTTTTTAAAAAAGGAAAACAGTATGAGGTGACAGAAACAATTCATTTAGATTTGGGATAGCTGATTCTTAGATTTACAATAGTGGTCTAGAAATACTTATCCATAAATAAAAATAATTCCTGTATTAACTACTTCCAATAAAACAATAAGCACTTGGGATAGATTGTCTACTTTTTATATATGTGGTTGTCAGTATATTTACTTTTTCAATTCTTATTTGGTGCTGAAGGAGTAGAAGGCCAAGTTATCTCATCCCAAATGCTGTATTTATCTCCTCAAAACAGAAGCAGCTTCACCCACAGTGGTCTGTATTTGCTTCACACAGTACACCACCACATGAACTATGCCAAATGGCTGGCTCTTCTCTCAAACTAATTGCATCAACTCCTCCAAGGTAACTGAATACCTTCTCTGTATGCCCTTTGCAATAGCAGCTGTTGCATGAAAGCCCGCAGTGGGCAACCTCTTCCTCAGCTGTGGCTACACAAAGCATCCTGGGATAACGAGCTTCTCCAGAGGGTGCCAGTTCATGGAGTACCATCCATAATCGATGTAATCATATTAAAGACTATAAAAGTCCTGTGAGAGGAAGCTGAGGGAGCTGGGGGTGTTTAGCCTGCTGAGGGAGCTGGGGGTGTTTAGCCTGGAAAAGAGGCAGCTCAGGGGAGACTTTATCACTCTCTAGAACTTCCTGAAAGGAGATTGCAGTCAGGTGGGGCTCAGTCTCTTCTCCCACGCAATTAAAAATAGGACAAGAGGACACAGTCTTAAGCTGCCCAAAGGGAGGTTTAGGCCAAACATTAGGAGGAATTTCTCTACAAAAGGGGTGATTGGGCATTGGAATGGGCTGCTCAGGAAGGTAGTGCAGTCATCGTCCCTGGAGGTGAAAAGACTTAGAAAAGATTGAATGTGGTGCTTGATATCAGTGCCACCAAGTTGACAAGGTGGTGTTCTGTCATAGGTTGGATGTGATGACCTCAAAGGTCTTTTCCAATCTAGTTGATTCTGTTATTCTGTAAAGTCACCTTAAGCCCAGTGCCTCATAAGTTTTTGCTATAAAGTTTGTCCCAGGTCATGCTTTCTAATTTATGAAAAAATTCCAGACAATGAGAATGATACTGGATCAAGACATAAATTCGCATATTTCTGATAAAGTTGAGTATGTTAGATTCATAAATTTATTTCCTCTGGTGCTTTCTGGAAGAAAAATGCTTTGCTGACTGAGGCGTTAATTACAAGAGCTTTTATTGAAGATCTCAAGATTTTACTACTAATTTAAAACAACAGCAAAGTTTATTAAAATATTCCACAGTATCTTGAAAATCATTCATCACAGCAGTTTGTATTACCCCAAATCAGCAAAGCTGTAAAGTAATACAATTAAATATTCCTTTCAATGCCTCCAATCTATAGTGTCTTCGTAGTACATCTTGCAATTAAGAATGGCTAACCTCTTCATTACTAAAATAGCTCTTTTCTACCTCCAGAATATTGATTAAAAGCTCAAATCACCATTTACTGAACAATTCTAGTTTCCTTTTATATTACAGATAATGCCCACAGGAATCACATCCTCTTCACCTTTAACATCCTTTCTATGTAATTGTTGCCATATCCACCTCATTCTTTCTCTGGGGCCAAAGTTCACCTTCCTGAGTTTCAAATACAGTGATATTCTACTCACTGTCATCTCACAAAATTGCAATATCAACCCAAAGTTTCAAGATATGATCAGCAAAAACTCTCCAAATAGAGAACCATTTACAGAGCATTTAAATATTAACTATGACGTAGAAAACAAGAAATAATGTAGAAACAGTAAAAAGCCAGAAAAACCCTACCGTCTTGGCCATGATGTCTAGCTCAGTGAGAAAGATGAAACAGAAGACTGTCATAGGGTGAACAAAATTTGGTCCCTAACAGTGCTGGTATTTACTTGCAACAGTTTTATTATAACTTTCTCCCAGCTGACTGCTAATTTGAACCATTTAGAAGTTCTAGTGGGTTGCACAGGTGCCTCTAGCTCATTTCAACACAAAATGACCAAACTCAGTCTAACACACAAGTGTGTACACAGCACTCCAACACAGCCTTTGTACTGTTCCGCACTCAGCTGGTGTCTGCTCTGAGCCTTACCTGCTGCAGCACAACTTCTGACTTAGCACAGGATAGCACAAATAAAGCTAAAATAACAGTCAAACCACTAAATATAACCTTTAAACTTGATCTAAGAGACTGAAGTCAGTCACTTCACACTTCAACATGGGAAAAAATTTTTTCCTGCAGGAAACTATTTCTGCATTTGGGAACTCCAACAATGTCATTATAAAATGTCCATGTGATTTTAATAATAGCAAGCATCAAGTAGCATATAAAATAAAAATCAAACCAAATATTGATTTCAGCTCAGGCATATTTACTAGATGGATGAAAGCACCCATCACAGTTTAAGAAAAAATTAATACTTTTATTACCTTAAAACTTCAAGAATCACTGTATTATCCATATACACCAAGAATTTAAATCCTTTAAAACAAGAGTAGCAATGCAATTCCAATAAAAAAGAAGGGTAGGGATGGCAGAAAATATCTTTCCTTGAAAAAAAGGACCAGATAAAAAGTAGCATTGATTAATAACTGCAACTGTTAAAGACTGCAATCAATGCAATACAGAATTCAAGTATGCACAAAGAAGCAAATCTCCTAAGAATGTTTTTTGTATTCCTGCTGTCTGCTGATGTTTTTCCCTTGAGTTAGAAGTATGATCTTTTGCATAACCGATTCATAAATCAATGCCTCTGAACTTTCTCAGAAAGAAGTTTGTGACTCTCCCCAGTGACAAACCATAACCAGCCGTTCACTTCTGCAAAGTCTCACACCCTGTGTAGAGGAGCCCTGTGCAGGGAGTGAAGGTTCACAGTGCTCAGTTATCAACTTCTATCTGGAAAACCAGCTCTCCAGGCTGTTTACGTGTTTTTATCCAGACAGAGGGTTACAGATTAACATCCTACACCTACATTTGCTCCTACAGCTATGAAATTTTGTAGAAAGCACCTTAACATATAGAAAACAGCTTATGGACAAATTTGGTGTCAAAAAAATCACATGTAGATGTGATTTATATCTAGTCTTTCTGGTGTAATAAGCTCCTATGGTAGAACACATTTGTTTGTAAACATGAAATGTTTTTTTCATTTCTTGTAGTACTTTTAATATCTTAGTGAAATCTAACACAGTAGTAAAGTAAATCTAAAATAACAAACTAGATAAAGCAACAAACGATGGATTTTTAAAAATATATATCAATTATTTATTTATTTAATAATTGTGTTAAATAAGGTTTCATACATCAGTCAATACTACTGCTCAATTTTCCAAGAGCTTTTTGGTGTAGTATCTTAGTATATTTTCATTGCATCATTTTTACTTGTTCTATCACTTCAAAGCCTTTATTAGTTCCAATTTGCCTTAGGCAGGATTTAATAATTTTACAAGCATTATTTGCATGTAAAACGATCCATAAGTTTGCTGCCCATTTTTTAAATAAAATAAACCTTTTAACCGCCTCAGGGATACCAATTATGATCCAATGATGAAGAGAATTATTTCTTCCATTAGTAAAACTGTTGGTATTAAGACTTTTTCTAAAATAAACTTTGAATAATGTCCCTGACTGAAAATGGCAGTTTTGTCAAAAAGACACCTAGACAAATTATCCTAGTCTTATGGAAATACTTAAGAAATAGACACAAAATTATTGTTCATATAACCAAATGGGCAGAATTTGTCATACTTCACCTGGGACAAGTTTTTAATATGGTGAAGACCACACATGTGAGAAGAGTGTGATGCTTTCATAAGAGGCTACAAAACTCAAATTTCAGCTTTCCTATTTCTTCAGTGCAAAATACTTATGCAGGGGAAAAGAAATGGTTATTATAATCAAGACATGTTTATTTCAATCTAGGTAATCTAACATCTTAAACAAGACACTAAAATTTTCTACACAAATCAGTTTTCAATTTTGCAAAACAATGATTCGCTATGAAGTTACATACACTAACTGAAAACCAAACGAAAACAAATTTCAAGTGAGAAAGTGGAAACCCTCAATATGTACAATCATCCTTCTTACAGTCTTACAGATTGCTTAAATAATTGCTCGAGCTATCTTTCTCTTGTTAGCTGGCTACATCATCAGAAAACTACTTCTTCTGATTGATATGGGACAAGCATCTGCTAGACAAATTTAAAATTTTTATTTTACAATTTATAACTCACCTGCTTGGGTAGGCGGAAGAGAGAATTTTTGTAAAATATATCTTTAGCCTGACTCCATGTTCCATCGATGATGATCATAACAGATGGACTAGAAGGTACCACTGCAACTTCTTCCAAATTGGTTGCTTCAGCTCCAGGATACAAAATTAGAGTATTGGGATTTCTGCACACATTTGCTAATTCAGGATACCTTCAATGCACAGGAACACAAAATTAAAATAATTATTGGAAGTTTTCATGACATACACATACTTTCAGATATTAGCTCCAACTCATCTCCACCAAATTTTACTTAAAATGTCCCTTTCTCAGCTATCACTTCCTCCTTCCAACACCTCAGAAGCTGTTGGCTCTCCCCCAGCTTCTATGTGCAGGCAGTCAAAAGACAACTACAAAAGTAATCAATGAAAGCTGAATACATAATGTATTTTTCCAATGCTTAATCACTAGTCTAATGTCTATGGAACCAAAGATGTTTTGAATTGTTTACCAAAATTTAATACATGTATTCTACAAAAATTTGTTCAAACCCTTGGCATAAAATTACTGCAATTATCCCATTTGTATATATAGAGAGAATATTAGCAATTCACAGTCCACACCCACAGGCTTTTGAAAATGTTATCATTTCCACTGATCTTTTTTTTCAATTACAACTTCCACTAACCGCTGCAGTTATAGTTCTCATACTTTTACACTCTTTTTTCCTTCCTGTTGGCTTCTACATTTGCCAATGGTACCACAGGAGTAACTACTGTCTATTAAGTGTACAGTTAATGTACATGGGAGTTCCTGAGGTTTTTGCAGAACACCACTGTCTTAGTCTATAAAAATCTGTGAAAGACATTGTCATTTAAATAGTACTCCAAGTCTCAAAAACCAAGCCTGAACTAGTCTGGCCTTGAAGACTCCAGGGATGGGGCAGCCACAGCTTTTGTAGGCAACCTGTTTCCATGCCTCACCCCCATCAGGGTAAAGAATTTATTCCTAGTATCTAATCTAAACCTACTACTCTATTCCAGTTTAAAACCATTCCCCTTGTCCTAGACCCTGTCAAAGTCCCTCTCCAGCTTTCATGAAATCCCCTTTAGGTACTGACAGGCTTCCACAAGGTCTCCCTTGGAGCCTTCTCTTTTCCAGACTGACCAATTTGAACTCTCAGCCTTTCCCGTAAGAGATGTGTCCAGCCCTCTCATCACCTTCACGGCCTTCCTCTGGACTCATTCATGTCCATGGTCCATACCTTTTCTGTGTTAAGGGTTCCAGAGCTGGACATAGTACTACCGATGGGGTCTCACCAGAGTGGAGAAGTCAAGCAGACTGGTAAGGGAGAA
The DNA here is from genome assembly GCA_013400955.1 of Drymodes brunneopygia. Taxonomy (NCBI): domain Eukaryota; kingdom Metazoa; phylum Chordata; class Aves; order Passeriformes; family Petroicidae; genus Drymodes; species Drymodes brunneopygia. Next base: position 38,679 of record VZTZ01029535.1, on the reverse strand, counting down.
TCAAAGAAAATGCTAGTCTTGTAACAAAGACTGCATTACTTGTCTGGAACTCATTTCCACTATATCATTACATAGTCTTCAGAATCACCTCAATCAGAAAGTATGAAGAAATATAAAGCAAGGGTTTGCTGTCCAAAGCATGTGACATCAAATAAGAAATTCTGCACAGAACCTCAGTGGTTATAAGGAGTAACTGATTCGGTAAGATGAGAAGAGCTATATGCAGTTGAAACACCATGTGAAGCAGAAAGAGAAGCCAGTACATCTTAGGTGTGTTAGAATGGGATTAAGAATAGCCAGCACATAAAGTGGGCTCTTCACAATACCTATCAAGATCCACTAAGTGCAAGATCATGGACACAGACACAGGTACACTGTAAATATGTAAATTCACAGTGAGGAATTCCTATTATCACTGTCAGCTGGACCTTTTAAGCTCTAGGAACTGGGCATCTGCACCACTTCTCCAAAAATCAAGCAAGAATAATGTGTATTTGTAGGGGGAAGCAGTGGTAGGAGTGGGGAGGACTAGGGAAGAAAGAAATTATTCATAATGGATTTTGAGTTGATAAATACTAGGTGTATTTAAACCTGCACTCCATTATTACTCACGGAGGAAACGTGAAAACACAATTTTAAGAATGTTAAGTTCAGGCAGGATTGCAGCGCAAAAGACATTGAGATCCTTAGATTAAGACTCGAATGGGACCATACAGGATGTATGTAAAATGAAAGTGAAATGGAATTCAGGGTACCAATACGCCTGGAGATAGTATTCCACCATCTGACCACCCTCACTGCCAGCCCCCTCCCTCTAGCAAACAGTCCAGACTGATTCAACACCATGTGTTTCATTACTGTCACCATCATTAACTACAAAGAACAAACACACAAACAAACAAAACCAAAACATAATGATCTTTCTTTCCAGAATGATCAGGAAAAGAATTGTAAGTAGAAATAGGAAATCTGTAAGATAAGCCCGTGGCAAACAGCAGTACATGGAAACTTCTCTACCCACTATTTTTTTAGTCTTACTTCCACTATAGTAATTTGATATAAGTTTAGTTTAACCAAGAATATTGCTATATAAAATCAAAAGCAAGGGCCCATCTCATTACAGGGTATCCAGTGCTCAAAGCTTAAAACCTAGAAAACTGGTCATTATTTTCACATTGGCCTTGAGAACCCAAGTCTTCAAAGAGCAAACTACCCTAACTCTGAGACAGAAGAGATTTTAAATCATTAACACTCTTAGAAGATTAAAAAAAATGAAATTATTAAAACTAATCCAAACCCATACTGATTATGAAGTACTTTAAGTTCATATTACTAACACAGCAACTGATGTTTTAGTTTTCAAAATACCATTCCGTTGAAAACAATGGCTTTCAATGAGTACGCATCCAAGGATCATAGAATCATTACAGAATCACAGAATGGTTTGGGTTGGAAGGGACCTTAAACATCATCTAGTTCCAACCTCCCTGCCATGAGCTGGGACCCCTCCCACTAGACCAGGATGCTCAAAGCCCCATCCAACCTGGCCTTGAACACATCCAGAGACAGAGAACCCATAGCTTCTCTGGGCAATCTGTCCCAGTGCCTCACCACCCCCACAGTGAAGAATTTCTTCTTAATAATTTTCTTCTAAACCTACTTTCTTTCAGTTTTAATCCATTCCCCCTTGTTCTGTCACTAAATGCTCTTGTAAATAGTCTCTCTCCATCTGTCTTGTAGGCTCCCTTCCTGTACTAGAAGGCTGCAATGAGCCCATCTCTTTTCCAGGATGAAGAATCTCAACCTGCCTAGTCTTTCCTCTTCCTAGTCCTTCCATCCCTTTAATTTCCACCAAGTGTTACTTCCATGACCTTTGCAACACTGGACATTTAAGATTTAGCTGAACAGGTTTAGCCATCTTGTCTAGACTGTATTTTCTGTATTTTTGCTAAAAAAGTTTGGACCAGATGATCCTTGAAGTCCCTTTCCAGGCTGCTATGCTGTAATTCTGTAGTACATATGTAATGAAATCAACAGCCAATGATAGCCTTTAGTTGTTCTTATTCTCAAAACAGAATGATTTCAAGTAATTGAAGGAATATCCTCTATAAAGACTATGCTG
>VZTZ01029535.1:7735-36532 GCA_013400955.1 Drymodes brunneopygia | reverse complement strand
AAAGACTATGCTGAAGGAAAATCCTTTATACAGACATTACAACATTTCCAATACTTTCACTGGCCCTTTGCAATACTTGCAGACTTCAGAAAATGATGCAATTCCCAAGAGAAAGCAATTTGAATCATTTATAGTTTAGTAATCCACTTCAATCCAGGTAAGATTTTATTGCAATAATAAAAAGTAAGATCCATCTGAAGATAATTTTCTCTTTCTATAAATACATAAATGCAATTTTTTTTATCTGCTTGACACGACCAGCAGCCAACATAAAGCTCAAACAAATGACACAATTTAAAAGTTAAGCTGTATGATACAACTATGGTGTTGAACTCTATGAGATAAATACTTGCAATACTTGCTCCACTTACAAATCAGGTTTAGTTTTGGTAAGCAGCAGGTATTGCAGGCCTTTATAATTCATTTAATATGACAATCTCTCCTAAGCAGAACTATTCAGATGTTCCATTCATGTCTGAATATCCAGCCACTGCCACAGAAGATTTATACATTCTCATGATCATACTTAGGTAGCATTTCATTATTTCTGGGATGCATGCTCTTGAAATGTGTAATTTAAGCAGAATCCCATTTTTGTACCATAAACATTTTCATTACACATCTACTCCGTTGCTCTGAAGCTTTCTAAGCGGTTTGAATTCAACACAGATCTATTAAACTTTGCCAGTGTGAAAGACAATCATTCAAATTTTTAAAATACAACACTGCCATTTAGTAGCAAGCAATACTACTAATAAAGAACAGATGCTAACATATTACCTACAGAAAACCATCAGGTTAATGAGGTCTTTTCAGTTTTTCTTATAATTTTTACTATTTCACCTAAGTTATAGGCAGGTGCCTTTGCCTCTCTCAGTACTCCTGTGCCTGGAAGACTGCAGACTGCCATAATTCTATAAGGTAGTAATTCCCATCAGGCACTAAAATGGATAAAAATAAAGGCAACTACCCTCTGTCATTTCCACATTCAGGCCCTTAGGATCAGGACTAAAGCATAAGAGATATCCATCAATACTGCCTCTGTTTTATCTACTTTTTAAACATTTCTCTCCTTTTTTTGTATGTAAAGCGTAATCTTTAAGAACAGAAACATTAGCACAAGGATCACCATAGAATTGTTTACATTGGAAAGGACCTCAAAGACAATCAAGTACAACTGGACACTTAACACGGTTAAGTCCACCACTAAACCATATCCCCGAACTCCCTATCTATAGGTCTTTTAAATACCTCCCAGAATGTTGACTCAACCACTTTCCTGGGCAACCTGTTCTGCTGCCTGACAGTCCTTTTGGTGCAGAAATTTTCCAATCTAAACCTCTCATTGAAGCACATCTCAAGGGCCATTTCTTCTTGTTCTGTCTGTTGCTTGTTCGTTTGGAACAAGCTCACTATAACCCCTTTTCAGGTAGCTGTACAGCGTGAGGAGGTCTCCCCATATGTGACATACGCTGTGTTGGGTTCATGTCAAGGTTTTGGTAGAGAGTAAGCTGCAAGAGTTGTTGTGTGTTCCCTGTGAATATGCCCAGAAGGGCGCTGAAGCCTGTGGAGAGCACACAAAATGAGTGAGAGGAAAAGTGTGAGGAGGAAGAAGTGGCAGAAAGGAATTGCCATGGATTGACTGCAAAGCTGAAGGCTATAGTATTCAAAGAAAAGTAGCCAGAGAGAATGTTATCAAAATTATATTGAGAAATCTGAAATTTGATATGGCAAAGTACAGTTTCAGATGCAAATTAGCACATGTCCAGTTAATCAGCACTAATTACTTTCATGCAAAGAACGAACAAAAGCTTTGACAGGCTGATGATCTCTGACTGCATCTAGTCATTCTTAGTTGAGGTAAGGAGAAAAAATGTGTGAACGTAGTTTGATAGCACAATGACACTAAAGCACACAAAAAAACTTACAAAAAAGTTACCTAAATAAAGAACCTTAACTTGTGAACAGTTTTACATAATTTGGTAAGTGGCAAAACTCAGTTGGTATTTGACATAGCAAGAACTCTTCTTTGTGAACAAGCACTAGAAAGTGCCTCATCTATTGCATATAACTATCTTAACCAGCTTTAGAAAATCAGCAGAAATAAGTTGCATTTTATTACTTTGAAAGTGAAGCTACAAATTTTTCCAAGTGGTCCATTTAATTTCTGATCTAAACTACTGAACTGCAGGAGGGCTGCCAAATATACTGAGGTTTCATAGAATCACAGAACCATAGAATCATAGACTATACTGAATTGCAAGGGACCCACAAAGATCATTGACTTAATTCCTGTCCCTGTTCAGGACACCCCAAAAGTCACACCATGTGCCTGAGAGTATTGACCAAATGTTTATTGAATTCTGTCAGACTTGGTGCTGTGACCACTTCCCTGGAGAGCCTGCTCCAGCATCCAACCACCCTCGGGGTGAAAAACCTTATCCTGATATCTAACCTAAACATTCCTTGGCACAACTTCAGGCCATTCCCCCAGGTCCTGTTACTGGTCACAGGAGAGGAGATCAGTGCCTGCCCCTCCTCTTCCCCTCACAAGAAGTTGTAACTGCAGTGAGGTCTCCCCTCAGTCTCCTCTTCTCCAGGCTGAACAATTCAAGTGACCACAGCCACTCCTCACACAGCTTCACCTCAAGGCCCTTCATCACCTTCACTTCTCTCCCTTAGACACTCTCTAACAGTTCAATGTCATTTATATCATGGTGACCAGAACTGCACACAATATTCAAAGTGAGGCCAGTGCAGAGCAGAGCAGGACAATCCCCTCCCTTGCCCAGCTGGCAATGCTGTCCCTGATGCCCCCCAGGACTCAGGTGGCCCTCCTGGCTGCCAGGGCACTGCTGGCTCATGTTCAGCTTGCCATTGACCAGGATGCCCAGGCCTTTCTGTGGTGCTGCTCTCCAGCATCTCATCACCCATTCTATACACACAACCAGAGTTGCTCTNGACCACTTCCCTGGAGAGCCTGCTCCAGCATCCAACCACCCTCGGGGTGAAAAACCTTATCCTGATATCTAACCTAAACATTCCTTGGCACAACTTCAGGCCATTCCCCCAGGTCCTGTTACTGGTCACAGGAGAGGAGATCAGTGCCTGCCCCTCCTCTTCCCCTCACAAGAAGTTGTAACTGCAGTGAGGTCTCCCCTCAGTCTCCTCTTCTCCAGGCTGAACAATTCAAGTGACCACAGCCACTCCTCACACAGCTTCACCTCAAGGCCCTTCATCACCTTCACTTCTCTCCCTTAGACACTCTCTAACAGTTCAATGTCATTTATATCATGGTGACCAGAACTGCACACAATATTCAAAGTGAGGCCAGTGCAGAGCAGAGCAGGACAATCCCCTCCCTTGCCCAGCTGGCAATGCTGTCCCTGATGCCCCCCAGGACTCAGGTGGCCCTCCTGGCTGCCAGGGCACTGCTGGCTCATGTTCAGCTTGCCATTGACCAGGATGCCCAGGCCCCTTTCCGTGGTGCTGCTCTCCAGCATCTCATCACCCATTCTATACACACAACCAGAGTTGCTCTATCCCAGGTACAGAATCCAGCACTTTGTGTGATTTCAGAGAGCAATGCAGATAAATCTGTGATTGACCCCACATTGTCCTAAATAACAGGGTGGTGGGTGCAGAGATATTTGCATCTGTTTTCTTGTAAGTGTTTCTTCATTAGAATCTATAATTTTATCATAGCATCTAGAATCACCGAAGTGTTAATATAAGCAAAGGGGGAAGGCTTGAGAATTAGATCACTTTTTCAGAAACATAATATAAAGGCAAAATCACCCCATCCAAATAGCCACAAAATATAAAATGAAGCTTAAAAAACATAGTAACTGTTTATAAAAGGCTGTTTATAAAACTATGGTATCAAATTAAAATAATTCAAATTTTTGACATGTTAGACTTTAGATACAGTTATCTCTGTTCAATATATGCCCAAAATTACTCCTGAGTGGAACAGTAGTATTATTCAAAAACAACTGCCTACAAAATTTTATCAGTAGCCTAACAAGAACATGAATCCAATAAATTATATTTTATTCATGTATATGAGATGAAAGCTGTTTTTGCCCTAACATTTCCATAGTGAATAGCAAATTACTGCAGCTGTTAGATACAAGTCTATGAACAATGCAGGGAAAAGACGTTAGCACTTTTTTGGCCCATCCTGCTACATTCAATTTCTTTGAAATTTCATGTCTTCATAGAGAGCATTTTAATAGACATCCTTTAAATGTAAATACTTTTGTAACTGAAGTTTCAAAAAACTATATTGCACAGTGTATACTCAGCTATATAAATTATACCTTAACTTTGTACTCAAGAAGAAGTAGTTACTTTAACAAATTGAGACGAGATGCCCTAGCTACCCCTCTGTTCTTCCCCACACTTTTGTATATTTCAACTGCCCTCACTCACCGTATCATGTGTACTAACCATAACATTCAATCTTCAGTGAAGGAAAAGAAAACAGAAAATACTAGCAATTCACCAAAGTGTTATTTTTACAATACCACCATGCTCTAAGTACTCATGCCAAACTGTTACTTTTAGCTTAATCATTTTAGTACATCAAAGAAATCCCAGTATCTGACATTAATGTAATCAATACCAAAAAAAAGCCAGAGTTAAAGTCTTTGAGTATTTGGGATAAAATATCCAGACAACCAATGGAACTGGTCTTTTATTTGAGAAATGCTATCTGATAAGCCACGGCACCACTTACAGTAAACACTGAGATGTTTCTACAAGTTTGCAAAATGCCTGTTCCTTTGTTTTTATAAAAAAGGAGTATTGCTTAAAACATTCACAGAATGCATTTATAGCTAAGAAGAAAAAAATGTGTAGGAATAACACATTGCAAAACTGGAAAATAACTTTTCTCCATCACTCTTCCTTCCTCTTCCCAAGAACGTGGGCATAAACTCAATGACTGAGCACTCCCAATTTCTGCAGTCTCACATTCACAGTACAAGACAGGCATATTGCAGATGCTGAAAGTGTTAAGTTTTACCCCCACACCTGGGTAAGAAATATCTGGGTAAGAAAGATCACCAAAATTCATACTGATCTAATCAAAATGTTTGTTTCTATCACCACCTCCAGTGTGGTTTATGGCAAAAAAAATATAACAGAATTTGAGGCTGAGATGTTCCCCAAGAGGTTTTGACCTAAAGAGGATCCTCTAGTTTAGAGAAATACGTCTGGATTCAAACTTGAAGCAGCTTTAATACTGTAATCATCAATTCTAAAAGAACTCAAAGAAGATTTACTAGGTGCAGACAGTACTGACAGTGTTCTACCTGATGTGTATCAGCTTGAAAAGTTGCTTCATTTTCAGGTTTAACATGAAGGGAGTAAAATTTCCCTGTAACCTAGAACCTTTTAGATAATTATTAGTTATTATCATAGAAGACTACAAGAAAAGCAATGTATTTTTAATGTTTTCTAGTTAATATACAGGCAAGCACAAGGACATGGAAGCCTCATTCTGTATTACCTTTCACTATTTTTGTACACTGAACTCTACAGAGCGTTTCCTCTAAGGATTCAACTCAATTTGAGAATTAATTTCCTTCATAAGTATTCATAATTTCTATGTGCTTTACTGAAAATGTATATAGTAAAACTTCACTGGCATTTGTACCAAGAGCTGGTTTCTAATATTTAACTTCATCTAATGAAGATTAAAGATGCTTTAAGGGAAAGCAATGTTTTTCAAGGTCTCAGAATATTAGAAAAAGAATAACTGAAAAATTCTGAAAGCGATGCTTTCTTATGATTGATTTTAAGAGGAAGAAGAAAGCAAATGTATTTTTTTCAAATTTTAAGAGCTTCTCACCACGAGGCTACTTTCTCAATGTCCCACACGTGATTGAAAAACTATTATTTTTATTTCAGTAACACCAAATAGTTAAGATAGGTTAGTCAGATAAAGCAAATCAAAAAAGAAAAAACAGAATAGCAAGAGAGATCTAGTACTAGGAAAGAACAGAACTGGAAACAGCTAAGCGTTTGAAAGAAGCCATCTGAACACTCCAAGGGCACAGAACTGAGACTACAACCTAAATGAAGAATATCAAGTGTTTCTCACTATCTTTGGAAATCAGAAGCTTGTATCAAAAGTGAGTGTGTACACTTGAAATAAAATTTAAGAACACTGTTGGCTATTAATAAAGACACTGAAAGATATATTTATATATATAGATATATACACAGAGAATCAGAAAAAACACAGGCAATCCTGCTCACCTGTCTTCATTAAAACGTCGACCAACCAAAATTTTACATTTTTCTGGAGGGAGACAAGCTGCTAGCAAAGGTACCGTTCTTAAAACGCGACTTTCCTGTAAAAAAAAGAAAAGTTACTTCTGAATAATATCAAGAAAGGTTTCTATGAATTGTTTTCATTTTCTATCAAATTCTGTAGACTACAGATAGAGAAAAAAATTTAGCAGGTAAAAGGACAAAAAAACTTTAGGAAAAAAAACCCAATCTTGATGCTTCCAATTCCAGTGCCTTGACTGCCAATATTGAACTTAGACTCAACTAACCTACGATCAGCATAATAAACTTGAACTAGGTTATCAGTATGAAAAACAGTAACAAAACTTCAGAGAAAATCACAGAATAATATACAGTGAGCAAAAAAAAGCATTAGCATTAATGTAATAGTATCAGGATCAGTAGAAAACTAGGGTAGGGCTCGATTTCTACAAAGTGATGCTAAAAAAAAGCATGGGTTGCATGACAACAGAGAGTGTGAAATGCAAACACCTCCACTCTGCTGTCACTTCATTTCAGACTAGCATGGACAATGACACCTCCTCTGCCACAAAGACTGTGTCTCGTGCCATTCAGGCTGTGGTGACCAGGCACCTGTATAGATCTTTGTGCCACAGACGAGGAAGATGACCACCATGCCTGGGTGGGGAGCAGGGGCTCTTCATTTCTCTGAGAGCATTAATGAGAGCTATGTTGAAGCAAGATTTCAGGAAGTGGAGGAAGAAGGAAGTTATGGCAGCTGAAGCAAACCATCTATTCTTCTAGCAGAGCAATATATTTCTCTGCTTCATTTAGCACAGCTGACAATGAACTTTGTGTCTGGACAAGAATTAATACAAATTAAGCTTCAGTTTGTGGGATGTCAGGTTTTGTTTTCCCATCAAGGAAGCAGAAGCATAGTTTTATCTTGCACTTAGTGAAGACAGCAAGCCAACAACAAAAAGTGAACGGAAGTTTCAGTTTCTTTATTTCTCATAAGATGAACAAAGGTTATTAGCTGAATCTAGCAGGAGGCAAGACACTAGATGTCAGGTAAGGACCACGAAAGTGCTAAACCCAGTAAAAGAAATGAGTTTTTACAATGTTCTCAACCTGAATGTCTCATGATTCAGACAATGGATATCCGAACATCAGTCCCTAAACCACAGGATTCATTACTGAAACCTGAGGGTGGGGGGGGAGGGTTTGGTCCGCCTTTTGATTTAAGAGCCATATCTCAACAACACAGTATTTGTGAACATGTGAGGCCCTGATTAACTCACTCTGGGCCAAATATCAATGTGCCTGCACTCCCACATGGTCTTGCTACCAAAGTGCTGTTAAAATAGTTTTCTGAAGACTTACTACTGTTGACTAAAAATTTTATTAATTTTGCTTTTTTGGAACCTTATCTACTGATGCTCTACAAATAAAACGTCATGGAGTTGAAGGAGTAGCTGTCCTGCCACATCCACCACCATTTTTCATGGCAGCAGCAGCATGACATCTCCTAGGGACAGATGAAGATCAAAGTAATTTGGGAGTGAAGTGCAAGCAACAGGAGAGAGAAATATCCTTCAAACTGCCATCAATTCCTTCTACCTCAGCAAAGCTAAATAAGCCATCAATAGTGGTACAGTATTATTTGTCTTTATTTTATCATAATTAAATAACGTTCCCCATCAGTAGTTAGAAGCCTCCCTTCTTCATAAGAATTTAAGAAGTGGTAATAAAGGAATTGGAAGAAAATCAACTATTTGTCTCTGATTAGCAAAACCAAAAGAGCTGTCATCAGTAAGGAGACAGCTATTCAACTGCTCCCTCCAATGTCATACCCTTACTTGAGAATTACCTTTCACACCAAATAAATACATTCTCTTACCAACATAGGAAACTCAATATCTCAATCTAAAAAAAGTAGAAGCTAAAACATAAAATGTAAAGCTGAAAGGAATTGAGAATAGAAGTTTAAGGAGAGCTAAGTCAAACTAAAATTAAAAAAGCTTTCATTTGTTTATAATTTTCCTCATTAAAAATTTGTATATATCCAGTCTACCTATAACATTATCATACCAGCAATTTTCTATTTACTGGTTTGAAAGTGAGCAGTTACTCTCTTTTGTCCTTTTCAGTGTTCTAATAATCATTTGCAATTCTTTGTTTATCCATTATTTGACCACTTAAAAACATAGACAGAAATAGGACCAAAGGATTTACGTGCTGGGCTGACCTCGGTTGGCCTCCTGGTGCCCACCAGCCACTCTCCCTTCTCAGAGGAATGGGGTGGGGAATAAAGACATAAATGAACTTTTGAGTTGAAAAGGCCATGGGCAGAAGCAAAGGAAAAGAAATATATTTTATTCTCCATTTCCTATCTTCCTGGGCAGCAGGGTCTCAGAAAATGTAGCAGTTTCTACACAAGCCTCAATGAGAGATGCCATTCCCCACCCATCTCCCCCAGTGCTTACTGTCACAAGGTGTGGAATACCCCTCTGGTCAGCCAGATTTAGCTGTTCTGGCTAGGTGCCCTCCAATCTCTTGCCTGCCCCCAGGCTACTGGCCTTTGAAGGCAGCTTTGGAGGCACAGCCCTGATGCTGTGTGAGCATTGCTCAGCAGTAGTCCAAACACTTGGGGGCACAGATCTGAGAGTTGCAGTGTGAAAAGCCAACACTGTTCCTACTTTTGCACTGTTTTTTTGTTTTCTGGGAATATGTGGTAATTTTGGTTACCAGAGCATTATCCATCTACAATGAAATGACAGTTCAAACTAATACAAATATTTATTAAAGTCAGCAGGTATATATTTCCTTCATGTTTCCGTAAGAATTTTTAGGACAAGCAGAAAGAATTTCCCCCTTATATTTGATTCTTACTATTCATTAAGAAACACTTCATTAAGAAATGCAGAAGAGGTATTATAATGAGCAACTCAAAGCTAATTACTGGCATTAGATCAATATAAAAAATTATTAAATACACAGTCTAAATTTTCTTCTCAGATGGTTAACGTGGAAAATTCTTACAGAAAGAAAGAAGGCAGGGAAGAAGAACAACTTGAACAGATACCCTCTGCTATGCTTTGAGGTTCTTTCCTGAGTTATACCCATCACTCAGGTTTTGAAAAGTACATAATGGCCCATATCCTACTGGCAGTCACTTCAAGAATGATCAAAGGCAAAGGTAAGATAAAAAAGGGTTTGTACACCTAGCTACACCACTGACCTGTGGATCATAACAGCAGGCATGAAAAAGGAAAAATGACAAAATTATTTTATTTACTTATATATATACATTTATCTATGCAAAATAGAAAAATAAATCCAACTGAGCAAATAACTCCATCACCTTTGCACTAGTCCTGATGCTGGGTTTCTATACATTCAGTTTTTTAATTATTCTCATTATGAGCAATGGTACAGTAACATTGATCTGAAAACAAGTATTTACACCTTGACATGGAATGTTGAATTATCCTTGGATTTCTTCACAAATAAAAATCTAAATAATTCATGCACCTATTATGCAAAATGGAAGTTTGACAGTACAATTTCTAGCTTGTGATCCACTGTTCTACAGTAAGTGATTCCTTTCTCTTTCACAATACCTGATACCTGCACAGGTCTATCTGGCAGCTTGGCCTCTGGATAGTGTGAATATGAAGACATTAGTCACATTAATCAGAGCACAGGGAATGTTTTTCCTCACTTTCTACATTACTGTCTTGCCTCAATACCAGTCTCAATAGCATAATTTGACCACAGATGAAGGCTTACTCCAATGCACTGCAGACTTCCAAAGCCAATAATAAAGCACTTAGGGCATGACAGTTAGGACTGATGTGCAGCAGGCAAAAGACATTCTCTACCTGGTTAGTTTAACGGGATATTTTTGAAATGGACTGTTAGAGTGTATCTGTAATACACTGGCAGACTGAAGGATCAGATACAGTCCAGAAAGTTTATCTGCCTTCAAGGCTGATTGTGTTTTGAGAACGAGCAGCTACAAGCAAAGGGAACTTACCTTTTGTCATGTAAGCCACTGCAGTTATGCAATGAAAAGCACCACCTGTGACCACCTAAGATAACACTTCCAAAGATCACTGTATGATGTTCTTAGCTTCCCACCATTTAATACGACTTATCTCTGATAAGCCAAGGGCCCTCGTATAGTTGGATAGTTATCACAGTGGTCTTCCAATGGCAGTTCATTGGATAAATTATAATTATGTAACACAGACTAATGGAAAACTTGTATCTCATTGTAACAGACAGCTGATGTGATTGCTGACTAATAAAAACATTGTAGATAGCCTTCCAGACAGACACAGGAATGGTGTATCAAATCTAGAAAAATCTGCAAACTTTTTCTGATACCCTCCACCATGAACAGGAAATTCAACACAATTAAAATGCCAACTCAATATCTCTGGCATACTTTTAAACTTCTTTTTCCCAGCAAGTGACTTCAACATATATTTAGGTACTTCTGAAATAACAAGTAACATGGAAGAGTATTCCTATTATACAGTCCATTAAAAATCAGTTTTCCCATTTAGGGCCCAAATATGTCAAGGCTTCTGTTTTATTTCCCTGTGAGAGAAGACTTTTAAAATTTTATTTTTTTGTATTCTGCTTAAGTTCCTTCAGGAAATGACTCTCTGCATATTGATTGAGTAACTGTATAATGTCAAGGCTTACTCCAATGCAAATCTTGAGGGAGAATATCCAGGTCAGATGACCTGAACTGGCTAAACACAAATATTTCGTACCATAGAATATCATGGCCAGTGTTTAAACTGGGGATGGTCAGGACCTGCCAACTGCTGCTCAGGAATGGGCTGGGCATAAGTGGGTGGTGAGCATTGTATTGTGCACCACTTGCTACTACTACCACTACTACTATTATTACTATTATTATTATTATTATTGCTAGTAGTAGTAGTAGCACTGTATTTCACTTTCTTAAATTTATTAAACTGTTCCTATCTCTCTCACAGAAAGTTTTACCTTTTCTCCCCCTGGTTCTCATCCCCATCCCAACTGGCAGAGGGGAAAGTACTATAGCACTGCATAGTACTCAGCTGATGGCTGGGGTCAAAGCAGGACAATGATGTTAACAGCACAGCTGTTTATCCTGCCTACCACAGGCTGCATTAGGATTCTAGCTGAAGTCCCACAGTTACCACAGCCTTACTCACCTCTGCTGGATGCTGAATTATATACAAGCAGGTAGAGACCTTTAGCGGATGTACGGGCAGGAATGGACACAAACACACCTTCTTAGGACGGCTGCATGGCAAAAAGGGAGTAAGAGAACAATAAAAGCAGTCAGTAGTTTGTGAAAGAAGATATAAATACATTGCACAAATACATATCCCCATTCTCCAAGAACTTCCCCTAACCACACTGTATTAAACCTCATGTAATTTTATGTTTGAAATTCCTTTCACTCCTAAAAATAAAGAGGTAAGACTTTCATTGAAACCACATTTTGAGAACAGTGCTCAGACCCTTCCTGTGGTTTGGTTAGGGTTAAAGCACTCTAAAAAGTCTTCTGTCATCTTCAGGATGAGCAACTTACTAGTATTAGCAGCTTGCCTTTATTAGATAAGTCTGTTTTCATAACAAGTTAGTTTCAACAATCTGATGAGCTATAATAGAACATAAAATATTTACAATTTATACAATATTTATAATCATTTATTAGACTATAACATTTTAGAGGTATATACACATGAAACCCCAGACACGCTACATTTTAATTTTTTATAATTCTATCTATCCTGAAATATGTAGCAGACATGTAGATGAAAACAGAAAAATCCTTATCAGGAACATCTAATCTAAGTCAGAAAAAAAAATTAATTAAAATTCTTTGATGTACTGCCTCAATGAAATGACTAGCTGAAGAACAGTATTTAAAGAAATTAACTTATGCTTAGTATAAAACAGATGTGCTGAATGATCAAGAATAAAGAGAAGCAAAGAAGTAAGCTTGAGGTTATTCACAGAGAAACTGAACTGTCATCCCAGAAAAACACAAATTTATGTGCACATGCACAGACAGACATCACTCTAGCTCCTTGTATATGTTACTCAACTACTCAGCTGAGTATTTTCTCAATATGAAGTATTTTCTTAACAGTGAAACTACTACCTGTAGTAGTCACCAAGTAAAATCACACCATCTCTGCAAACAAAGCTCTTTGAGCTCAAAAAGTACAAAGTCAGTATTTTCAGCAGTGATAGGGACTTGGAGCAGAATTTCACCTGCACTCTCCTTGTAATCTTTACTGTTAACAGTTCATACGTTGATCACACAGGAAAGACTGTAAGCAATGAATCACTGCAGCAGATGTGTTTCAAATAAGTGAATTTTGAAGACAGGTTCAGACTAAATTCATGACGAGCCTGACTGAGAATGACTTTGCTTGTACACAAGAGCACACATCCAGACAGCTGGACTAAGTAATGTTACAGTGATCCACGCCAGTACAACTGTTCCCCATTCAAACGTAAGTATTTAAAAATAAATGGCAGCATGATAAAAAGGCAGTGACAACTGATAAGCTCCTCTTTATCAGTTGACAGGCTGTGTTAATTTAAAACCTGTACTTCTAGCCCCAGTTACTGAGGCACAGAGGCTACTCCCTTCTCCACAGGGCATACAGTTAAAGGTTACCCAACACCAGTCTAAATACAAAGTGAGGATGGGGGGGAATGTTGATGCAGGACAAGAAATTGGTATTTCTCAATATAAGCACCAGAACAACTAATTTTAAATATTTAGACTAAAAAGCCTACAGACAATAAATCAGTGTAGTGACAATCTGGAAATTATTCTGATATACTCTTCTCATATACACTGATACACTCTTCTGGTATACTATTCCAGTAACCTGCTGTCTGTTTCTCCTTCTAGTGCTGGCACTTTCCTGTTGCTAATGCTGCATAAATTTGGCACATCAATGGCCAGGCTTTGGGCCTAAAATTAGGCACTCAGTAATCTGACTACTCAGAGGGCTCCCAAGGGACCTTCACCATGAATGAACTGAAAACAACCTCACTTCCAGGTCTGATGGGGCTGTTCTCCAGTGCAATCCTATTGCCTTTTTCCCAAATTTTCTCACATGTGAGCAATTTAAACAGAAATATCTGTTTTGATAACAACCTAGAAGCACCAAATAACGTGGAGGCTGTTTGTTGCCTGTGCCCTGATTGCTAAGTCAAAGCTCATCCTCTTTTTGATCATCAGGTTTATCAGAAACTCAGGTGTGTGTACCAAGTGTGAATCCTTGGTTTCTCCCCAATGGTTGGTTCCCTTCAACAGCTGGTTTCACTTACAAGATTAGTTGTTAAAGTTCTCCCCATTGCGGCATTTTCTGCTGAAGAGATGAAGGCATGAAAATCTACTACAGCAAGCTGTTCCAAAACAGTTAGCTGGTGATTTCAACCCAATGAGCTACACTGTTCATTACTTCTTACAAGCACACAAAAAGAGCTTTCAGTGATTTCTGACCTCAGGGTGTTTAATTATAATAAATTTCACCAGATATAACTCACTTACTTTCAAGTCTCCCTTTAGTATATGCTTTTTATATTTTCCACACTGGTCTGGATTTTTCATAGATAGTTTTTTAAGCTTTGTTAATCTCACAGAAAAAAAATAAACAAACCCAAACAAAAATAAGGAAATTACCTGGAAAGGAAGTATGCTCAAATAGCTGCAAAATAAACTCTGCCTATAACTTGATCTGTAGGGAGCAGAGCACAAACTATGACAAATAAAAATTCTCCCAATATAATTTAATTACTTACATATGCATATACATCACTTAAATTTAAGCACCCAATTAGGTACCTAATTATGTTGAATATATACTTTTACAACCTCATCCTGAGGGCAAAAGACTTATTTGTGTAATTTTACTTCGGAACCTAACGGTTACTTGTGAGACAAAAAAACCCCAACATTATTACTTCATGAAACCAACATTACCAGTCTACATCTGTGGGACAGGAAACATTGCAGAACAAACCAAGTTCTGTTCCACCACCACAAAAGCTGCCTTTGCTCTGAGAAAGGCCACCTAGGCAGAAAAGGCATTTGGTCTTCTTTTGTTTAAAGATGCTGTTTTACTCTTGCTAAACATACACAGCTGATATTACAGAAGAGAAGGAGTTGCACCAGGAGCTTCTTTAACACTGAACATCACCTTTCCCTCATTTCTGAAAATGAAAGTAGCAATCAGCTCTAGGTTGGAGCAGCACTGTTCAGAATATTAAGGAAAAGGCTTATGAGTGGGGATTAGGATTTTAAGAAGGGTAATTTCTCTTGTATTACTCACCTGTATGCAATTTTGGTACAGCTCCAGGCTACCCAGTGGATTCTTACATGTTTTTCAATATAATGTTTTTCTAGTCTAAAAACTTATGATGAAGTAACCTATCACAACGGCATGACTAAAAGCAAAAAAATCATCATTCCATATCTTGCAAGCATGTTCTATATGAAAAAGACAGCGATGTACATGTATTGACTTCATAGCTTTCTTTCCATTATTTATACTTCAATTAATGATACTCAAAATAACATTAAGTCTATCTTCCCAGTAGAACTGAATCTGGACAGTGGACTGTGGTGTCAGGTTTAGTGTTTTTACTAGTTTCTGGGCAGATACTCTAAAAGTAAATATGCTGTAGTCTGGAAAATTGTGAGCTAATTCTGAAACTCTTTCCAAGTCTCTATCATTTTACTGCAAATATGGCCTCACTTGCTTCAGAACTAAATTCTACCTTGCTACATGTCCAAAGGCTTCTTCTGAGAACAAGAATCATTCTGTGAATGCAAGTGAGTTTATTCACACACCCATAGTCAGAAAACCACAGGTAGGTAATTCAAGGATTTAAGCCCAAAGTAAGCAAAAACTATCAGAGTTACAGTTTTACGCTCAGCATTTGTAGAGATTTGTATGGAAACGTACAGAGATTGAGCGTGCCAAGCACATGTTCTAGAAACAATGCTTCCAATATTAAAATAAGGAAGAAGTTGATGTTTTTTAACTACTAACACTTGTAGCAACAAATGTGTTGTACTCATATTCCAATACACATTGCCAAGGTCAGGCTCCAGACTGTACTTTCAAAAAAACATGCCTGCTGAAACAGAAATGGCTGCTTCAAGTAAATTAGATTTCTCTACTGTTTTTGTCAAAACACCAAGAGTTTCAAGGTCAAAACCCCCACTTGAGAAATCTGAAGAAAAGCCACAAAGTTTGCTTTACACTAATGTTTTTATGTATGTTTTATACTGACACAAGCCCATTACACCCATGCATTAAAACAATATTCAGGAGTTTTACAAAGCTCTGTGTGTGGGAAGTTCAAAAGGAGAAGCACATTTATTCTTAAAAATTTGAAAATTAGTGTTATTTTTGCTACTTTTATGCTAGAGGACAAACATAAACTAAAAACTGATTTAAGATGACATTTTGCATTCTCCACCTTAACCACCACAGCTACAGAGGGGAACAAAAAAGAAAGAGTGGATTATACATAGATAAGTAGATCTTATACACTGATCTTATACATAGATATGCATAAAGTTATGCATTTAGGAAGAAACAGTCCTAACCCAACATTTAGAAAAAAACCAGGGTCGGAAGTTAATGTGACATAACATTCAATAGTACAAACTTTGAATAAATAATCTTGTGAAAACAGCAGTTGAATGCCAGGCAGGTCTCAAAAACATGTATCAGTTGTAAAGTGTTTCTAAGAAAGGATGAAATAATAAAACATGGAACATTATTTTGTAAGCCACTAGTGTGCACTCTGAGTGCTGGAGAAGCCAGGTCAAAAATAACTGGAATAATTTCTCATGCCATCAGCACTCTATAGGTTTCCTCTAGGCTTATTTTGGACATACTTTACTCAAGCAAAATTACAAGCCTTAGTTTTAATGGGGTTTCCTGAGAAAACTCAGGCATAGAAGATTACTCTGACTTTATTGTATTCCAGCTCCCATTTCTTCCTCCCGTCTCTTTCAAAAGACTTAGAAACTCACTGGTCACGAGGCATAAAAACATTACAAACTTCATTAGGAGTCAATAGCCACATAAAACAGTATCAGAAACAGGTGGAGGGAGTATCAAAAACAGTAATACAGCACTTCCTTTTCCACTTGGTAATCTGTATAACACCAGCTTCCTGGCAAAGAAAAAAGGAAAGAGAATAAAAAAAAGGTAAATTGCTGAAGTTTTGCTTCCCACAAGAAGTTATAAATAAACCAGGTGTATGGGTTGGTTTTGTTTCGTTGTTTTAGTTTTTTAATGGTGCAACCAGTGAACTTAATGGAACATATCTTTGTTCCCTGAGTGAAAACATACACTTAAATGTGTATGCACAGGAAAAACATCAAATACAAATCACAGTGAAAATTTTCTGTTCAAGGAAAAGACTACACACAATAATGGAAAAAACTTGTTTTCATGTTACCCAAGAATATGAATCATCTATTTTGCAAACAAAAGGCCTTCAGGTGTAAAAAGGTAACTATTTAAAGAAAAATTAGCCATCCTGCACAAAAGCTTTTGTAACCTTTTCACAAAATAAAGACAGCAACTTTAAGCAACATAACACAAAAAATAAACTAACTCAGCTGATCTGAAATCTAGAATACTTGCTCTAATTCATATGAAAAGTTCTACCACAGCTCTCATGCTATCATGAGAAAGCTATGGAGTCATTTGGTGTCTTTCCATTTTGCAGATCATTTTCCAATGCACATCAAATGTGCACTGTGATAAAGAGCTTGAGGCCCTGAGTTTGAATGTCAGGACTTCATATAATACGGTATCACTATCAGCTTCCTCCTTTTACTGCTCTGGAGTGGCAGCCAGAAAAAAAAAAATCATCCTCCCAGGAGCACTCATTTAGATCAACAGTATCAATGGAACAACACAGAATGGCCTGAGCTGGAAACGATTTTCAAGGTAATCTCATTCCAACTCCCCTGACATGATTAGGGACACTTTCCAGTAGATCAGGATGCTCAAAGCCCTGTTCTGGCCTTGAATGCTTACAGAGAGGTGTCATCCACAGCTCCTCTGGAACAACTGTTCCAGTTCCTCAGTACCCTTATAGCAAAGAATTTATTCCTAAGATCTAATTTAAACCTAATTTTATCTCTTTTCACTCAGGGATCTTACTCCTTTTACACCGTAAACCTGCTATGTATTCTGGTATGAGTTCCAAGCCACTGCAGTACTAAATATTAAATTCATTAAAATATGTCAGATTAAGTTTAGCATTTTAGTACCAGAAGACCTTTAAGGTAGTATCACAAATTTCCAAACCAACAAGACTATAAAACTGACCAATTAAATAGAGGTTACCATTGTATTCTACAAGTTCATTTCCAGGGCACCTCCCTGATAGTTGTACAGTTGATAAAACATAGCATCTGTTTTTCTTGCCATGAGGTACTATCAACACAGCAAATTTGGTCACAGTATAAAGAGGCATGATATAGAACAGAGGCATTCAAAAAACAATGCATTATTTTTAGACAAAAACTGCCTTGGAACCAACCTAGTATCCCACTGGAACTAACAGGGTCAAGGGGTGCAGCAATGGGAGAAGGCAATGCAATAGGGTCAAAGACACTTCAGAGAAGAGGTACAGAAAGAGGTTCACAAAGAGGTTCAGAAGGAGGACAGGGAGACAGAGTCATCTCCCTGCCTCTCAACAAAGCATGCACTGCTGGTGAGCAACTAGGAGATCACAGAACTATTTCCCAGCACTCAGATTTCTTGGCACCAACTCTCAGCAGTTCTACTGTTCCTACATGGTATAGTGAGAAGATACATCCCTTGCCCTTCTTTCTGTTTTCCACTCTACTCTCAGCTCTACAGCCTCCTGTGCAAAACCCTGATTTTCCATCATAGTCAATCAATTTGAAAACTTTGCTTTCTCGTAAATTTGAAACAACCTTGGGCCTCTGCCCAGAGCATCAGACTTCAGGAAACCTGAACAAAGAATAAGGTAGTTAATTCACAGAGGCATCAAGGAATACCAGCAGAGACTAAGGGCAAAAGAAACATCTATTTACATTTGTTTCATTTACAGTTATGTTGCATCACATAATGGGTGGGGGAGACAATCACAGGAATAAAAACTCTATCCATCATCAAAAGTTACTAAAGCATGAAGACACGCTTTTTAGTATAGAAAATCACAAACCCACTATTCCTATCAGTCACAAATATCACTGTACAGGTGCCTTGTATTTATAATGATACCCGGCCACCTGTTATTTATTGTTTAGCTCTCCACCACAGAACCTCATGCTTGACCCTTTTGTTCTGAGTATGGTTTATTGGCACAAATTGCTATTTTTAAAAAAAGACGCAATAGACCATTATCCAGCTCCTACACTCAGCAGGGGAAAATAAAGCTCAGTGATGTAAGTGTTGAAAACAAGCCTGGAGACTATATGTGGTTCCATTTTAACTTTTACTTTCAGAGCAACCCAATATACTACAAGGATTATGTCCTGAGCTCTTACTGGGAAAAAAAAATAAAAAGCAACAGATCTATCTCAAAAACACCTGAGTTTTCAGCAGTTGACAGCCAGCTACTAGAAATGGGATTTACATCACCAACTCATTTCTTCTTCAGCACCAAACAATGATCAGCTTGTAATGATTTTCAGTCAAAGTTCAGCTGGTCTGGATTTGAACAACTGTAGCAACACATTTGGAAAGCCTTACTAACAAAGATTACAAGATCTTATTCTTCCGAGATTTAAGACTAAAACGGGACTAAAAAGGCAACTTTCCAGAAGCAAGGGACAGAAGCAGCCACTTAGTTTATGACAAACTCTGAGCTCTCATTAAGGAAAACCTTCTTATTTTTTGGAAAACTACATCAGTTAGTGCAGTTCTTCAAAAATTAGGCAAATAAACATATGTACATACATACATACATATATTTCTCTTTAGAAATTATGCATTTATAAAAATATCTAAAATTAATGAAGAAAAGTATCTTTCCTTCCAAGTATCTGGTAGTTCATGTATCATTCTGAACTCTCTTCTATTTTGCATTACCATATTTTTCACAGTGGTTTTCAACACTAAGTAAATAGTACAAGAAATTTTATCCTTATCATCTGCAGTAGTGGCAGCACATAGATCAAAATCTAGATACATACAGCACAAGCACAAATCTAGAGAATTACCAATTATGGGTGAAGTGGCTTTTATAGAGAAGTTTATAATACTACAGTGACATGCAATTATATTAGAAGAATTTTAAATTAATTTGGACATTTCCTTTAGACTTTGACAGTAAATAGGAAGCAACAGGTTACCCAACAAAATTAGTAGACTCTTTCGTACAGCATGTGTATGAATACTATAAGAGTATGCTATCCTTAATGAGTGTTCTTTTGCATATTTCTATGCTGAAGGTATACAGACAAAAATCAATATATTTCAAAAATGTTAAAAAAGGCAGCACGAACCTTATTAAAGGCTTTTAAGTTGTGCTGTGTTGTCGTGTGTCCATTACCCAAGGCATATAACCTTTCTGCCTGACCAATTAAATCGCAAATAAAGGACAAATAAGTTAGTTTGGAGATTTTTTTTCAGCCTGGCATGTTCATGGCAGCTTTACAAGCCTAATCAAAACATATCCAATACAACAAATATTTTTTAGTGCTTTAAAAGAGAAAAGGTACAAAGAAGAAAAGAACAAAATATCCACACTGTATCATTTTCTGAACTTATTACATGCAAGCAGACTTTGGCAGGCAGCTTTCCTTGTAAATAACTTAAATTAACTAATCAATAATAGGAGAACAGTCTTTCAACAGCTTAACTGTTTGCATTAAAGTTGGCTGTGGTTTCCACTGGAACTAATAGGAGTAAATAAATAAAATTGCATTTAGCTTATGCAGAACTGCAGTCATTACAGAAAGGCCAGGAAAGCCAAAAACTAATGAGCCTGAGATTGTTGACATTTTCATGCATCTTGGCTCTATGGGCTGGCAAAACACCTGGCACCCTGACAAGCTTGACGCCAGACAGCTAGCAGAGCTTTAAATTTGTTGAAGAAGGTGAAGCAGTAATGGCATTTAAAGTGTGCCACTGACACATTAAGAAGTTAAACTCAAGTCTTACATTGCCAGCTTATAAGTCCCAATCTGTTTTATAATTTTAGATGCTACCCCAAGAAAAGATAAAGCAGAAAAATTGTGTAACCAAAACATTTCATGAAAAAGTCCAGAATTTCCCAGGGAAGAGAGGAACCCACCAATCTAAGCAAGAAAAAGGGGGAAAAAATTAAATAATTTCAACAATACAGCACCAGTATCTTGGGTCTGGTAAGCTTGGAAGTCCCTTGCATGCCTGCACAAAGATCCTCTCCAAAGATGACTCTCAGAAACTGTGGCTAAGCAGTCCTTCTCCCCCTCTGCTTCTCAGTCTGGTAGCTTGGTGTGACGGAGCACAGGCTCTGTAGCACCCCTTCTATAATAAAGGTTTGTAATTAACACTGCAGTGAGACAGGGAAGCTGAGATTAAGAGACTGCTAACAGGAGCTACTGACAGTACATTTCAGTGCAGTGAGGGGTTCAAACAGCAACTGAAGCTGTGTAAATCCAGTCTACAAATCTCAAGTTAAATTCACCTAAAATCTTCCTGCACTGTTGTTTTGTTTTTGATTGTTTCTTGATCAAAAAAAGATGATTACAACTTGTCATCAAGGGTAATGTTGCAAAAATCTATGTGGGCAAGAATAAAAACTTCTAACACTAAATTTCTATGAACCTGCTTATGGGATTTTTTTCCAGTTCTAAGTTTGAATTACATGAGTGACAGTCTCTTCAAAACAAGCTGACCAAGTTTTAATAAAACCACGCTTTCTATCACCACAAAAGCAATAGGTCTTTTCACATTTGGAATTTAGGTCTCCTATGCAACCTCGTCTTATCTAATATAGTATTGTAAACACAGAACCTATTAAAATGTATAGTTTATTTCTAAATAAATAATAAAACCAAGTCTGAATCCTAGTTTGAAACAAGCAGATGATAGAAGGGAGTTAAATTAAAAGGTCACTTCTGCACCAAATGAAGTCAAGGGAATTCTGTCATTGATTTTTAATGAAAGCAGGTTTAGTGCCCACACATCTGTCAGAAGTTAAAAGAGCCAAGATCTTGTGTCTCGCAGTCCACACAACAATGCTATATCCAGTCACTTCCACCTATGAATTTAAACTTTATTCCTTTCAAAAATTAAAAAAACAACCCAAAACTATTAAATGAAGGTATTGTTATCATTTATTATGGTAAAACAGAGCACAATTCCGTTTCTAAATTATATTTAGCATTGACATAAAGGTAGGTAACATCTCTCAGACAAAACTCCTTTAAGGAATACACACTCCTGTCAAAAAAAGGATTCTGTAGTTTATCTTCAACTGAATGCAAGCAAAAATACAGTTAATGGAGCTTCATACGATAAATAACTTGTATCAGGAAAATGGTTAAAAATGAAATAGAACCTTCAATTAACGTATTCTAGTATAATATTCATTTCTGCCATACACGGTAGAAGAATGGAGTTGTGTTTATACACTCAGAAAACCTCAGTATAACCCAACATTATAAAACCATACAAAAAAGGCAGTGTGCAAAAACATTCTGGTCACCTCCTGATGCCCCCAGTTGCAAGAGCACTTGAAATGCTACACTGCCCTCCAGTGCCCTTTTTCTGAATTGCAGAACTTCTGTCAAATCCACTGATCCTGAGCTAGCATCGATCTTATTAAAAAGCAGTCCGTTTCCTAATATAATGCAACAAAATAAGGTGTTTCAAAAGCAGTGCACCTGTTATTTAACAGTAAAAAAATTCTCTCTTTAAAATACGTTGATTTTTACTGAATAGAGAATATGTTTTTTATTTAACCAGGCATCAAATTCATTAAGCCATTCTAAAGAGTTTTCCAGATACTGGAAGACACTGCTTTTAAGGTAAACAATCAATTCAGCACAAATGCTTTTAAATGCTTAATATAGCAGTCACCACATCAAACCTCAGAACCACACTGATTTTGACCACTCAAGGTGCTTTGTAGGCTTCATGTCCTAGGAAAAAATACCCTACAATGATGCTTTCTTTCAAATAAGAAAGTTAGAGGTCCATTTGCCTGGATGAAACTTTCTTGTACAACTTGGAAACAATAGTTTCATAGCTAATGTAGTACATACTTAGCAAGCATTCTTATAAAAGTTAACAAAAGGTTAGCCTGCACTTGAGTACCTCATTAAGAGACTGACAGGAATAAGAAGCATCACAACAGTTAATTTTGCACTCATAAAAGTACTATGCCTTGGTCTGAGAGGCCATTGATATTAACTTAAACAGAGCACAGCAGTACAAAGCTATAAACAGACTCATAAAATAAACCAGAATTGGACAGCTTTGGACTCAAAGCAGGCATAATTTCAAAGGCCTTGAGCCAATTGATCTAAGCCTATCAAGGTCTCACCAGACAACCAGCTCTATCATTTAACTACTCTCAAAAAGAGCAATTCGTTTTTTGTTAAGATGAGACACAGCTACACTCTGATTGAAACAGACAGGACAGGGCCTCTTCTCCCAGCAGGGGATGCTGCTGGCCCATGCTTACCTTGCTGCCCACCTCTGCTGCAGAGGGATTCCCTTCCAGGCTGACAGTGACGCCGGGTCTTGTTTAGCCCTGGGCACTGAGCTTCGAAAGTGCTGAATTTTGTGAGGTTCCTCACGACCAGACAGCAGTCAGTGTTTCTCTGAACCTGCATGCTGGCTGTGCAAGCCTTCCAGTGCACCCACCCAGGCACTGGGAGCATGTTCAGCAGCTCTGCACGCAGCATAAACTCCCACAAATACCTCTCCTACTTTAAATTGTCAATTGCTTGAGCGCAACAGCCCAGAAAGCTCTCTTTATTTTGTTTATTTTGTAGACCCATTCCCTAGTCTGTATCTTCCCAGCTCGACTTCTGTAGAAACCTCTCTAACATTCCCTTAATATTCTTATATTCAGACAAATGCAATCACCCCTATCCCAGAACCAGAACCTGTTGTCATGGTTAGATACTGCTAATTCCATTAACCAGTCTGTCGAAGGCAGGCATGCTGCTCTTCCATTTGTCCCCTACCCACATTAGTTTTAGTAATACATGACTTCATTAGTCCTCTGATAGTGCGCTTACTAAATTTCCCCCTGACCCCTTTCCCAACAGTTACAAAACCTGCATTTGCCAATGTGAGCAGAATACAAAATTAAAGCAGTGGCTCATAACAGAACTATATTAAAGCATAACCAACTTCATAGAGTTTGACAGATTATATCCACTGTGCCATTAGAAACGTCAAAGACATTACTGAAGAAGTCTTAAAGACCTAAGCTCCAAGATACTTGAGTGCCTAAATACCTTTAAAACTACTTGAGTTTAAAACACATATTCTTCAGCATCCCTGTTTCTTTTGTAAGGCATGAAGCAGCTCTAGGTGTAAAAAGGCTTGTTGTACACTATGGGTTATTTTTTAATCTACTTGGAGATGACCTATTCTAAAAGGCACTTAAAATCAACTTAATTCACTGTATTAGGTCCCTGCTTTTCAAAAGGGTTTTTAAAAAGCACTTAAGTGCTCAAGGAGTATTTGACTTAGGTCTCCAGAAGAATCAGCACAATTGAAATTCATTGATCCTTCTCCGCTATTTTAATAAAGAAATTTCCTACTAGAAGATACAATTAACAAGCCCTTCTATTAAAGACAAAAAAATAAACTGTAATGATTTTACAGCCTCACAACTTCATTTGATGAAAATTCTAACAAAGACAATTTCTAAAGTTTCTAACCAACAACTCCAATAAAGCAAGTGGGGAAAAAAAAAACAGGGCTTATTCTTAAATTGCTTAAGTGCAATATTGAATTCAAAAATACCAGGAAAAACAAGTTCCATACATTATAAGAATGAATTGGACCACAACTGTTGTTTCATACACATAGTAAATGGTAAGAACCTCTAAATCACTTTTTTTTGGATCATCCTTTTTTATAAAATACCACTGTCTTGATTTACCATTTTACAGCAGTTAAGAATATAATCCATTGTTAACAAAACCAGCCTTATCTCTAATTAACTTTTCTGGCAGTAGATTTCCTTAGACTGTTTGGCAACCTTAATAAACCCATAAACTCTAGGTGCTTTTAGATAAGGAGCATTTTTTTCACTACTTGACATAACCATCAAAATATTGAAATCCTGAATATTTGATATTCATTCCAATTTGACCCACTTATTCTCTCCCTAGTGCACAATTTGCCTATTTTCAATTTCATTAAACTGGACTTTTGAAATAAATGGAAATACTGAAGTGCTAAATAGAAATACAGGCAAGAATGCCAATTCCATGATACCATAAGAAAATAAAAGTATTCTATAATAAATATTGCAAGGTTGAATAAACTAATATTGTCAATTCACACAAAAGCGTGCATTAAAAGGTGCTCCTTCCAAGTGTAGGATGCATGCGTGCTCAATTTTATGAAATATTTCTAAGACTATGTCTTACAAGCCAAAAGAGAGATATGCTTCCAGTAACAACACAGACAACTACTAGGCTGACATATACAGGAGTCAGAATTTGGATTATTTATTCCAAGCAAAAAGCATTACAGACTTCGATGAAAAACATTTCAGCAGAGCTTGTGAAGCAGAAGTACAACTCTGGTAAAGCTATAAAAGTGCCAAGTAAAAACTGCATCCAGTGCTCAGAACACTATCTGACTTTAAAAAAATGAGAAAGGGACACACAGGTGCATTGCAAGGGAAAAATGTGGATGGGAGATCGGGTGGTGGAATGGCACGCAGTCATTAAAAGAAAGAGAGAAGACTCCAACAAACACCACAGCTGAAAGGGAAAACAAATTTAAAAAATAATAAATGAAAGACATCAGAAAAAAATCAGGTAGAAGAAGTCAGATCACCCTGATAAGTCATTCTCAGACTACTCAGGGAAAAAAAAAAAAAAAAGCAATTCTAAGAAATTCTAGGCATACTGTTTCAACAAAGGAAGTAAGTTTGAGTGATGCACCTGAAGTGACAGGAAAGCTTTCAAAAACAAAACTCAAACTGAGGGAAAAAGTAAAAAAAGAAAAAAAGAAAAAACAAACGAACAACAGGTTACTGAAAATAATCGGACTGAAGTAAGACCAGCTAGTCACAGGATGCTTAGACAAGCTCTAGAGTAGATTACATCATAAACAATTTAGGGATATGTCAGGGCTGGCTCTCCTCAAAGGGAGATAGCACTGCAGCTGACATTCACCTACGCCAATATCAGACATAAGCCCCAGAAACCACATGAAAAATCAGTGGATTTGCTGCACTTAAACCAACTCTTATTTGGGTATATGAATAACAGTCTTCAGCTACTTTTGTAACTCCCACAGAATGGAAAGTAAAGTTCTTTCAAAAGCAAATCTAGAAAAATAACCATTCGTATTTTTAGTATTCCTTACAATTAAACTGAGAAAGCTTGATCAATGTTGAAACGTTTTTGACCTCTTTTACAAGACACTACCATCCCCAAGGAAAGGGTGTACTTGGTATAATTACAGCATAGAAGCCAATCAAAGGACTACACTGTTTTAAAGAGATTATTCTCTGTTGCAGTTCTTGTCTTTGGTTGTGCTGCTATTAGCCTATAGTTATCCACAGCCCATAGGTGGCCAGCCTGACATACTCTTTTTCTTTTTTTAATGCCATCAGATCAAAAAGTATGCTAACCAAGTCAGCTGAGGCACAAAACAACAGCCAAAAAAAGTCTCTGCTCATTAATTTGATCACAATATAATGGGAAATTAATAAATGCCTTTGAAGTTTAGTGAAATAAGCAGCAGAAGTAAGTAACAGTCAAGTCACAAAATCTTTAATTCATCAACAGCTCTGGCACCACTTATTATTGGTAATATGGACCAAAGGAACAGCAGCATGAGAAACTACTGCATACACAGTAACTGCTAACACAGAACAAAAACAAACAATGTTTAGCTTGATATTTATAATTCTAGGCAACAGAAGATAAGGAATTTAGTGAGCAAACTACAATCATTTAAAGCAACATTTAAAGCATGCTAAGATTATAAAAGGCACTGAACTTCCAATCTAATACTTGATAATATTTCCACTTACCTTCAGCTGTTCTTAAAATGTGGTACAGATGACATATATTGTAGTTGATCAATTTCAAACAAGTTACATCTTAATCTGTAGTTGATAAATTCTGCATCTTTTTACCTATCAAGTACACAGTTTCAAGACACTCCCTTAACACTCTTCAAATCTCCTTGAGAATCTTCTATTGAAAATAAATTTAAAAATTAAAAAATACTTGTGTCTATCAAGCAAAAAGGGTAATTCTTGAATGTAAGAGATTTTCAGTTTATATACTCTTGCTTTGCTTGTCTCGAGCCCTATTAAAATTTCTTAGCCTCTTCAGAACAGCTGACATATTACTGCATAAACATCTCTGCTTCTCCAGTCGCAGGAAAATCAACATAACCATTTAACGCTGAAATAAATGTTCACAGTTTGTAAAATAACTTTTTGCTAACTGTCGCAAAAATAGGCACTTGCTGTTAAAATATTCTGCATGTTGCTGTAAAAGCATTCAGAAATGTTATTCTCTCAATGTGTTCAAGCCAATAATTTGATCTGTGGTCTTGTGGCTGGATTCTCTGCTGGCCAGTGAAGTACAACCAACTACAAGACTGGGGCCAGGAGGCCACTAGCACCTTCTTGCTTAAGAACTTAACCCACCTTCTAGCTTTCTAAGTGCAGTGCTTCTGCTCTCTCAATGCAAACATACATTTCCCCAGGCTGGCTAAGAAGCATAAAGTAACAAAAAAATCCAGTCATGGCAGCAGTCTCCTTGCCATTCACTTTTGCTACAGAGCTGACAAAGCCTCAGAGAAGGCTGATTGACACCCAGGTCTCTCTTACCTTCTCAGCTGCCTATACACCTACACTTATGGAAACAGAAATAGATTTGCACGTCTACCCTTATGTATTCCCTCTTTATACAATAAAAATCACTGAATGTTGGGAATAAACACTTACATTACATTCAGAGTATGGAGATTAGAAACCTTTACCAAATATTTCTAGCTATTTTTTGAAGAAATACAACCTATAGGTGACAAGGCCACAAACATTTTATCAGGCTTTTCAAAGTTAAAAGTAGCTTACAAAAGCCTCATTCCAGTTCAGGCAATTATGTCCCAAAGTCTGGATGACACTTTGGAAAACCTACGCAAGCAATTACTGGGTCAATACAAGGGTACAAAAGAATTGCAAAGGCACTGTATTTTTTTGAAAAGTAATAAATTAAAAACTTACAAGAAAGAAAATGCAGTTCTACAGGGCAAAAATCTATTAAGAGATAAATAATTTCTGATGCCTTCGGCTATAGCGCAACACATAGAACAATTTACCCACTCTTCTACTAAAAGCAACAGCTGAAGACAACCCCTTTAAAAAACCTAGCTCCTCTCTCCAGTGCTTCCCTTCTAGGCAATCCCCTCTTCCGTAGCCTCAGACTGGAGCTGTGCCACTTACAAAATCCTTCTACAAAAATCTAAAAGCAAATCTAAGACTTAATTTCATCAACGTAATCACTTTTTGCACATGCTCTGTTAGGCATACCTGCAGAATACTGACTACTACTTACCAAAACATCTTTCTCAGCAAACATTGATGCTGCAGACACTCTGGAGATCGCCATAGTCTCCAGAGTGTCCACAGTACATAGCATATTCATAACATAACCTTCAACCGTGATTAAGAACTGGAAGGCCAGATTCATGCTTACAAAAGATTACTATTTCTAGCAGTTTCTGCCTTATCTCAGAACTAAATTTTATTACCAGCTACTTGTTCTCTTCTGACAGATCTCACATACACCATTGTCTCCTTAATATCTGTGGTGGGTTGGCCCTGGATAGGTGCCACATGCCCACCAAAGCCTCTAACACCTCCCTTGTCAGCTGAACCAGGGGAGAAAATATTATGAAAGGCCCATGGAGTGAGATAAGGACAGGGAGAGATTACTCACCACCTACCATAGAAGGTAAAGACCCAACTCAGGAAAATGGGTTTAATTTATTACTAATCAGGGTAGGACAACAAGAATGAAACACAAATCCTGAAAACATCTTCCCCCCACCCCTCCTTCCATCCCAAGCTCAATTTCACTCCCAGTTTCTCTATCCACTCTTCTGCAGCAGTGTTGTCAGTTCATCGCACACCATCTCTGTTGCTCCCTTCTCTGCAAGGGGAGGACTCCCTGATCCAGTGTCCCTTCCCACAGGAGACAGTCCTCCATGAACTTCTCCAATGTGACTCCTTCCCCTGGCTGCAGTTTTTCATGAACTGCACCAGTGTGGTACCCTTCACAGGGTC
>VZTZ01029532.1:20617-32377 GCA_013400955.1 Drymodes brunneopygia | reverse complement strand
CCCCACCCCGCCCTCCACCCCATCCTGCACCCCAGCCCCACAGGGAGGGGTGCCCCATCCCCATGGGGGGACACAGAGGCTGCCTGGTGCAGAGGGGGGGCATGTCCTGGTGGGACCCTCCCCCCCTAGGAGGGGGTGAGTCCATCTGGGGGACATCGTACCTAAAGGACCCCCATGCAGGATGCTGGGTGGGGGCATCCCCCCAAAATACCCACCCCCAGCAGGGATGCTGGGGGGGCCACGGTGCCTGTAGGACCAGTGTGTGGGGATGTCAGGGGTGGTGATGGTGACTTGTGGGACCCCCGTGCAGGGATGATCGGGGGCTCTACCATGCAGGACCCCCGTGCAGGGATCCCAGGGGACACCCATGCCCTGTGGGATCCCCTTGCAGGGATGCTGAGGGGCTGTGCTCTTTAGGGCCCCCCCGTGCAGGGATTCTGGGGTGCTGTGCCCTGTCAGATCCCCTGTGGGGACACTGAGTGAGGGCATCCCATCTATACAAAGATGCTGGGGAACAACTGTGCCCTGCAGGACCCCTGTTCAGGGACATTGGTGGGCTGTACCTTGTGGGAACCCACGCAGGAATTCCAGGGGCCCTTCCCCAGACCCCCAGGGATTCCCAGATAAGACCAAGGCATCCCTGTGGGACCCCAGGGGTGGGTGCAGCAGGGCCCCCTGTCCTTGAGCCGGCGTTGTTTGGTATGCGGGAGCCGCCACCAGCTTCAAATCCCATCGACTTCCAATGAGCAATGCCATCAATAACGGCTAATTGATGGCGCGGCCGCTCCAAATCAGATTCCCCGTCCCCTGAATCCAATTGATGGCTCCGCACCCCGCAGCCGCCGCGGCAGAAATTGAATCTATTCAAGGAATGGGCTCCATTAGCCCAGCCCTTCTGTCTCGCCATGCCCCTGCCTCGGGGCCGCCCCTACACCCCCCACCCACACCAGCCAGGATGTTGGGGTGCCCCGGGGAGGAGTGTGGGGTGAGGATGTCGGGTGCCCCAGGTGGGTGGGAGTTAAACCTTCAGAAACTGGGAGGGGAAAAAATTATCACCTGGTGCAGCAAGTGATGGGAAACGGTGATAGGCAGCACTGAGATGGAGAGCAGGATAAAGAGCCGTGCCGTGCCAGGGGCTGGGAGCCACAGCGGGCAGCGAGGGGGGAGGACAGCATGGCCATGCCCACCCCATGCCTGGCTCACTGTCGGGACAGGGACTGTGCATGCACCGTGGCTCCAGGATGAGCCTGGGCACAGTCCCTGAGCTCCGTGGTGTTCCCAGCAGATTCCACTCCTGGCACCAGATCCCTCACCCGGCCACGCTGCCGGGGGTCCCCCCACCCAACCCTGCCGTCACAGGGGCTTCAGCGTGCCCCAAACACCCCTCATCACCCCAGGGTGAGGATAAGGTCAGGTACTGCAGCTGTCCCGGGGCAGCCCCAGGACACACAGGGGACATGGGGCACGGTGCCCTGCCCGGAGGGCTGAAAGGGAGGAGGAGCACGGCCCCCCGGGGGTGGTGGGGCCCATCCCTGCCTGTTTCCCATGGGCGAAGGGCAACGGCGGCAGCGCCCACCCGAGAGCTGTCGAGAGCATCCCGGAGATGGGAAATGGCTCCGTGTCACCATGGAAACGGGGCCACTGGCTCGACATGCCGAGGGGACACGTGTGCTGAGGGGACACGCACGCTGAGCCCTGAGGAGCAGGGCACTGGGAGTGCCAGACATTGGGCACGGTGGGCTGGACACCAGGCACTGGCCGCTGGCTCCCCAGGACTCTGAGGCCACACCACGGAGCCCATCACCCACCTCGGACCAGCCCCCTCACCCGGTGCCCGGTGACCATGGGCACTTTGAGGGACGCCACCTCTTCGTGATGCCAGCCCGGNAGAGCAGCCACTCTGTCTCTCCACCTGCTACGCACCCCGTAAGATGCACCCCTGAAGTGGGGGGCTGTGGGGAGCTGCGGGGTGTCCCCCTTCCCCAGTGGGCTGCAGGAGCTGATCCCATGGCACGGCCAGGACCCTGTCAGAGTCATGGCTCTGGTGCAGCCACGTTGCCCCAGGCTTGCCAAGTGGCAGGAGAGTTCCCTGAGGCTCTTGCTCTCCCATCCTATGAGTGCAGCCCCCCGACTTGTTCTCCTGGGGGGGCTCCAGAGGGGCCCAGCNGTGGTGATGGTGACTTGTGGGACCCCCGTGCAGGGATGATCGGGGGCTCTACCATGCAGGACCCCCGTGCAGGGATCCCAGGGGACACCCATGCCCTGTGGGATCCCCTTGCAGGGATGCTGAGGGGCTGTGCTCTTTAGGGCCCCCCCGTGCAGGGGTTCTGGGGTGCTGTGCCCTGTCAGATCCCCTGTGGGGACACTGAGTGAGGGCATCCCATCTATACAAAGATGCTGGGGAACAACTGTGCCCTGCAGGACCCCTGTTCAGGGACATTGGTGGGCTGTACCTTGTGGGAACCCACGCAGGAATTCCAGGGGCCCTTCCCCAGACCCCCAGGGATTCCCAGATAAGACCAAGGCATCCCTGTGGGACCCCAGGGGTGGGTGCAGCAGGGCCCCCTGTCCTTGAGCCGGCGTTGTTTGGTATGCGGGAGCCGCCACCAGCTTCAAATCCCATCGACTTCCAATGAGCAATGCCATCAATAACGGCTAATTGATGGCGCGGCCGCTCCAAATCAGATTCCCCGTCCCCTGAATCCAATTGATGGCTCCGCACCCCGCAGCCGCCGCGGCAGAAATTGAATCTATTCAAGGAATGGGCTCCATTAGCCCAGCCCTTCTGTCTCGCCATGCCCCTGCCTCGGGGCCGCCCCTACACCCCCCACCCACACCAGCCAGGATGTTGGGGTGCCCCGGGGAGGAGTGTGGGGTGAGGATGTCGGGTGCCCCAGGTGGGTGGGAGTTAAACCTTCAGAAACTGGGAGGGGAAAAAATTATCACCTGGTGCAGCAAGTGATGGGAAACGGTGATAGGCAGCACTGAGATGGAGAGCAGGATAAAGAGCCGTGCCGTGCCAGGGGCTGGGAGCCACAGCGGGCAGCGAGGGGGGAGGACAGCATGGCCATGCCCACCCCATGCCTGGCTCACTGTCGGGACAGGGACTGTGCATGCACCGTGGCTCCAGGATGAGCCTGGGCACAGTCCCTGAGCTCCGTGGTGTTCCCAGCAGATTCCACTCCTGGCACCAGATCCCTCACCCGGCCACGCTGCCGGGGGTCCCCCCACCCAACCCTGCCGTCACAGGGGCTTCAGCGTGCCCCAAACACCCCTCATCACCCCAGGGTGAGGATAAGGTCAGGTACTGCAGCTGTCCCGGGGCAGCCCCAGGACACACAGGGGACATGGGGCACGGTGCCCTGCCCGGAGGGCTGAAAGGGAGGAGGAGCACGGCCCCCCGGGGGTGGTGGGGCCCATCCCTGCCTGTTTCCCATGGGCGAAGGGCAACGGCGGCAGCGCCCACCCGAGAGCTGTCGAGAGCATCCCGGAGATGGGAAATGGCTCCGTGTCACCATGGAAACGGGGCCACTGGCTCGACATGCCGAGGGGACACGTGTGCTGAGGGGACACGCACGCTGAGCCCTGAGGAGCAGGGCACTGGGAGTGCCAGACATTGGGCACGGTGGGCTGGACACCAGGCACTGGCCGCAGGCTGCCCAGGACTCTGAGGCCACACCACGGAGCCCATCACCCACCTCGGACCAGCCCCCTCACTACCCGGTGACCGTGGGCACTCTGAGGGACGCCACCTCTTCCTGATGCCAACCCGACGTGATGCCACCGCAGCCGGGGCAGCCCCACACCGCCACGCCAATGCTGAGCACGGGGTGCGGGGCCCGGAGCGGCTGTTCCCCGAGCAGCCGCCTGATGATGCGCATCGTCAAGGTTATAATTTAGCAAAACACTCAGCGGGGGCTTGGAGGGAGCTGGCCCGCGCCGGTTAATTAACCGGAGCTGCACGCACCGAGCCCGCTCCTGCCATAGCAATGAGGGTGCGGGCACCGGGCTGGCGCATCCCGCCCGCATCTCCGGGGGGCTGGGCCAGCAGCTGGCCGGTCCTGGCTGCCAGGTGGGAGCAGCAGGCACTGATGTTTGTGACCACTCCAGGGCCCAGGGNCCCCCCAGCCCCTCGGCGCGCAGGCGTTGCCGGCCACCTGCCGCAGTGGTGCCGGGCACGTCAGACAGGTTTTATGGCTTCTGGGAGAAAAGAAGCTGCTTGGCAAAAGGCTGAGCGAAAGCATCGACCGTGCCGCTCCCCTCCCCCCACCCCGCTGCCTGCCCTTCCCNCAGGGATTCCCAGATAAGACCAAGGCATCCCTGTGGGACCCCAGGGGTGGGTGCAGCAGGGCCCCCTGTCCTTGAGCCGGCGTTGTTTGGTATGCGGGAGCCGCCACCAGCTTCAAATCCCATCGACTTCCAATGAGCAATGCCATCAATAACGGCTAATTGATGGCGCGGCCGCTCCAAATCAGATTCCCCGTCCCCTGAATCCAATTGATGGCTCCGCACCCCGCAGCCGCCGCGGCAGAAATTGAATCTATTCAAGGAATGGGCTCCATTAGCCCAGCCCTTCTGTCTCGCCATGCCCCTGCCTCGGGGCCGCCCCTACACCCCCCACCCACACCAGCCAGGATGTTGGGGTGCCCCGGGGAGGAGTGTGGGGTGAGGATGTCGGGTGCCCCAGGTGGGTGGGAGTTAAACCTTCAGAAACTGGGAGGGGAAAAAATTATCACCTGGTGCAGCAAGTGATGGGAAACGGTGATAGGCAGCACTGAGATGGAGAGCAGGATAAAGAGCCGTGCCGTGCCAGGGGCTGGGAGCCACAGCGGGCAGCGAGGGGGGAGGACAGCATGGCCATGCCCACCCCATGCCTGGCTCACTGTCGGGACAGGGACTGTGCATGCACCGTGGCTCCAGGATGAGCCTGGGCACAGTCCCTGAGCTCCGTGGTGTTCCCAGCAGATTCCACTCCTGGCACCAGATCCCTCACCCGGCCACGCTGCCGGGGGTCCCCCCACCCAACCCTGCCGTCACAGGGGCTTCAGCGTGCCCCAAACACCCCTCATCACCCCAGGGTGAGGATAAGGTCAGGTACTGCAGCTGTCCCGGGGCAGCCCCAGGACACACAGGGGACATGGGGCACGGTGCCCTGCCCGGAGGGCTGAAAGGGAGGAGGAGCACGGCCCCCCGGGGGTGGTGGGGCCCATCCCTGCCTGTTTCCCATGGGCGAAGGGCAACGGCGGCAGCGCCCACCCGAGAGCTGTCGAGAGCATCCCGGAGATGGGAAATGGCTCCGTGTCACCATGGAAACGGGGCCACTGGCTCGACATGCCGAGGGGACACGTGTGCTGAGGGGACACGCACGCTGAGCCCTGAGGAGCAGGGCACTGGGAGTGCCAGACATTGGGCACGGTGGGCTGGACACCAGGCACTGGCCGCAGGCTGCCCAGGACTCTGAGGCCACACCACGGAGCCCATCACCCACCTCGGACCAGCCCCCTCACTACCCGGTGACCGTGGGCACTCTGAGGGACGCCACCTCTTCCTGATGCCAACCCGACGTGATGCCACCGCAGCCGGGGCAGCCCCACACCGCCACGCCAATGCTGAGCACGGGGTGCGGGGCCCGGAGCGGCTGTTCCCCGAGCAGCCGCCTGATGATGCGCATCGTCAAGGTTATAATTTAGCAAAACACTCAGCGGGGGCTTGGAGGGAGCTGGCCCGCGCCGGTTAATTAACCGGAGCTGCACGCACCGAGCCCGCTCCTGCCATAGCAATGAGGGTGCGGGCACCGGGCTGGCGCATCCCGCCCGCATCTCCGGGGGGCTGGGCCAGCAGCTGGCCGGTCCTGGCTGCCAGGTGGGAGCAGCAGGCACTGATGTTTGTGACCACTCCAGGGCCCAGGGGGCCCAGGGTGGTGGCCGGTGTGGCGCTGGGGTGTGAGACAGCCTGGCACTGGTGGGTGTGCATGTGCAGGGGTGTAGGTGCAGATGCTGCCTGTGCCATCACCGTTCTGGGCCAGGGTGGCTGTTTGTCCATGCCTGTGTCCATCTGTCCTGCCGTGCCTGTGGCCCTGCACGTGCTGGACTGCACCCCCAGCGTGATGTAACCCTGCTGGACAATAATCCTGCTGTGCCAGAACGGGGATGGGCAGGAGCTGCCCTTGCCGCTGGCACTGCTTGGACCTGCTGCAGACTGAGGGCTTGCACGGTCCCTGTGCTGGGGACAATCCCTGGGGAGAACGATTAGGACTTCAATGGGTGAATGCAAATGGCATTGGGGTCATCACCCCAGCACACCGTGTCCCTGTCAGTGAGGGCAGAGGCTGGGGTAGGTGCCCACCCAGGGCAGCACCTCCCAAGGATGCCTGAGTGGATGCTGAGGGGCTCTGTGCCAGGTGTCACCAGGTTCACACCACCTGAGCTGCCATCCTGCCTCTCTGGGCACCATTGGGAGGTGTCTCGGGCCCTGCTCCCCACATCCACTGATCTGCCCCGTGCTCCCTCGATCCTCAGGCTGCTAAGGAGCTTCCCTGGCAAAGAGCTCGTGTGCCATGCCTGAGCAGCACCAGGCTCCACTGGGCACGGGGCTGGTGTTCCCTGCTCTGCCGTGGGCAATTCCTCGGGTCCCTGCGGTCCCAGCCCAGGGACAGGGACAGGCCAGGCCAGTCCCAGCAGCCAGCAGGACGGGCTGGTGTGGCCAGCCTGTGTCCAGAGGCAAGTGCAGCACAGGCAGATCAATGCACTGAATTATTGAGCACAGGAGCACAAGTGGCTGTGACAGCAACACCCTGCATGTGGGGCATGGGGCCAGGCTCACGCCCAGGTGTGGGACCCCCACATGGAGCAACTGGACACTGCCAGGCTGCAGGGACACTGCACCCACCCAGAGTCCTCTG
Source organism: Drymodes brunneopygia (assembly GCA_013400955.1). Classification (NCBI taxonomy): domain Eukaryota; kingdom Metazoa; phylum Chordata; class Aves; order Passeriformes; family Petroicidae; genus Drymodes; species Drymodes brunneopygia. The sequence continues at coordinate 25,476 of VZTZ01029532.1, read as the reverse complement.
CCACCCCCCCTCGGGTGGTGGATGCCAGCAGCACAGGGCACCCCACATGTGCCAGCACCTCTTGGTGCTCTCCTGGCTGTCCCCAGTAGTGCCACCAGCACCTCCTGCTCCGTCCCCTGTCCAGCTCCCAGCACTGCAACGTCACCTGGCCAGCAGCACAGGCCTGGGGTGACTGCAGCCAGTGGAGGGACCCCACATTTTCTCTGTGCCCCTAGCACCTCTCGTGAGCCGTTTGCAAGCGCTGCATTATTGAAGCCCCCCCGTGCCACCGCTGGCGGCCGGCGTGACGGCAGGCGCCGCATCAGCCCTGATGAATATTTCAGGCCCTGAAATCTCCTGCGCCTGCACGCTCAGCCCCAGTCCCCCCCCACAGCTTATTGGCTCCTTTGTTTCCCTGCGCTTCTGCCCAGCACCAGGGGCACAGCACGGCAGGGGCACTGTGTCACTGTGTCCCTCTCCCTGGGGACGGTCACCCACAGCCACGGCCCCTGCCTGGAATGGGAAGGGCATGGGCTGTTGCCCCAGGTGGGCAATGCTGGTGGCCCATTGCAAGGGCAGAGCCAGGACATCCCCACGCTGCAAAGCTCAGTGCCAGCTGCGGGTTCCTAGCATGGCTCGTGTGGTTGTTAGGACATCTGCGCCCATCCCCAGCCCTCATCTGGGCCTGAGGGACTGCAGGTCCCCTGGCACCATCCCCTGCAGGGTCAGGGCAGGAGAATGGGGACAACCTAGGGCACAGCACATCGCGGATCTTTCCTTGGCACCCGCAGCCTGGCACCTCCCAGTTCCCTGCCACCTCTGCCAGTGCTCCCAGATGCTGATTTGTGGCATGATCTGTGTATGGTGGGAGCAAGATATCAATGCTGCTTGTCACTCCTTCATCAGATTAATGTCATGTAGACACCACCAGACACTTCACAGAGGGCACCAGCGTGGCATGGCAAAGCACATTCCAGGGCCAGTGGGGAGCCAAGTGCTGGGGCTGACAGCCACAAACCCATCTCTGTGTCCTTGTCCCCTCGCCAGGGAGCTGTGGGGCCAGGTGCCAGACCCCACCTAAGCCTCCCACCCAGCACGGCCCTCACAGCCTCCAGCACACCCATGCCGTGGCTATGCCAGGAGTAACAGGGGCTGGGAGCAAGGCCGGGGCTGCCACCGGAGGATGATATTGTAGTGATCTTGAGGCCAGGAGGGAGGTTTGCCATGCGGGAAGCGAGGAGAGGAGCCGGCTGAGTCACCCGGTGCCGGCTGCTGACTCAGGCGCTTCCTGCCAGGTAACCTCCGCCGCCGGCGTGTGGGCTGCTGGGACAAAGGATGTGGCACAGGGGACAGAGGGGACCGCGGCACTGCCCGGAGCACCAGCCGAGCACCCAGGGTGGGCTAAAGTGGGAATGTGCGTGGCTGTGCTGCACCTGTGTGGTGACCTGCTTCTACCTGGGCTCACCCGCACGCCGGGACACCGCCGGGACCGCGGCTGCTGGCCGTGGGAGCCGCGAGGAGCTGGTGGCTCGCACCTCCCACCCACCACCTCTGGGTGCCCACACACCCAGGGCGGGTGAGATTTGGCACAGCGGAGCCTGCTGGAGCCAAGGTTCCGGCAAGCAGGCGTCTGGCGCCCAGGGCAGGAACCCTGCAGCTTCCTCCCGCCGGGCAGCGCCGGGGTGGGCGGGCGGCCGGGGCTGGGAACCACGCGCGGCTTCATCCAGCGGCTCCACGAGGAAGCTGATTCCCTCTGACGGCCCTGGCGCTGCCGCCTGGCACCGCTGCTCCCTCACTGGTGGCCGGCGCTGCTGCGGTGGCAGCGAACCCTCCTCTGCCACCCCACAAAATCCAGCTCCACGTAAATTAACTCAGGCCGCTGAGGTGCTAATTAAGGAATCGCTCCCACGTCCCTCTGTGCAGGAGGGCTCGCTTTTGGTCCCTCTGGTGAGAGGCTGCTCTGCCCGGACCTGTGGCTCACCAGGGATTTGGCTGGGTGGCTGAGTGGCACGGCCACCCGTCTTCACCTCCGCTGTGTCCACGATGCCAGCACACCCAAGCCCAGCCCCAGGATGTCCCCAAGGATTCTTCCGGATCTGGGTCTTCCCCTCTTTCCCTGGGAAAACGGAAGGCTCAGACCCTGTGCCCTCCCCGAGGCGATGCTCGCCCGGTGCTCGTCAAGGCACTGGCGCAGCGCAACCATCCGTGAGGCTTCATTCAAATTTAACGACTGACATGGGATATAAAAGGGAAAGGGCAGGGAGGAGCGGGACCGGGAGCTGCTGGGCATGCGGTGTGTGCTGAGCGTGCCCCAGGCGTGCCAGCCTGGCAGGGCAGACCCGTGCCCAAACACTGCCGTGGGGCTGTGAGGGGCTGCCCCAAACGCTGCCTGGAGAAGCCAGGACAGTTCATCATCTCCACACGGCCGTGCCAGCTACCTGCTCCCCGACCCAGGCCATCCACCCTGCATGCCTTTGGCGTGTTCTTGCCGTGTCTGGCTGGACACGTGCCGGCACCTGGCTCCCGCGGGCGGGTCGGGAGCCCTGAGCTCAGCGCGTTGGGGCCTGGTAGGTGTGGCTGGTGAATATTTCATGCCCGCGTTCACCGAGCCCTTTCTTGGTTACACTCCTGCCTCCTCCCCGCACTCTCACCATGTTTATTTATTTAATGAATTATTTATCGGCTCCCCCTCTCGCTCGGCTGGGCGCTGCCCCCCCCCACTCCCCCAGCCCAGCTCCCAGCCCGGCGCGATGATTTATTGAATGTCGGCTCTGCTCTGCAGTTGCGACATTCTGTCACAGGAAGCCGCGGTTAAAAATTAACCAAGGCGGGCAAAGCGGGTCCCCTGCCCCGCCGGGCACACGCTCCAACCCCTCGGTGCTCATGGACGGCAGGTGGGGAGGCTTCCCCCACCGCTTTGACGCCAAAAGCTGCCGGTCCTCAGTGTGACAGTCACAGCGGTGGAGGGGACAGAGCGGCGTGGTAAGAGAGGGCTGCTCTGTGCCCCGGCTCTCCCGGACTGCTCAAGGCCTCGAGAGAAGAAGGCCGGGGGTGTCCCCCAGCCATCCCACCACAGACACCACATCCCCGTTGTGGCAAAACCCCAGCCAAGCCCCCTCTCAGTGCCGGTTCCGGGGGTAATCCCGGCGGGTGCTGCCACCTGCACATCAGCGCACACCGTGATGCTCCGGGGCTGTTCTGCCACCCGGCTCCCTCCGTCGCCAGCGGAGCACTCGGTGCATCCCTCCGTGGCCCCGCACATGGGCGTGCCGTGGTGCGGGGGGACCCCCGCGGCGAGAGTGGCGTTTGTGCGGGTGCTGACGGCGACGCGTGCGTTGCCATNTGTTTTCTTCACTTCACTTCTTCGGATGAATAATTAATAGAGGCTTTTTTTGGTCCTCCGGGCCTTTCCGCTGGCCCCCTCCCCCTTCCCAGCAGGGCTCTGGCAGGGGCTTCGGCTCCCAGTGCCACCAGTATGGATGGGGAATGGGGGCTGGGGCACAGCCCTGCCATGGGCATCACAGAACCGGGTCTCCCACAGTGCTGAGTGGGACGAGGAGCCCTGCCCATCATCATCTTTGTCCCCCTCCATGGGCTGGGGCAGCATCCACATGGCCAAAGGGAGCCTGAGAAGAAATGGGGTGGCTCTCCTCCCACACTGAGCTCCTCCCAAAACTTTGGGGAGCCAGGAGAACTCCCGAGACTCAGCACTGTGGCACCTGCCCAGGCCTGGGAGCCACCAGGCCCACTGGGGACTTGGGGACATGACATTTGGCACCGCACCGCCCTGGCCACGCTCACCACGCCAGCAAGATAGAACCTGGCAGGAGCAGCTCAGGCCGGCTCAGCAAGCCCAGCCACGGTTTCGGGAGCCTCCTGGTTTCATTCACAAGCTCCTCAGGCTGCCAAAGCTCCAGGTGATGCCGGGGCAGAGGCCGCCGGGACAGCGCTGGTGATGAGCACGTACTCGGCGCGGCCCCGCCTGGGAGCCGGGGGCGAGCTGCGTGTGCCCGGTGAGCTGCGTGTGCCCGCGCCGGTGCGAGCGCGCCCGTGTGAGCACACGTGTGCCAGGGCACCCGATCACCTGGTGCTCGGCTCTGCCGGGCGGTGCTGCACGGCAGTTGCTAAGGGATCTCGCTGAGGACGGGCAGTGGGAGCTGCCACTCAGCTCAATCCCCACATGGGCAGCAGGGATCATCACCCACGGGAGCACCCAGAGCCCCCGTGGCTCCTCCCAGGGATCTCCACCCCATGAACCCCTGAGGTGCAGGAAGAGCAAAGGCCTGGCCATGTGGGTGGGCACTCGGCCAAGTGCTGGCTCCTGCCAGAGGTTGGGGCAGGCGGCAGAGCTCGGCGCTGTGTCTGTGTTCCTCGGTACCAGGGCTGTCCTGGCACACGGGCACACACCCTCCCACCCACTCCTGTGCCTCCAGGGCGGCCAAACCCCTCTGCGAATTCGTGTGACCCCCATGGAACCGGGAGCAGCAGAACGAGGACCCTCTTGGGGTCCTGAGCCCCCACCCACGGCTCCCTCAGCAGCACAGACCCACAGGGGCTGCTGCCCCGAGGCCCAGAGCTCCCAACCAGGGAGACCCCAATAGCGGTGGGTCCTGGCTCTGATACCCCCACCCGTGGGTGTCGCAGGGTGATCCCAGTGCCACCTGATCCCGGTGGGACAGGCAAGGGTGCCTCCACCCACAGGGCTCCCAGAGAGACCCCAATGTCAGGACCTTACACAGGTGCCCCCACCCACGGGGGTCCTGGTGAGATTCCGGTGGTGAGACACCTGGTCCTCCTGGGACCCACCCGGCCCTGGTGTCTCCCCACCGACCGCGGGGACCCGCAGCCCGAGGCTGCTGCCGGTGCCCGGGCGGGCGGGA
>VZTZ01029532.1:10416-20551 GCA_013400955.1 Drymodes brunneopygia | reverse complement strand
GCCCGGCCGGTTCGTGTCCCCGTGGCCGCGCTGCCGGGCGGGGCTCGGCGGCTCCCGGTGCGGGCGCGAGGGGGTCGGGGGCACTGGGGCCAGAGCCCCCCCGCCAGCGCTGACCCACGGGTGGCAGAAGGAAGAGTCTGGCTCTCCCAGACATCCACCTCCCAGTGCGCCGGGGAGGGCAGGGGTCCCGCTCCCCCCGCCAGTCGCGCCCCCCGCATGTCGTGTCTGGGTGCGGGAGCGGCACCGGCGGCGCGGCGGAGGCGGGGGGACCGACAGGTGCCTGCCGCCCCCCACCGCCTTTGACCAGCAGCAGTGACAGCCCCGGGGAGGCAGCGATGGCTCCCGGGGATGCGGGGACAGTGGGGGGGGGGTGAGAGCAGAGGGTGGGAGCGGCCACCGGGGACAGAGCAGTCGGGGGTCGGTGGCCGTGGACACTCAGCCCCTCCCTCACACCCTGCGCCGGGGCTGCCTCTGCCCTCGCCGGCGCACCCACACCTGAGAGCGGATGTGCCATGGGGACGGTCCGGGCTGGACCCTCCCGGCAAGGGGAGTTCGTGCTTGTGGTGTATCCATGGACCCCTCCACGGGCATCTGCGCCCACTGCCGTCGCCCACCTCTCCGTCCCTCGCTGGTGCGAGTGCCCAGGGGTGTGGCGGGGACACGCATCCAGCCAGAGCATCCTCTGGTGCCCGTCGGTGCAGGGGCTCTCCTGGGCTTCCCCCCATCCCACCCCCCTTTGTGCAGGGTGGGAGCAGCCCCGACAGCCCCCTCCCCTGCCTTTGAGATTGTGTCGCCAGGCGGAAGCTCGGGCCCCATAAATCGTGCGTGTGTGCGACGTGCCGAGGCGCAGCACAATGGCGAGGTGCCGCGCTCGCCCCGCCACGCTCGGCATCCCCCTGCACGCCCCTGCTCCAGCCGGGCCCCCCTTCACCCCCCAGCCTCATCCCCACTCTGTGACATTGCCACGACGTTGGCGGGTGGCACCACCCCACCCTCGCCCCTCTCCGTGACCGAGAGATCCCACCCCATCACCGCCATGACCTGCCGCTGCCCCAGCACCTCTCGAGGGACAGGGCGGGGGTCGGGGGGGTGCCGGCGGTGCCCGGGCCGTGCCAAGGCGGGGGTGTCGCAGCCAGATGCCCGCACCCCCTGCGCAGGCGTGTCTGGCGCGGCCGCCAGCGTCCGGCTCAGGGCATGGGCGGCGCGGTGGGGGCGGCTGCGGCAGAGCCGTGTCCCAGGGACTCCGGAGCTGATATTTATTGTTAGGCAGTGCGGCAGCTCGGACGCAATTATAGCCGCACGGCGAAGTGTCTGGATTAGATAAATTATGGGGGGAATTAGGCTCCCTGGGCCGCAGCCTGCAAATCCCAGCAACCCTGCTGCAAGTGGAGCCATAAACAAGCCCAGCGCGGCCCTGCGGGGCTCTCCGGGGAGGAGGGGGTTGCTGGCTGTGGCCGCTCCCTGGGGGCTGCGCCAGGCACCCCACGAATTCGTTGTGTCTCCTGCCACGCTATCCTGGGTACCCCTGTTGCTGCCCTCGGCGGGACGATGGGACGAGGGGCAACCCAGGGGTCAACCCACAGAGCCCACTGTGGTCCCAACAGTGCCCTGGGAAGCAGGGGGATGGTGGCAGCTCAGCCCCCTGGCCACATAAGAAATGGATGAGGTTGCCAGGAGGCCAGGGAGGGTCACAAGCAGGCAGAGCACCCCTCATGCTGTGGGTTTGGGGTTTGTTGGCAAAGCCCAGGGGAGGTGTGAAGGTGGGATCTTCACATCCTGCTCCCGCTAGGCCTGGTTGTTGGTCCAGCTGTGCATTCCATCCGTCTGTCCCATCACCTCCACTGGTGGCAGCCAGCAAGCCCAGGGTGGGTGGGACGACCCTTGGCTCATCCCTGCACTCCACTCCCAGGTCCTGCCAGGAATAGGCCTGGTGGCATGGGACAAAGGTGCAGGACAGTCATGTCCGCCCAGAACTGGATTTTGGGGGGCCTGTGACTCTGGGGTGACGCATTGAGCAGGGTCAGGGGATCCTGGAGTATCCCCAGACAAGATGGGCCCTGGCATGCTGGTGCTGCTGGAGGCTGCCTTCCTGCTGGGTGTCCCGGATGCCAAGATGGGGACAACAATTTGTCCCTGTTCATGGACACAGACGTGGCCAGCGCTCCCAACACTGCTGCACCCCGAGAAGCACCCCAGAGCAGGTTGGGGTGTGCCACACTGTGCCAGTGACCATGGTGTGGGCACTGAGGATGTTCGTACTGAGGGCATTGGGTGCCCCTCTGAGGGGAGGGGGCAGAGCTGGGGGGTGCTGTGAGATGGGGGCACACAGGGTGAGGTTGCCTGGCTGTGGTGAGGGGGTCAGAGCCCACCTTTGTGCAGGGAGGGTCTGGCACTGCGTGCAGGGAGCCCAGCTCCCCCCAGCAGCAGCACTGCCACCACACTCACCTCTTCAAGGTGGCTTTTATCTGGCCGAGGCTGCGTCGCAGGCAGCGAGGGCTGGAGTGGGCTCTGGAGAGGGTTGGAGTGGGCTCTGGAGAGGGTTGGAGTGAGCTCTGGAAAGCCCCAGCGTGGAGCAGGCTCGCTGGGGAGCATCTCACACAGGAGAGGAACCACATCCCTGCAGAGCAGGGCTGGAGGGGCTCAGACCCCTCTGCAGCAGCCAGACCCCAATACTGGGGCTGTGTCTGGCCAGAACCCCCCATCCTATCCGCTGGCACCTGCAGGGCTGAGGATGGAGTCACCCCCAGCAGGAGGGACCAGCGGGTCTGGGGGCACCCAGCAGGAGGTGCTATGGGGTCCGGGGCAGTTGTGCCCAAGCAGGGGCAGTTCTGTGCCCACTTATGGGGCTGAATGTAGGGGCAGTGCCTTTGGCATCCCTAGGCTGGTTGGGGGGCTCAGCCAGCCCCCACCCCAGCCCTCCAGGCTGATCCCCCGGGCACCCAGAAATCCCAGGCACCCAGGGGTGCCCGCCGTGGCTCTGGCAGGAGCGGTGCCCATGGGCAGAGCGTGCCGTGCCCCGTGAGTCACGGGGCTGGGCGGCACCGAGCCCCGGCAGCGCGGCCGCCGTTCCCGTGGGAGAAGCGGCCGCGGTGTCGGGGTGCAACAGGGCCGGGGCCACCTGCTCCTGCCCAGGCTGGTAATTGAGTCACCGGTCGCAGATTGATGGTTTAATTAAAACCCAATTAGAAACCTCATTGATCTTGTTAGCAACACGGGAAGGTGCCGGCTTTAGCCGGGATTAGAGGGATTGCATGACCGTCGATAGTGACGGGGGTGTTGGGGGGCACCTGTAGGGTGCTGCTGGAGTTCCGGGGTGCTTGGGGTGGGCTGTGCCTGTCACCCCGGTGACACCCCGGTCCCTCCACGTGGGGAGNTGCCGAGCCAGCGCGCGTGTGCGTGGCCGTCTGGGCGCCGTGACTGTGCAGCGCTGGCTGCGTGGGGAGGGCTGGCACGGGGAGGGGGGTGGGAACCGCACTGAGCCCCCCGTCTCCCCCGCGGCAGAGCGGGGTGGGTGCAGGCGGACGGTCCGTCTGTCTGTCCCTCCCGTCCGTTGGGGTGGACCGGCCGCGGTGGTCGATGCGCCTTTTGCCTCTCGCTGTGGTGCGGGGTGACGGGAAGGGGACTCGTAAATCAATGGCACTTTTTTGTTCCCTGGGTGATGGATGGGCCCCGGATGCGCCAAAAGGACGAAGCTGCTGGAGCCAAACAAAGAGCCTGGCTGTGCTGGGGGCTGCCCAGTGCTGGGGGGCACCGTGCTGTCACCGCATCGAGGACACCCCGCTTTGCCCTGCTCCTCACCGCTGGCACCACCAACGTGGGGTGCTAAGCTCAGTTCTGGCCCTGCCGCCCTCCAGGCTTCTCCAGCACCATGGGAATGAATCTCCGCAGTGTTGGGGGTCCAGACAGGGGTCTGGTCCCCGCCGTGCCACCGCTGCCGGGGCGTGCTGCAGTGCACCAGGCGCTCCCCAGCAGTGTGGGAGCCAGTGTGCGGCACGCAGCCCGGATTTATGGCAGCAGATGGGAGCGGAGCGGCCGCCCAGCTCACCGGTGGCTGCGGCGTGCCAGGTAGCCAGGGTCCCACCAGGGTCCCTCCGGTGCGGGGCCGGCGGGCACGGAGCCCGGGGCCGGTGCTGCCAGGGGACATCCATCTGCCCAGCGTGACAGGCTGCTGGAAGGTACCACTGCCTCGCCAAGCCCTGCTCTACAAACGCAGTCGTGCAGAAGTGATGCTGCCCGTTCTCCTCCCGCACTTAACCCTTCGGGCACTGCCAGAGCCCACCATCCCCACCGGCCATGCCGTGGCTGCTGGAGTCTGGGATATCGAGGGTCCATCCCAACCCAGGTTGCTGGTGCTTCCCGATGGCTGTGGAGCTGGCAGGGAGCAGGCAGCCCATGCCTGCTCTGGGATGGGTGCCAGTGAGAAAGGAGGCAGAGTCCCTCTCAGAGTGTCTGTTCCTGCCCTTCCACCCCAAACCAAGGCCCACGGGCTCCCTGGATGGTGCTGTCAGCAGATCTTGGGAAACTTGGGCCGTGGCACTGGGGCAGCTGCCGGGTTTGGGGATATCCAGCTGCATGAGGTGCTGCTCTGCAGTGACTGTGCAGGAGCCAAGCACGGCAGGGACGCGGTGTTGTTGCCAAAGCCGCTACTGGGGTCCCCTGGATGTGCCTCGGGCTGTGGTGGCCCTGTGGGGCCATTCACCAGCCCCTCCCAGCTTGTGATGATGCCTGTGAGCTCCCGGTGTGCCGTGGCAGCTGGTGGCATCCATGGGATTCACCACCATGGGGCCCTTGTTGCGCCACCCGGGGCTCCTGTACCCTGCCATGGGTGCTGGTGTCCCCCAGCCCAGGGGACACTTTGTTGCCTTGTTAGTGAGGCTGTTTATCAGCAGACACACTTCTTAATGAGCCATGGCCTAACGAACCCCAGCGCGGGGTCCCAGGGGACTGTGCCTCGGTGCTGGGTGCCACGAGGGAATGGGGTGTTACCCCAGCGCCCCATGACAGAGTGTCACTTGTGATGCTTCCTCTCGTCCCTCTGTCCCATGGCACAGCTACAGCCCGGCCGCGGGGAGCCCCAGCTGCCAGTGGCTGCCCCCGTGTGGGGCAGCTGGTGCTGGGGTACGCCGGCGTCCCAGCTCTGCGTCCCGCGTGGAGTTAATTGCGATTTTCTCCTTGGGGCCATTTCTTTAATAACAAGCCTTTTTCTCCCCCCCCCCNNNNCCCTTCCCACCACATCAAAGGGGGAAGATGAAAGGTCCCGGCGCCCGCTCAGCAAGGGTGGCTGCCTCAGCACCTTCCCGGCGGAGCAGTTGCCGGCGGGTGCCGGGATGGGCTGCGGAATAGCGGCTGCGCAGCGAGGGAGGGGCCGCGTGGGGCTGCGCTCCCTGTCCCACGGGTGATGAGTTCTGCCGTCAACCCCCACTCTAATGCCCCCCGGTGCCGGAGGCGCCGTTTCTTGGGCCCCCCTTTTGCCGCCCGACACCGAGTCCCGCTATGGTTCTGTCCCCGCCGCTCGGCTCCGGGTGCCGCGGGCTCTGGCACAGTGCCGGGGCTCCCCAAACAGCGCCGGGGGCGATGGTGCAGGGTGGGGCGTCTGCACGCGCAGCCCTGCCCGCCGCCTGCCCAGCCCTGCCGGGGAGACCCAGGGAGCCGCTCGGCTCCAGGAGGGGTGGCGGGGACCCCCCCAAGGCCAGGGGGGCCCGGAGCGATGCGCTGGGGGCTCACGGTCTGGGGTTTGCCCTGATCGGTGGGAAAAGGGCCGTGATCCCAGAGCGGTGCGCCGTGAGCTTGGAGCTCCATAGGGGAGCTCGGCCACCTGTGCCGGGATGCTGCGGTCCGTGTCCTGCGGGATGCGGGCGAGGGACCCCCCGAGGCAGCGCTGAAGCGGGCGGCGGAGCGTGGTCCGGCCAGGGTCCGGTGCCGCCGCGGCGGCTCGGTGCCGAGCCAGCGCCGGGTTGGTAATTAATTGGCAAGGAGCAGCGGGTCAGCGCGGCGGCGAGGATTACCGCGGCCGGGATTTCCGTCGGGCGCGGATTAGGAGCCAGCGGAGCCTCTCCTGAGTGGATCTGAGGGGATTGCTGCTCCTAATCAATGTAAATGAGGCTCCCCCAGGGCCACCCTTTACGGCATTAACGAAACTAACGGGATTAGCCAGAGCAGGGTGAGAAATCCTGGCTCCGAGCTGCGGCGCGTGCCAGGGCCATGGTGGGCGGCAGCGGTGGGTCGGCTCCAGGCTGCTGGAAATTCGGAATGCCGGGGAATGCCAGGGAATGCCAGGGTCCCCCGCACACCCACGGACTGTGTCCCGTGGAGACCCTGGTGCCCTTCTGGGTCGGTCTGTCTGTCCATCGTGCTGTGTCCGTCTCATCTTCGAGGCTGTCGGCACATTCCCGGCAGACCGAGAAGCGCCGTCTCGTGTCCCTGTGCTCTTGCCCATCCCACCCGTGCATGTGGCTTGACACCCGTCCCCAGCAGCTCCTGTCCCTCCCCTGGACCACCCATGCCCTCCAGGAGGGTGATTCTGCTCCACGGGTCCGTGAGGCTGAGGTTGTGCTGGGATCCCGCCGTGTCAGGGGCTCCGGAGAGAGGTTGAACCGGGGTTATCACTGTTCCCAGAGTTCCTGCCCCTTGTTCAGCCTCTGGGTCCCCTTGGAGGAGGGGAACACTGGGGAGGTGCAGGGCGTGTCCCTGACCTCCCATCTCCGCTTTCCCTTGCAGCCTGCGGCGGGAGGGCTACACGGTGCAGGTGAATGTCAACGACTACCTGGACATCTACTGCCCGCACTACAACGCCTCGGTGCCCGAGCACCGGCTGGAGCAGTACGTGCTGTACATGGTGAACGCGGAGGGGTACCGCACCTGCAACACCAGCCAGGGCTTCAAGCGCTGGGAGTGCAACCGGCCCCACGCGCCCCACAGCCCCATCAAGTTCTCGGAGAAGTTCCAGCGCTACAGCGCCTTCTCACTGGGCTACGAGTTCCGCGCGGGGCAGGAGTACTACTACATCTGTACGTGGGGCGCCGGGACGGGACCCCCACTCAGCTCCCAGATGGGTCCCCTCAGGTCCCAACCTCCCCGCACCCACTCGGGCCCCTCTGAGTCCCCAGGGAGGACCCCCTTGGCTGGTTCCCCCAAAACTGGGCAGCTGTTTCCTCGCCAAGAGTGAGCACCTGGAGGTCTGGGAGGAGTTGAAGGAGCAAGGGGGACAGGGGGGTTACATGATGCAGGGGACAGATGGGGATGTGGGAAAGATGGGACGAAGGCTGGGGGTGTGGATGGGGATGCTAGTGCATGAAGGGGATGCAGGATGTAGGATGTAGGATGCAGGATGCTGATGCAGGATCAGGCTTCAGGGCTTGCTGCTGCAGGATTGCAGTGTTGGTGCCAGATGCTGGTGCCCGGTTGGGAAGCTGGGGCCGATGGTTCAGGGCTGGGGTGCTGGTACAGGGCATTGGTGCAGGATTTGGGGTGCTGCTGCATTCCCCCAGCCCAGAGCTTACTCCTGGGCAGGACCAGACCTCCCTCTGCCCAAACCCACCAAGCCTCGGGGTGCCTGGAGTTGGTGTCACTGCCATGGAGCCCCTCTCAGCAACTCTCTTGCCTTGCAGCCACGCCGACACACAACCACCGCCGGGCCTGCCTGAAGATGAAGGTGTTCGTCTGCTGCGCCTCCAGTAAGTACCCCCGTGCCCACCCCCGGGGGATGTGGGCGAGCGGGGGCGGCGAGGCCGGCCGGCGGGTCCCCCATCCCTCCTGGGGGGGCGGGGGGCTGCGGTGCAGGGCATCCAGGGAGTGTGACCCCCGTCCCCTCTCTCCCTCCGCAGCGTCGCACTCCGGGGAGAAGCTGGCGCCCACCCTGCCCCAGTTCACCCTGCGGCCCGAGGTGAAGATCGAGGACCTGGGTGAGTCAGGCACAGCCCCCGGCCCCGCAGCGCCGCGTCCCCGCCCCCCGCCGCCGCCCCTGGGGCAGCCCCAGCTACGGGGGTGGGGGTTCGGGGCCGCCCCGCTGCCCTCCTCACCCTCTCGCTCCTCCCCACAGAAAACTTCAACCCGGAGATGCCGAAGCTGGAGAAGAGCATCAGCGGCACCAGCCCCAAGCGGGAACACTTGCCCCTGGCCGTGGCCGCCGCGCTCTTCCTCATGACGCTGTTGGCCTCGTAGCTCCCGGCGCCCGCGGGGACCCGGCCAGCGCCGCTCTGCCGAGTGCGGGCCCCCCGACCTGCTGCCCCTCGTGAGAGCCAGCGGGGAAGCACCGCGGGACCACCACGCCCTGCCCGGAGAGCCGCCTGCAGAGCTGCCCCGCGGGGCAGGGTGATCGTGGCACGCACCGATCCGGCTGGACTCGCCTTCCCATCCCGCCAGCGGATGCGGCCGGGTCCGCAGGGATGCGGCCCGGGAGCGCTGCACCTTCCGCCGACACCATCCCGGGGCGCGGGGTCCTGCCCGCAGCCCCCCGGTTCCCCGTGGCTGCCCCGTGGCTGGGGGGCAGCGCCAGGCGGGGGAGCCCGATGAGAGCAGGGACCCCCGGGGCCGGGCAGTCTGTACATACCCATATAGATCTATACATACTGTACAGAGAGCGACTACAGAGATATATCTATACTGTACCATAGGCAGCGGCGCCGGCCCCGGGCTGGCTTGTACATAGTCGAACGTGTTGGATTTTCCTCGTCTTCCGTGAAGACCCGACCTATGCAAAACGCACAGACACTTTTTGGGNTGTCCCTGACCTCCCATCTCCGCTTTCCCTTGCAGCCTGCGGCGGGAGGGCTACACGGTGCAGGTGAATGTCAACGACTACCTGGACATCTACTGCCCGCACTACAACGCCTCGGTGCCCGAGCACCGGCTGGAGCAGTACGTGCTGTACATGGTGAACGCGGAGGGGTACCGCACCTGCAACACCAGCCAGGGCTTCAAGCGCTGGGAGTGCAACCGGCCCCACGCGCCCCACAGCCCCATCAAGTTCTCGGAGAAGTTCCAGCGCTACAGCGCCTTCTCACTGGGCTACGAGTTCCGCGCGGGGCAGGAGTACTACTACATCTGTACGTGGGGCGCCGGGACGGGACCCCCACTCAGCTCCCAGATGGGTCCCCTCAGGTCCCAACCTCCCCGCACCCACTCGGGCCCCTCTGAGTCCCCAGGGAGGACCCCCTTGGCTGGTTCCCCCAAAACTGGGCAGCTGTTTCCTCGCCAAGAGTGAGCACCTGGAGGTCTGGGAGGAGTTGAAGGAGCAAGGGGGACAGGGGGGTTACATGATGCGGGGGACAGATGGGGATGTGGGAAAGATGGGACGAAGGCTGGGGGTGTGGATGGGGATGCTAGTGCATGAAGGGGATGCAGGATGTAGGATGTAGGATGCAGGATGCTGATGCAGGATCAGGCTTCAGGGCTTGCTGCTGCAGGATTGCAGTGTTGGTGCCAGATGCTGGTGCCCGGTTGGGAAGCTGGGGCCGATGGTTCAGGGCTGGGGTGCTGGTACAGGGCATTGGTGCAGGATTTGGGGTGCTGCTGCATTCCCCCAGCCCAGAGCTTACTCCTGGGCAGGACCAGACCTCCCTCTGCCCAAACCCACCAAGCCTCGGGGTGCCTGGAGTTGGTGTCACTGCCATGGAGCCCCTCTCAGCAACTCTCTTGCCTTGCAGCCACGCCGACACACAACCACCGCCGGGCCTGCCTGAAGATGAAGGTGTTCGTCTGCTGCGCCTCCAGTAAGTACCCCCGTGCCCACCCCCGGGGGATGTGGGCGAGCGGGGGCGGCGAGGCCGGCCGGCGGGTCCCCCATCCCTCCTGGGGGGGCGGGGGGCTGCGGTGCAGGGCATCCAGGGAGTGTGACCCCCGTCCCCTCTCTCCCTCCGCAGCGTCGCACTCCGGGGAGAAGCTGGCGCCCACCCTGCCCCAGTTCACCCTGCGGCCCGAGGTGAAGATCGAGGACCTGGGTGAGTCAGGCACAGCCCCCGGCCCCGCAGCGCCGCGTCCCCGCCCCCCGCCGCCGCCCCTGGGGCAGCCCCAGCTACGGGGGTGGGGGTTCGGGGCCGCCCCGCTGCCCTCCTCACCCTCTCGCTCCTCCCCACAGAAAACTTCAACCCGGAGATGCCGAAGCTGGAGAAGAGCATCAGCGGCACCAGCCCCAAGC
>VZTZ01029529.1:0-40683 GCA_013400955.1 Drymodes brunneopygia | reverse complement strand
ACAGGGACCATTTTCTTTTTTTTTCTTTTTTTTTTTTTTTTTTTTTTTTGTGACAAAAGGGCAGCGCTGAGCTCCCCCCGGGGGCACGGAGGGGCTGCTGACACCTCCCGCTGCCCTTCTCTACTCCACAGGGCTGGGCTGGGGCTCCAAGCAGAGGTTTCACAAGCAGTTAGTTTGGAACTAGCAGGGAGCTGAGATACCGGCAGACATCAAGTTACTGCAATCTCCTCCGACATGATCNCACTCAGCGTTCGCGGCTGCGGCGGGGGCGGAGCGGAGCCGGTGCCGGTGCCGAGGCCGCGGCCGGAGCGGGGCACGGGCGGGGCAGGAGCGGAGCGGGGCTCGGGGGAACTGCGGGCTGGCCGGGAGCTCCGGGAGGGATTCACCACCGGGGATCCACGGCCAGGGATCCACGGCAAGCCCCGGGCCCCTCCTGAGCACGGCCGGGGCAGGGCGGCAGCGGCGGAGGCACAGCTGGAAGGGCCGGGGCTCCATCCCGGCCGGGATCGCCCGCCGGGATCCGGGGTGGGGCTGGCCCGGCACGGCCGGCGCGGCTGCGGACACTGGGAAGCGGAAAGTTTCCAGGGAGGTAATAAATTAAACTGCCCACTGGCTGGTTTGTTTCCTTTCCTTTCCTTCTCTTTCCATCCAGTTCCGCTCAGCCTTTCCTTCGCCCGGCCCCGCAGCCCTGGGAGCGGCCGGCGGGGACAGAAGCTGGGAGCTCGTGTTAATGAACTGCTGTCAGTTTGGGGATCCATGTTATATTCATACACAGAAAGTAGACAACCACATCACCCTCCATAGAAACTAGTGCATGCAAATAACTCTTCCGAAGGGGAAAGGCCGGGGCTACGCGGGAGGGAGGAGGGGATCACTAGTGACGGACAGGCCTAGGGGGGGTTAGTAGGAATCTCAACATTTTTTTACCTCGGAAGCTAAATCAGTGCTTTGTATTAAATTTTTGGCAAACACACCGCGTTGCCATCCTTTCCATTAACACATCACACCATGGAGAAATGCAAATCAAAGCAGCATGCAGGCAAAAAAAAAAACAAAAAAAAACCAAGAAAAAAAGGAAAAAAGTAAAAAGGAAAGAGCGGCGAAGTGAGAGAAAAAAAATGGCAGCGAGGAAGAGTCGGGAACGGCGGGATCGCCAAGAGGAGACACAGCAGGTTACATGGAGTTTGCTTTTGTTTTGCACCACCCTTTGTCCTCGATGCATGACACCAACGTTACAGAAAGCAACCACTACAGAGGTCAGGACTCAATGGCACGGGGGGATGGGATGTCTCCTGCACATGCTTCCACCAGAAAAAGAGAAAAGAAAGTGAAAATAAAAGTTCCTTTTTCCACATAAGGCACAGGACAAAGAAACCCCACTCACGGACTCAAGGCGAAAATGAGTTTTTCCTGGCTCTTGCTGATGCATCTAGAGAATATGGTGACTCAAGCACATGATCCATGACAGAAAATTCCACTGTTGTACAAAATCAATTGTTAATTCTAACCTTTATTCTTATACAATTTGCAGAAGAGAGTTGAGTATGATTGCTCTGGGGTTTAATGGCAGGAGGGACGGGACTATAATACAACCCAAACGTAGTGGTGAGTTGAGCAGGGACATGGAAATGAAGTCACGGAGATGAAATTTCCTATACATGTGTTGAGAAAAGTGGAGTAGGCAAAGCTGTCCTAGCCGGAAAACCAAGGGGAGGCAGGAGCTCGTTAAGATGAGGAACAAAAACATTGGTTTCAGGTTAAAAAAACGGGCAGAGTGGTTTTGTTTTGCAGCGAGAAAAAAGGGGCGGTGGATGGCGATTGGTGAGAGAGGAGAAGGTTCAGCAGCACTTGCTCTTCCAGCCCGTCACCCCACCGCCACTGCTGATATCTACATTTTCACTGTTGGGCTCTTTTACAGGGGTCTGCAAGGAAATAAGTGAACACAGTTAGGTGGCTCTGGAGATGCCCAGGAGAACGCTCAGAGCTGGAGAGACAGAGCTGGCAAGGACTGACATCACCAGATGAAGCTGGGAACCAAACTGTGCACAAAGAGCGCCACAGAAACGCAGGGAATGCTCCCCCCACTCCAGCACAATGTGCAAAACCAATTTAAGGTTGGTTTTTATTGTTTGGTTTGGTTTAAACAAACAACTGGAAAGCTGGGAAAAAGCCCAGTGCTTGAACTGGGACTACCCCAAAGTCAACTGGAACTATTTTAGGTCCTGCACGCAGAGCCAGCGCTGGGTTTGGTGCAGTAAGGAAATCCCAGCCTGCAAACACCACCAGCTGAACTCAGATTATGTGAACTAATGACCTCCAAAACCCACAGCTTTTATGGATACACTGGGCTCGTTCCCAGCCTCTGCTCCTGGGACAGCAGCTCCCGAGGCAGAGGACACACAGGCTCCTCCTTGTCACAGGATGGTGACACCAAAGCCAAAACCCCACTCCAGTGGGTTTGATCCAACACCAACATCCATTTCCAGCTGGAAATGAACCTAAACCCTCACCACACTTCAGTCCCCACATTCCTTTTTTAACTCTCTTTGCCACAGCCTTGCAAAAGAACCCCTGGGATAATTACAGAGGCCAAAAATGAAGATTTAAGGCCCAAAGCTTGGGTTTGTGGCCTGAGCTGTTCACCAAAGGCCAGGGGTTTTCACCCTGTCCCTCACACAAAGCTTGACAAAAACAGATTAAGAAATGCCTGAGGACTACAGTGACAAGGGGGTGACATTATCCACAGCACTGACACGGGACAGAGGAGCAAGGCAGGGATGAGGTGAGCTCAGGATGGGGTTCATTTGTGTAGGAACAGGAACACAAACACCAGGGTTGGCCAATCCATGTGTCTGGAGCTCCACAGGGTCTGCTCCTGGGCAGGAATGTTCCAGCACAGGGGTTTCTGTGCACACTGAGCCCTTGGGGAGAACATCCCATGGGAATGGCCCCAGAGCCACACAGGGATCCAGTCCTGGAACATCACAGGGGCACCTGGGGGAAGCTGATGCATTTTCTACTCATGGAACATGGAAAATGTCATGGCCACAGGTACAGCAGCACCAGCAGCTCTGGGCACACGGGGATCTGCTGCAGCCATGGGGACAACCTGGGGTGGCAGCAGGGCCAGGGCAGTGCCCGTCCCCTGTGCTGGCACTGCTGGGGCACCTCCAGTGCTGGGGGCAGCTCTGGGCCCCTCCTGACAGGAGACACCTGGAGGGGCTGGAGCGTGTCCAGGGAAGGGAACAGAGCTGGGGAAGGGGCTGGAGCAGCAGGAGAGGCTGAGGGAGCTGGGAAAGGGGCTGAGCCTGGAGAAAAGGAGGCTCTGGGGGGACCTTGTGGCTCTGCACAAGTCCCTGACAGGAGGGGGCAGCCAGGGGGGGTCGGGCTCTGCTCCCAGGGAACAGGGACAGGACAAGGGGAAATGGCCTCAGGCTGTGCCAGGAGGGTTTAGATTGGATATAGGGAACAATTCCTGCCTGGAAAGGTGATCCAGCCCTGGCACAGCTGCCCATCCCTGGAGGGATTTAAAAGCCCTGTGGATGTGACACTTGGGGACAGGGGTCAGTGGTGGCCCTGGCAGTGCTGGGGGATGTTTGGACTCAGTGCTCTCAGAGGGCTTTTCCAACCTCACTGATTCCATGGTTCCATGGCACATTGCACCTTTGGAATGGAAAGGGAGCCACCACCAGAACTGCTGCACCAGAACCCCCAAGGAAATGCCATGGCTGGGAGCTGATTCCTGGGAGCACAGCTGGGAGTGGCACAGCCCCTTCCTCTGTCCCACCCACCACACCTGAACTCTTCCCAACAATCCCTCCTGAGGTTCCAGACAAGTTTTGAGTGCATTGACAGAGATGGTGGCAGGACAGGACAATTCTCTCCACACCAATGGAAATGTTTTAACTCCAGCACATGCACAACAACCACGAGTGTTTAAGAGCCAAACAAACAGGAATTCAGAATTTCCCTGGCTCTGATGGATGTCACTCCCTGTAGGCAGCACCCCCACAACAACAAAACACCAACCAAGCTGCAGAAGTTCAGCCCTGCTCTTTCAGGGACTCCTCTGCCTCAGCACAGCAAAGTCAAACAGTGCAACAGCCCAGGTGAACATCAGCACAAGGAGAGATGGAATTTGAGGATATTTATTCCAAAGGAATGCTGTGAGCACCTACCTTTCGAAGAATGTCTTCTGCTAATGTGAGGAATGCCTTCTCAATGTTTATATTTGCTTTTGCACTAGTTTCGAAAAACCTAATACCGTGCTCCCTGGCAATCTGCAGCAAAGAGAGAGAGGGAGGTTACAGATCCTGGGGGATTCCAGGTGCTCCTGGGGATATTCCAGCCGTGCCACCACCACTTTGGGACCAGCAGCATTTATAAAGCAGGGAATACTGGACTGGACAGGAGCCCAGGTGTGCCCAGGTGGGCTGTGCNCAGGCTGGACTCGAGGGTCTGGGAACTCTTTCCCAAGCTCAGGGATTCTGGGATTCTGTGACTCCCTCAGCCCCAACAGGCACCAGCAGCACCAGCCAGGTGAGGTGGCTCAGAAGAAGATTCAGAACTTCACAATGCAGAACAATTAAAGAGTATTAAATAATCACAGGTTGGTGTCTGGGCCTAAGAGGACAGACACCACACACTGTCACAGGGTGAGGAACTTCAGGGATGTCTGGGAATTTTGAGTTATCCAAGGAAGCAGAAACTGCAGCTGAACTCATCCCATTCATGGCAGTTTCTGAGAAAACAAACCCATCAGCCAATCCAGCTCCTGCATTCACTCCCTGGCACATCCCACTGGGACATCCCAACCCCCTGGAGCAGGCAGAATTCTCATCAGTGATTTGCTGACTTGAACAAAGAAGTTTTTGACACTCACCTGTTCACCTTTTGCTTTAGGGACAACTCTTTTGTCTTCCATGTCACACTTGTTTCCTAACAGCATCCTCTCCACATCCTCGTTGGCGTGCTGGAAGGACACAGGGACAGGGTTACACATCTCCCCCACACACCTGAAATACCTGCTTCACTTTGCTGTGGCCAGGCCACCACCTACCCCTGGAATTTGGGGACATCTACAGCTGCCCACAATGGAGCTTTGTGCACTGCAGTGGCAGAGGAAGGAGCTGTTAATTAACCCCAGCCTCCTAATTACTTCCTAGCCTGGTTAATGGTTTTCTCCTCCCCACTTTGCCCCTGCACAAAGGAGAGAAAGAGAAAGAGGGACTGGGGAGGAAAATGGGGCAGGACCCAAAGAGAGAAATGAGGGAGAAGAGGGAAACAGAAGCCAGAGAGTGGGGCAGGGTCTCCAAAGGGAGAGAAGGGAAACAGAAGCCAGAGAGTGGGGCAGGGTCTCCAAAGGGAGCAGGGAGGGGAGGGCTCTGTTCCCTGCATGGTGTCAGGGCAGGAGGATGCAGAGTCTGAGGAATCCCAGCCCCAGCCCATCCCTGCAGCACAGGCCTCTCTGGGGGCAGAACATGGATCATCTGTCACCAGTCCTGGTGAGCTGGGAAGGTCCTGTCTCACTGGGGGCTGGCCAGGGTGATCCAGGCTCCAAGAAGAACTGAAGGAGGATCCAGGATCTCCAGGCCTGTCAGCCTGACCTCGGAGCTGGGGAAGGTTCTGGAGCAGATCACCTGGGCTGTGATCACACAGCATGTGCAGGACAAGCAGGAGATCAGGCCCAGCCAGCCTGGCTTTGTGACAGGTCCTGCTTGACCCAGCCTGACCCCCTTCTGTGACAGGGTGACCTTAATGGATGAGGGAAAGGCTGTGGATGCACCTGCCTGGGAAGGTTTTGGCACCATGTCCCATGGCATTCTCCTGGAGAAACCAGCTGCTCCTGGCTGGGACAGGGACACTCCTGGGAGAGCTGGGGATGGGGGCACATCCAGCTGGGAATGGCAGCAGTGGGCTCAGGGCTGGCTCAGGCCTGTCCAACACCTTCAGGGATGGTCTGGGTGAGGCCATGGAGGGCACCACCCTCGGGCAGCCCCAGGACAGCCCCAGGACAGGGGTGGGATGTGGAGCTGCTGCAGGCAGGAAGCTCCAGAGGGACCAGGACAGGCTGGATGGATCCATGGGCTGAGGGTCAGCAAGGCCAAGGGCTGGGAACTGCACTGGGGTCACACCAACCCCATGGAACACTCCAGAGGGGCTGGAAAGCTGCCAGGCCTGGGAAAAATTTGTTCCCCACAGGCTGCCTAGGGCAGTGGTAGAGTCCCCATCCCTGGAGGGGTTTAAAAGCCCTGTGGATGTGGCACTTGGGGACACAGGGCAGTGGTGGCCCTGGCAGTGCTGGGAGATGGTTTGACTCGATGATCTCCAAGGGACTTTCCAACCTCAATGGCTCCATGATTTCTGCAAACACACTCCACTAGTGAGCTTCTCCCACAATAAAAGCAGCTCCCTAAGGTGTCAAATGTCCCTTTTACAGCCACAGCAGCCTCCACAATGCACCTGGAATCAGTTTTGTGTGGCACAGCCTGAGAACACGAGGGCACCAAAAACATCTCTCAGCCCCCATGGTACCAATGACACCCATCACTCACCCGGACTCCTCAGAGTTTTTTAACAAAACAACTGCAGAATCCAAAGGCCTCAGTTTCAAGTTTAGATTCAGCTCATGGCTGAGTCTCTCCCTGTGCTGCCTTATTCCCCCTCCTGTTCCCACCACACAGGGCACTTTTCCATAAACATGATTGTGTCCCACTTTTCACGCTGGGCAATTCAAATCCCAACTTGCCATTTCTGCTGTGCTGCTTTCTCCAGCCTCAGGGCTCCACTGAGCAGTGCCTGGCAGCCCTCACCTGTGCTCAGTTCTACAGGGCCATTTCTGTGCTTTCCAGGAAAATCCAAACATTTATCCCACTTGGGAACAGCACAACAAAACCAAGCATTACCAGTTGTGCTGCTCTCTTGCCATCTCAGAACTCTTGGAGGATGAAACCGTGGGAATGCAGGCACTTAATGCTTCCACATCCCTTTCTTCTGCTTCACTTGACCTTGCCTGAAATTTTCCAGCCTCCCTGTCCTGGTTCTCCTCAGCCAAGGGCAAGAATCAGCTACCCAAACCTTCCCAGCAGGAGGAGCCAAGCCATGAGAAACCTCCAAATATTTCATGACACGATTACGAGGGAGTGGAGATGGGGATGTTTAATTACCTTTGAGGATTTCCACACCCACACTCAGGAAACAGCTACAGTGAGTAGTAACACACAGTGCAGCCACCCTGCAGCTCCTGGCTGTGCTGTCCCTCTGCACCCCCTGTGTGCTGTGAGCTGCTCCCAAACCTGCCCTTCCCAGTGGCTTCCCAGTGTGCACCTCACTCCCCACCCTCCTCCAGCACCGAGTTTGCCCATGTACACAGAGAGTATTTCAGGACACCACAGGCTCCTGCTTAACGTCACACCCCTCCTGGCACAGCTGATGTGAGAGCTGAGGGGACACAGGACCCTTCTCTCTGGCAGGCTGGGGCAGAGCTGAGCTCTGGGATGTGCCACTCACCTCGTCGATGTTCCTGAGCCACTTGCTGATGTTCTCGAAGCTCTTGGCGTTGGTGATGTCGTACACCAGCATGATGCCCATGGCCCCTCGGTAGTAGGAGGTGGTGATGGTGTGGAAGCGCTCCTGGCCCGCCGTGTCCCTGGGGGAGAGACACCACAGCCCTGTCAGGGACAGCCCCGAGGGCTGGATCCACCTGGGTGTGCTCCCTGCACCCACCCCGAGGGCTGGATCCCCCTGGGTGTGCTCCCTGCACCCACCCCGAGGGCTGGATCCCCCTGGGTGTGCTCCCTGCACCCACCCCGAGGGCTGGATCCCCCTGGGTGTGCTCCCTGCACCCACCCCGAGGGCTGGATCCCCCTGGGTGTGCTCCCTGCACCCACCCCGAGGGCTGGATCCCCCTGGGTGTGCTCCCTGCACCCACCCCGAGGGCTGGATCCCCCTGGGTGTGCTCCCTGCACCCACCCCGAGGGCTGGATCCCCCTGGGTGTGCTCCCTGCACCCACCCCGAGGGCTGGATCCCCCTGGGTGTGCTCCCTGCACCCACCCCGAGGGCTGGATCCCCCTGGGTGTGCTCCCTGCACCCACCCCGAGGGCTGGATCCCCCTGGGTGTGCTCCCTGCACCCACCCCGAGGGCTGGATCCCCCTGGGTGTGCTCCCTGCACCCACCCCGAGGGCTGGATCCCCCTGGGTGTGCTCCCTGCACCCACCCCGAGGGCTGGATCCCCCTGGGTGTGCTCCCTGCACCCACCCCGAGGGCTGGATCCCCCTGGGTGTGCTCCCTGCACCCACCCCGAGGGCTGGATCCCCCTGGGTGTGCTCCCTGCACCCACCCCGAGGGCTGGATCCCCCTGGGTGTGCTCCCTGCACCCACCCCGAGGGCTGGATCCCCCTGGGTGTGCTCCCTGCACCCACCCCGAGGGCTGGATCCCCCTGGGTGTGCTCCCTGCACCCACCCCGAGGGCTGGATCCCCCTGGGTGTGCTCCCTGCACCCACCCCGAGGGCTGGATCCCCCTGGGTGTGCTCCCTGCACCCACCCCGAGGGCTGGATCCCCCTGGGTGTGCTCCCTGCACCCATCCTGAGGGATGCACGAGCTTCTCCAGAGCCTGGAACCACCTGTCCTGTCACCACCACCTGTCCTGTCACCACCACCTGTCCTGTCACCACCCCCACCACGATGGCCCACGGGGTCCCTTTCCATGCCAGCAGCCACAGAGACAATCACTCAATATACCCTGGAAATCAGATTTTACACTGACTCTGTTCTCAGATCAGGCTTAGAAAGTTTGAACTTGATCTTGCAAACGTGTGTTCCTGACGTTTCTGACCAAAGTCTATGGAGTATCAACTGAGCTGTGCTGTTAAATGTTGGTATCTATAACCAATATGCTGAAAACTGATCACCAAACATCAGTGACAGCCTGGATGTTCCCATCTCCTTCTGGGATCTCTGGTGGGATGGATCAGATGTGGTTAAACAAAGCTGCATGGCAGTAAGGTGGGAATTAGCTGTATATTGAGAATTAACTGAGAGTTCATTTGAGAATCATAAATTGAGAATTAACTGCACATTCTGCAGTGTCCTTCAGGGGCCATAAACTCCAGGTATTGTAGGTTTACAGACAGTTTTCAGTGACATTGTTCATGTAAGAAGGACACAGAGCTGCTGGAGGCCATGGAGATGCTCTGAGAGCTGGAGCCCCTCTGCCATAGAGCCAGGCTGGGAGAGCTGGGGGTGCTCACCTGGAGAAGAGAAGGATCCAGGGAGAGCTCAGAGCCCCTTGCAGGGCCTAAAGGGGCTCCAGGAGAGCTGGAGAGGGACTGGGGACAAGGGACAGAGGGACAGGAGCCAGGGAATGGCTTCCCAGTGCCAGAGGGCAGGGCTGGATGGGAGATTGGGCAGGAATTGTTCCCTGGCAGGGTGGGCAGGCCCTGGCACAGGGTGCCCAGATTTGCTGGGGCTGCCCCTGGATCCCTGGCAGTGCCCAAGGATGTCCAGGCTGGACATTGGGGCTGGGAGCAGCCTGGGACAGTGGGAGGTGTCCCTGCCCATGGCAGGGGTGGCACTGGATGGGCTTTAAGGTCCCTTCCAGCCCAAACCATTCAGGGATTCAGTGATTCCATGACAAGGTAGAATCAAAGGTGTCTCCAAATTTAAACTGCTCTAAATCCAGGTCACACATTCCACAATCCCCTCCAGAAAGGCCCCTGACCCCCAGCTCCTGGCTCACCATGCAGCCCCCTCAGCAGCTGATCTCCATCTGCTCCCAGAGCTGGTGACACCAGGACAAGGGCAGGGGCAGAGGAGGAACCAGGCAGGTCCCAAAGGCCAGCACCTGTGCCAGGGATGCCCTGACAGGCCTGGATCACTGGCTGTGGCCTCAGGAGGTGGCTGACTCCAATCCCAGCCCCACAAACCATCCAGGGATCCCCTCCCTACTCCTGAAAATGCCTCATGTGCTGCTGGAGACCTCCCCCAGCACTCACTGGCCAAAGGGCTCGGGTACAGCCTCAGCTCCCTCTGGTTCTGGACTCCTCCCAACTGCCCATGGCTCAGAAAAGCCCAGGACACTCCAGCTGGAGCCTCACCAGCCCCACACTGGGGTATTTCCAGGCATTCCCATTTACTCATCCCACTCCCTGGCCTCACGAGGAGCAGACTGCTCTGACATCCCACACTCAGCTCCAGGACTTGGCACTTGGCTGCACTGAATTTCACAGGACTTTTTCCAGTGACATTTCTCCAGCTGGCTGAGAGCAGCTGGAATTACAACCCACTCCTCAACAGGATTTAAACTTTACAGCTTCACCTTTTCTGGCTTATCTTCAACACAAGAGCCACAGTCTATCCCCTTATCCCAGCTGTTAACTCTCCCCTGAAGGTGGGCAGGCCCTGGCACAGGGTGCCCAGATTTGCTGTGGCTGCCCCTGGATCCCTGGCAGTGCCCAAGGATGTCCAGGCTGGGCATTGGGGCTGGGAGCAGCCTGGGACAGTGGGAGGTGTCCCTGCCCATGGCAGGGGTGGCACTGGATGGGCTTTGAGGTCCCGTCCAGCCCAAACCATCCTAGGATTCTATGAAGTAATTTTGGGGGAGTTTAATCCTTTAATTGATGGTTTTCCTGGCATATCCCAGAGAGAGAGGGATCCTTTCCTTCACTCATGACCAACCCCTGCAAAATATCTCCACAGATCTCCCCTCACACCCTCATTATTTTCTCTCTCCCTGATTTCTGCACCCAGTTGCCAGCACCTTCCCCCAGGTCACTCCCTCCCACTGGCTCCTACCAAGCAGGACAGGGCTGGAAAAGCCTTTCCAACCCCACCAGACATCTGGGATGTGATTGTTCCCTCCTGCCACGGCCAGCAGCTGTCACAGGCACAATTCTGAGTGCTTTTACACAACTTGGCGTTGGCAGCACTGCTCTGGAGCTGCTACTCACTGCTTGTCACATCCTACAACTGCCTTGCCTGGTTAACTCCTCCACTGTTTTTTCTGGCAACTGGAGCTCAGCTAATGGAAGAGAAGAAAGCTGGGGAGGGAAGAAGCAAAGAACCTGGAGTGTTTCCCCTTTTTTTTTTTTGTGAATAAATACCATAGCTGCCCTTTCCCCTGGTTAATGGATTCTCCATTCATTATTCAGAGATAACTCCTAATGGATGGCAAATTAGAGCTGGCTGAGGCAAACAGAGGAAATGAGTTATGGTTCTCTGGGTGCCCACAGTGCTGGATCCACCCTGGGCAAACGGCAGGAGACAGTCAGAGCTCCCAGGTCCTGCCTGCTGGCCTGGCTCCCCATCCCTTTGTTCAAACCTCTGGGAGAGGGGAGCAACCTCCAGAGCTCTGGGTGTAGGCACCAAGCTGGCTCACTCTCCCAGCTCACATTAATATGGACAAGGATATTAAAATATTAAAAATGAAGCACGGGAGGAAAGGGAGAGAGCTCAGATATTTCAGCTTTGTGAAGACAAAGGAGTTTGTCCTGCGGGACTGGGGAAAGGAGAGATGTTCAAGGAAAGTGAAAAATCTATTTGAATTATTCTCATGCCAACATTAAAATATGCATAAGCTGTATCATATTAGAGGTTTAACCCAGAGAGAAAGGAATTTCTGGGACAGCTTTCCAGCTGACCTGGCAGAGACTAAAGAAACCTTAAAATGTATTATGATTTATTGATGAAAGGTTTACACGGCTGCAGCAAGAAGAGATTAGATCTGATGATTTGTGGGCATCCTCCCAGCCCACGTGGCTCCAAATGAAGGTCCTCAATATATTAAACCAAGTAATTCCTAGCAAAATAATCCCCAGAATTTTATTACTTGGTACATTTTATTTCTTGGTACATTTGCAGAACTGTGCAAATGCAAAATATACAAGATTAAAAAATATTGCACTGGAGAGACTGGGGAACA
Source organism: Drymodes brunneopygia (assembly GCA_013400955.1). Lineage (NCBI taxonomy): Eukaryota > Metazoa > Chordata > Aves > Passeriformes > Petroicidae > Drymodes > Drymodes brunneopygia. The sequence goes on along the minus strand of VZTZ01029529.1, from coordinate 28,762 downwards.
CCAGGAGCTGCAGTGACCAGGCTGAGGACTTCCCAAAGGGAAAAGTGACCCTGTCTAGCTCATGGTTCAGCACTCCTGGCTGGGATAAACCTGGAATAAACCTGGGGATGGAGGCACATCCAGCGGGGAATGGCAGCAGTGGGGTCAGGGCTGGGTCAGTCCTGTCCAACACCTTCAGGGATGGTCTGGGTGAGGGCATTGAGTATCCTCAGACAGCTCATGGGCTGTGAGGATGTGCTGGAGGGCTCTGCAGAGGGATCAGGACAGGCTGGATCCATGGAAAGGGTGGTCAGGCTTTGGAAAAGCTGCCCAAGGAGGTTTGGAGTCCCCATCATCCCTGGAGGTGTCCCAGGAAGGCCTGGAGGTGGCACTGAGTGCCCTGGGCTGGGGACAAGGTGGGGATCTGGCACAGGTTGGACTCCATGGCCATGGAGGGCTTTTCCCACCTCAGTGATCCTGGGATTCTGTGCTCTGGCAGGTACTTCATGACTGCCAAATTTCAGCTTTTTTGGGTAATACTCAGCCAGGAAAAAAAAAGAAAAATCGCTAACGAGAGATTTATCCAATTGTTTTCTAGGACTGCCATGCCAGAGGAACATCTTCCACCTCGAGTCTCCAAAGCCCTCAGCAAACAGAACTCACCTCTAGCCATTCCTGGGGTGATTGCAGAATGAATGAGGCTGGTGGCACCTGGGGACAGGGGCTGTGTGCAGCTCTGGCTGGCACCACCACACCCATGAAACACCAGATCCTGCACACCCCAGGCAATTCCCACACCTGGAATGACTCAGGATGGCCACACCACACTGCTGCCACCTGCACTGTCAGGCCAGGACAGGGGATTATTGCTGACAGGAGATCATTGCTGGATTAACCAAGATCCTGAGGACACTTCTCTGGCCATGTAAATCAATTGCCAGCAGAGATGCACTGAGAGAAAAATGTTATTTGATAAGTCATCCACGCAGTGAGGAGCTGCACGCTGAAAACATAAAGCTGTTCCCAAAATTTGGAATCAGTCAGGAAGCCTGTAGGAAAACAGGCTGACACACAAATGTCATTAAAGACAGGAGAGTTGGAGGAGCAGCTAAAGTAGGAAAAACCTCAAAAATTAGATTTTTAGCTGACAGTAACATTCCTTGGAGCCTGTGCTTTGCCTGGATAACAAACTCAGCTCTGCTCTTTGTGCCTCCTGACAAGCACCTCAGAGCTGGGCAGGCCAGAGGTTTTCCAGCTTCCATTTCCCAGTGGTTAAGGAATTCTGGAATCAAGGATCACCTCTGTGGATTTAAGAGTCCAAACCTGACTGTTCCCTTGTGAAATCCCTTGTGAACCCCTCCATGGACACTACCACTACATCTCATGAGGAGTTTCCCAGCAAAACTTCATTTCCTGCTGTTTTCCCCGTGCCACTTTCCAGCCTCAGGCCAGAACTGACGTGCTGGTGTTGGAAAAGGGCAGGAAGTTCTATCAGACCCTCCCCACCTGTTCAGGATATCCAGGATTTTAAAGATGTGCTCTGACACCCTGAAAAGCCCTCATCTTTTCTTCTTTTCCTGGCACAGTCCTTTCCTCCCCGGGCAGTGCTGCTCAGAGCTGTGTTCTGTGGGACTGCCACACTCTCTTCCCTGCCCACACCATCAGGGAAAATCCCATTTCATTTCTCAATGGCTGCATTATGTTAATGAGTTCTGGGAACTCGAGGATGCCAAAGTCTTTTGGTTTCCATTTCAAAGCAACTCTACCTGAGTTCCTGAATGTGTGATATCACACTCAATTTTTAGCTCAATTATCCTGTCCCTTTGAAGTCCTGCAGTGTTTTCCCAAAGCCAGCACCACCTTTTCCTGGATCTCTCACTCTGGTTCTTCATTCCTTCTCTGCACTGTGACAATATTAATGTTCTTCCAGACATTCACCAACCCCTCCAGGTGCCTCATTTTTTCAGTGTTTCCACTCCCAAACGTGGATTAATTCCTTTCTCCCAGATCCTGGACCAGGCCCATCATTAGTGCCAGTCCCAGCAGCAATTCCCCCAAAGAGGAGCTGGGCAATAACCCAGCCCAGGAGATGCTCAGCTCCTGGCAGTGCTTCCACCCAGAACCTGACACACAGTGGTTCTTTCTCCTGATGGATGTGCCCTGGACAAGCCCATTCCTTGGGAAGGCCAGTCCCACCTGCTCCTCACAGGCACATTTACATTTGGAGCTCTAATCCCAGCCTGACCCCCCAGCTTTAACAGAGTATCGAGTTGCTTCCCACCTCAGGCAGGGTTTCATTCAGCCTGACCTTTGTGTTCCTGGTTTAGTCCTAAATATAAATTTCAGAGGTCAGGGCATGGCTGGGAGACTGTCACGAGGACACTTTTTCCATACCCAGCAAGAGGTAAGGAGCTGTCCTGCTCTGTGGTGTGGCTGTCACACCTGAAGGACAGGGCCATCCAGAGGGACTGGGACAAGCTCCAGAAGTTTAATCAGAGGTTTAATCAGACCAGCTGCAGATCCATTCTCTGCAGCAGGGAAAGCTCCCAGAGCAGCCTCAGGCTGACATGGGAAATGTTCCCCTAAATCCATGCCCTGCTTGCTCAGCTGCTGCCTGGGATTGTTCTGGGAATGCTGCACAGCTCCTGCAAGTGTGGGCTGAGTTCAAAGGCAGGAAGCAGGGGAGAAATAGAAATGCACTGCACAAAACTCCTCCACAAGACACTGAGCCACTGCTGGGCAAAACTCCTGCTACAGGAAAAATGGGAAACGCAGCGCTGAGATTTTATTTATTTGATTCTTTTTCTTTTTAATGGAGGAGCTCCATTGTCTGCTTTCCAAGCTTCATTTCAAACGTGCAATTTGAACCTGGCAGGAACAAGCAGCAGATTCAGGCCACAACTTCCCAATTTAGTGACATTTAAAAGCTGCCACTGTATAAATCTCAGCTTGCCCAACTCCACTTCCCCAAGGGCCAGAACCCCACAATCTGTACAGCTTCACCACAGCTTGCTCTTTATACAGGCATTAAACATCCTCATTTTTCTGTACTTTCTGTTTTTACATCTCATGATGATTTTCTTTTGAAGTTAAATCATAGAGTCATGGAATGGTTTGGGTGGGAAAAGATCTTAAAAGTTCACACTGTTCCACTGNCATGGAATGGTTTGGGATCTTAAAAGTTCACAGTGTTCCAACTCCCTGTTCACACCTTCCACTATCCCAGGCTGCTCCAAGCCCTGTCTAACCTGGTTTGGACATTTCCAGGGATCCAGGGGCCTCCCCACCCTCCCAGGGAACAACTCCTTCCCAATATCCCATCCAAACCTTACTCTCTGTCAGTTCTAACACTTCCTCAGGGTGCTGAGGACTCCAGATTCCCTGGTTAGGAAGGACAATCACCCAAGATTATCCTGGGATGACTGGAAAGACCAGTGCCCCTCCAGACTGGAACCCACCCAGCTGCACCTACAGACACCAATGTTACAAAGCCATGGGATTGTTCTGAGTGGGACAAAAAGCACAAATCCCAGCCCTGAGCTCCCAGTGAAGCTGGAGAATGCAGAGGGTGAGCAGGGAGCCCAGCCAGAGCCACAGGCCAGGAAAAGGCACTGGCTCTCCTGACCTGACCTGCTGCAAAGCCTCTGGCTAAAAGCACAGAAGCTCAAAGGAAGGAGCTGAGGCTTTGCCTCCTGTCAGACATTCCCACAGAGCAGCCGTGTTCCAGCCAGCTGAGAGCCTCTCTACAGCTGAGCATGGAAAATTCCAGCCCAAGTGCAGCCCTGGATTGCATTTTCTTGCTGACACAAAGCAAGGCTACGACTCAATTTATAGCCACCGACTGGAGGCAACTCCTCATTTAAAAATTCCAGCTTTAAACCACTTCCCACTAAATCACAGCCTGTGAGGATGCTCTCCTCCCCAGCAGGAGCTTTGCCAGCAGCCTGTCCGAGGGAGCAGCTGGCCCCAGTGGTTCCAAACACTGCTACTGCTCCAGACACACACACATGCAGTGTGTGTTACCACCGTGGAAACACAAAATCCAGCTGCAAACCTGGATCCCTGAATGGAATTCAGGAACAGCAGGCTCTCCCCAGGAACACCTGCTGCTGAGGGAAGCTGTGTGTTACTCACCAGATCTGTAGCTTGATCTTCTTTCCTTGCAATTCAACAGTTTTAATCTTGAAGTCTATCCCTAAAATAAACAAACACATGAATAAGTAATTAGTGTTTATTTATTAAAAAAAAAAATCGATTCCACATCAACTCAGAATGGCTGAGACAGAAGAGCAGCTTATTTCTGCTTTCACTGAACTGCCAGGTAAAGCAGGGATGTCCAGGGACACTGGGATGGGAGAGGAGCTGGGAGAGCAGCACAGCCTCAGGGGTCTCACCTGGGATACCCTGAGTGGGAAGGACCCACAAGGATCATCCAGTCCAACTCCTGGCCCTGCCCAGGACACCCAACAACCCCCCCTGTGCCTGGGAGTGCTGTCCCAAGGCTCCTGGAGCTCTGGCAGCCTCATTCCTTGGGGAGCTGTTCCACACACAGGGTTCAGACACTCTGAGCTTCCACAGAGATGCAGAAGGTTTCAAGCCACACGAAGCTTTAACCAGCAAGAAAAGGTGAATTATCAGAGCTCAGTCTCCTTGTGCAGACCCTTGAATATGGGACAGCCAAATCCAGGCCTTGGTAGAAGCATCACCAAGGCTCTGAGAACTCAGCCAAGCACAGATCCTCCCCACAGACCAGGAAAAAGGTTTTTATTTTCAATACCAGTGCCACATCCACAGGGCTTTTAAATCCCTACAGGGATGGAGATTCCACACCTGACCTGGGCAGCTGTGCCAGGGATGGACAGTCCTTTCCAGGAAGGAATTGTTCCCAAAATCCAACCTGAGCCTGCCCTGGCACAGCCTGAGGCCATTTCCCCTTGTCCTGTCCCTGTTCCCTGGGAGCAGAGCCCGACCCCCCCTGGCTGCCCCCTCCTGTCAGCAGAGCAACAAGGTCCCCCCAGAGCCTCCTTTTCTCCAGGCTCAGCCCCTTTCCCAGCTCCCTCAGCCTCTCCTGCTGCTCCAGCCCCTTCCCCAGCTCTGTTTCCCTCCTCCAGGTCTCTCCTGTCAGGAGGGGCCCAGAGCTGCCCCAGGATTCAGCCTTCTCTTCCCAAAGCTGCCTACAAGAATTACCAGCAGAGGCTACACCAGAGCAGCAGGAACTCTCCAAACCATCCCCTCAAAGTGCTCTGACACTGATTAGATGCCTCCATTCCGACTTTCAATTCCAATCAGAGAACACCACTGATCACTCCTCATGCTTTCCAAAAACCTGTTTATATTTAGACTTTCTAAAAGGCAGCAGCTGCAATCCCCAACTTCCCTCCCAAATCTACAAGGTCATTTTTATACCAAGAAAGATTAAACAGAATTTATGAAATGCACTATTACATAAGAAGTTTGCATGGGAGCTCTGCTTTGAACTCCTTTTAGCCCAGCACCCAGAACTTCATGGGCTGAGAGCTGGACATGACCCAGCCCCCAAAAACCCAAAAACCCCCAGTCCTGGGCTGGGCACTGGAAGCACATCCCTGCAGGTGCCCAAGGAAGGCCTGGTGGTGGCTCTGTGCTGGGGACAAGGTGGGGATCAGGCACAGGTTGAACTCTGATCCTGGACAGCTTTTCCAACCTGAAGAATCCTGGGATTCTGGGATTTAAAGCCCTGCAGTTAAGGCCAAAGCTGTGCATTAATCCCAGGATGGCAGCCTGGGACCTCCTGCCCATCTCCTTTGTTTTCCAGCCAGCCCCAGCACTGCTGCATCCCTCACACCAGGTTACATTTCTGAATCACTGTGTTAACAACCAGACAAATGTGATTGGAAATATAAACCTGCTGCATGATTGATTGCCAAGGTACAAAACCACTCCAAATCCACCCAAACCTGTATTTTCCCAGCATTTCAGGGAGCTGTTTGTTGCCATGTCACAGCCCAACAACACAACCAAACAAATGAACACCAAACATGAGAGATGAAATATTTTATATGGTGACAGTTACTTCTGGGCTGTGCCCAGCTGCAGCAGGATGTTTGAGAGCCACTTTTTATGTGTTAAGATAAAGTAAATTATTAACCCAGCCAAGGAAATTAACTCTTCTCTGCACTGCGAGGGATTTTAGCCAATTCCAGTATTTGGGGATAAAACAAATCTCTAATCCCATGTTATACTCAGCTCCCATTCCAATATAATACCAGTTGAGCCTTCAGAACAGAAAGGCTGTTATAAATAGCAATGTATTTCCCTGGAAACACTTGCAAAGGAGCTCCAACAGATTGGGAAAAGGAGACTCCTGTGTGGCTGGGGAGCCCGTTCAGTCCGAGGCTGTTGACAATGAACAGCAGAAACACAAAGGCTTCCCAGAAAACAGGGAACAGATATGGGGAGGTTTCCAGGAAAATGCAGTTCAGGAAAGAGCTGGAGAGGGTAATGGGTATAAAACCTGACTGGCTGAAGAACAGACATCTCGTCATCACAGGGGCATAATGACAGGGCTCATGAATTAAAGATGAGCATGAAATTACTCCCTCATTAAGTGTCGATAAGATATTTATCACCTTCAGCAGGGCAGGCTGGAATTCACGGGGAAACCTGGAAGAATACTGCCAGGCTTACAAAAATCTTCTCAATTCCAGATGTTCCAATGAAGATAGGGAAATGTTTGCTACCCTTCAGCACAGCTCACACTGACAACAGGCACATCCTCACAGGGCCCAGATCCCTTCTGCATTTTCTTCCCATTCCCAGTCTTGCTTTGAGCAGCCTGGGGGTGCTGGTGGGTGAGAGGCTGGACATGAGAGCTCAAAACCTCCTGTGCCCTGGGCTGATTCCCCAGTATGGGAATTCTGCCCCTGTGCTCANCCCTTCCCACCCAAACCAGTCAGGGATTCAATGACTCCACGGGCCCAGGTGTGACAAAGCTGAACTGTGAGCTTTAGAAAGGACAGAGGCATTGATGGAGCTCCTTGGTTCTGGGGGTGCCAAGGCTTTGAGGAGCAGCAGCAGTGGCTCCCGTGCTCAGTGCCAACACTGCCCTCACACAAACACTGAGCCTGCTGTGCCCAGCCACCAAAGGCAGCCCAGGGGCAGCTCCAGGGGCTGCCAGCTCACCCTGGGCACTGCAGCCAGGCCCCTCCATGCCACAGCCACAGGGACACTGCCCACAGCCCCACCTGGACCCGAGCAGGTTTAAACCCTGGGTGTCCTGCTGGATACACACACAACTCTTGGCTCAAGGGATTTGTGTTACCAGCTCTCTCAGATGTAAGGTGATAAAGAAGAGCCTGGAGCTGCATCAGCAGAACAGATTTAAGTCCATAATCATTTCCATATAACTTTACACCTTCCCAAGCCCCTGCCAAGGGCCTGCCAAAATCCCTCCCCTGCCACTAAATCTCAAAGTGACTGTTCTTGACAAGTGACAGACCCGAGGCCACCGGTACGAGAGGGAGGGAGAAAAAGTTATTTTCCAGTCCACTGCAGAGCTACAAATGATGAGCTGGCCCTTTTCACACAGCCCGAATTTTGTTTGCATTCCTTCCAAACAAAGCCCCCATTGAGCACGGGGAGGACGCTGGGCGGGAGGAAGCGAAATGTAGGGCAGGAGGAGGGCACGGCTGCGAGCTGGAGCCTGACAGGCATCCCGAGGGACATCCCACTCTGCAGGGACATCCCACCCCGCAGGGACATCCCATCCCATCCCATCCCATCCCATCCCATCCTCCAGGCCCATCCCATCCCATCCTCCAGGCACATCCCACCCCGCAGGGACATCCCACTCCATCCTCCAGGCACATCCCACCTTGCAGGGACATCCCATCCCATCCTCCAGGCACATCCCACCCACCACAGGCCAAGAGCAGCAGAGAACCAACTGCATTTTGCCTGTAATTCATTAATAATTGCTGTGCACACACTGCACCAGCACCACGCGTGCTCAGCTCCGGGCAGAAAAGCAAACGTGCACAAATTCATCCTCAGGTTCATCAGGGCAACGGAGCTGGGGAAGGGGCTGGAGCAGCAGGAGAGGCTGAGGGAGCTGGGAAAGGGGCTGAGCCTGGAGAAAAGGAGGCTCTGGGGGGACCTTGTGGCTCTGCACAAGTCCCTGACAGGAGGGGGCAGCCAGGGGGGGTCGGGCTCTGCTCCCAGGGAACAGGGACAGGACAAGGGGAAATGGCCTCAGGCTGGGCCAGGGCAGGCTCAGGTTGGATTTTAGGAACAATTCCTTCCTGGAAAGGACTGTCCATCCCTGGCACAGCTGCCCAGGGCAGGGGTGGAGTCTCCATCCCTGGAGGGATTTAAAGCCCTGTGGATGTGGCACTTGGGGACATGGGGCAGTGGTGGCCCTGGCAGTGCTGGGGATGGTCAGACTTGATGGTCTGAGAGCTCTTTTCAGCCTCAGTGACTCTGTAATTCAAATCTCGTGGGTTCAGGCTGCCCAGCTTTGGCCACAGGCTCTGACAACAGCCAGGATTTTTAGGTGTGTACTTAAAGAACTCCTCTCAACACCTGAGCTCCCACGGCAGAACTCAGGGCACATCCCCACGTCCTGAGCAGCAGCAGGAGGTGCCTGGATGGCCGTGCCCAGCTGTGCCCCTCCCTGTGCTGGGTCACCCTGAGGAAGGTGAAATTCTCAGCCAGAGTCACAGCACCTTCTCCAAGAGTCTCACCTGGCCATAAAATCATGGAATGGTCTGGGCTGGGACTTTAAAGCCCATCCAGTGCCATCCCCTGCCAGTGGCAGGGACACCTCCCACTGTCCCAGGTGTGTCCAAGCCCCAATGTCCAGCCTGGCCTTGGGCACTGCCAGGGATGGTCATGAAGATTATTGTTGGATTATCTAGTGTGTAAATTTGTCAGCTATACATGAAGTCATTGTACCACCAAAACAGAGTTCAGGTTTTGTCTGGATTTTATTTTTTAATAAGGTGAGGAGCCAAGGTTTTTCCCACCAGGTGTGTGTGTATAATCCATGTGTTCTTCCACAGGTATCCACTGGGGATCCAGCAGTGTCAGTGTCTCAGGCACAAATAGCCCCTGGCCTGGGGTCTGCTACTGCCCCTCCAAAATAAACTCTCCTGTCTGAGCTTGTGCTTCCAAAACCTCTCACACCAAGTGAAAGTGTCCCAGCAAAGTCCCAGTGCTGGTGACAACACCTGGAAAAAACACTGAGACCTTGCTCTGTGCTGAAGGTTGAAGGAGGGAGAAAAGAGTTCCTAGAAAAGCTCTGGAAAGCAGTGTTGGCACTGAAAATGCTGAGTGTGGTTTGGGATGGTGCTCATCCACACTGTGCAGCTCTCAATCCCTCACAGAAGAAATGTTTTGAAAGACTTAAGTAGTAACTGAGATCATTAAGAGCTTAATTAAAAGCAGAACTCTCAGCTCTTGCCTGATGCGCTTGTGCTGGGCTCTCCTTGAAAAGAGAAAGTGGATTTACTGCTGGAGCTTTATTACGAAATAATTAATAATTATCTTAACTGATAAGCACAGTTAACGGCTGCCTGCTCGAAGGAAAAGACACTCTGAAGCATTAAAGCTTCTCTGCTTTGTCTTGAAAGAGTTCAGAGTTCTGGACTTGGTACATTTGGAAGGGCTTGGGAGGGCCTGGAGGACTAAGGAGGAATTTCTGCCTGGAAAGGGGGGTCAGGCCTTGGAAGGGGCTGCCCATGGTGGAGTCCCCATCCCTGGAGGTGCCCAAGTGCCCTGGGCTGGGGACAAGGTGGGCATTGAGCACAGGTTGGATTTGATGGGCTTGGGGGTCTTTTCCAAACTCTGGGATTCTGCACTAAGGTTAATGCAGCTCTCTCGAGACTCAGGGGACCTCAGGATGAAATTGCTGTGTTTAGAAAGACCAGGCAAGGCCTCCCACCCCCAAGTTAATTTGGCAATTTAAAAAGCTCCCAGGTTTAATTATTGCTGCTGTTGTCAGTTCTCGTTTATTGTGTTTTTGTTATTTAAATAAAGGCATTTTGGAGCTGGTTCCTGGGCCCTGTGTAAGCTCTGAGCACACCTGGAGGATCCCAGCTCCACACTGACTCCGGGTATGGCCCAGCCTGTGCTCCTGGGATTGCTGTGAGCCCCAGGGCCTTGCTCCTTCACACTTTGTGAATGGGAGAGTTGTTCATTCAGTGAAGACAGCAGCAGATTCCTTCTGCCTGCCCAGGCACTTCCTTCACTCCGTGCAGCAATTTCCAAAAAGTGAGGCAGTAAAGACAAGGTTTACACCTTCCTGTGGCTATTAAAGCACTTGTTAGAGCTGGATTGGTGTAGTGCCCTGTTCCAGGCCAGGCTGGATGGGGCCTGGAGCAACCTGGGATGGTGGAGGATGTCCCTGCCCATGGCATGGAGCTGAGCTTTAAGGTCCCTTCCAACCCAAACCAATCCATGATCCACTCTACAATTACACTGCTTTAATTCCTGCAGCCCCTCTCAGCTCCTTGGGGTGCCTCCTTTCCCTTGTTCCTGGGAGATAAGACAGGAACAGGCCTCCATCACTGAGTGCCACTTGTAAGAATCACAGCTCCCTGAGAAGGGTATTTAGCGAAGAGAAACTGAAGCCTCATCCTTAGGCAAAGGTTTGAATGAAAGGCTGAGTTTGATCAGGGAGCCAAACTCGGCTGACACAGGAGGGAGTGGGGAGCTTTAGGCTGGCTGGGACAAGCCTTGGCAATTCCTCCTGCAATCCAGCTCTGCCACCTCTGGCAGCCAGCTCAGCACCTCCCAGAGGGGAGGAACCACCAGAACAGGGCTCCCAAGGGAGCTGGAACCCACACTGTCCTCCCTCAAACCCACCTGCTCCTCTAACAGCAGGATCTCTGACCATCAGAGCTTTGGGAATTCTCCCTCAGGAGAAAGCTGCAATAAAAGAGCAAAAGAGGACACCAGGCAAAGTCTCATTGTCACTCTCTGACAGTGAAATTATCAGAGATGGCAATGAGGAAACCTCAAAGCTTGGGACCACCTGGCTTCTTTTAAACTCTGCCAGGAACTTTCAGACTCAGGTAAGGAACTGACAGCTCAGACCATGGCTGCTCTTCCTAACAAAACATTTATTGATCAGAGTGAGGGACTGCACTGTATTTGAACTCTTCCTCGTGTTCAGCCCTGACCACGTGTAGCATGGTCAGGTGCATGGGAAGGACAGTGGGAAGAGGGAAAGGATCAGCAACAGAAAAACAGAGGTGGAAAAAAACAAGAAGCCTGTGGATGCTCTGACAGGATGCAAACACACAGTGCTCCTGGTTCAAAGCCAGCAGGCAGCACTAATTCTGCTCGTGCCTCTGCAGGAGGATGCCCAAACTCCACAGCCCTGCACACACCCTGCTCTGGGAGCTCAAACACACTTAATCCCCTGAGTAAACAGCAGAGTAACTCAGTAAATCCAGCAGCTGCTCCTCCTCCTTCGGGGGAGAGCTCCTGCACATGCAGCTCACCTGCTGTGTGTGTGTGCACACAGAATCCCAGCACACACATCCCTGGGAGAGCACCCATTCCTGCATGGATCCTCTCTGCACTTACACGTGGCCATGAATTGTTTGAGGAAATAGAAAACATAGCTTTCATCAAATCCCAGAATGGTTTGGGTGGGAAGGGACATTAAAGCTCATCTCATCCCACTCTGTGCCACAGGCACACCTTCCACTATCCCAGGTGGCTCCAAGCCCCATCCAGTCTGGCCTTGGACACTTCCAGGGATGGGACAGCCACAGCTTCTCTGGGCACCCTGTGCCAGGGCCTTCCCAGTGGGACAATTGGGATTCCTTCCCAAAATCCCTGTCCTCTGCCCATGGGAATCCATCCCCTGTATCCTGGCACTGTCTGCCTGTGTAACCCAGCCAGCCATGGAGAGCAGAGGACCCAACAGGAATCTCCAACTCCTGAACACCTGGGTCACACAAGCCAAGTGCTGCTGCTGCTGGCCTGAGACAAGCCCACACAAAGAGCTGCCAGGCAGGTTATAAATAATGCAGGGCCCCACCACACACGGGCAGCACATGCACTCTGGGCATTCCCAGCCCTCTTACCCACAGGCTGCTCCCACACTGCTCAGCCCTGGGATAAACGCCCTCCACAGGGCTCCAGCTCATGGTACAAACTGCCTTGGGAGCTCCCTGCCAGCCTCCCAAGCTGCAGTGACTCAGGACTCCAAGGGCAGCATGGCAAGTACCTGCCTGACTTGTTGAGACACAGAGCCTGGAGCAGGAGCAGAGCTCAGCACAGGGAGCAAAGGAGCCTCAGGAAAGGAACAGAGGCAGGGCAGGGCTCCCAGAGACCCTGGGCTCCCACAGCTGTGGGGAGAGGCAGGAGCAGCCCTGGGCTCCCACAGCTGTGGGGAGAGGCAGGAGCAGCCCTGGGAACAACCCAGACAGAATCCATCATCACAGTGACACTGGAATGGCCTCCTGGCTGTCTACACCTCCAGTTCCATCATTTCTGACATCCCACGACCAGGAGCGTAACAAAGAACTCAGGGTGTGAGTAAACCATGGATTTATGTGTTAGCAAAGCAGAAATTCAGTGAATTCAGGTGTTTCACCTTCTCTGCAGGGAGTTTTTCCCAGGGCAGAGTGAGCACACCAGAGCTGCAGCAGGAACTCACTCGTCCTGCTCTGCAAGGTTTCAAGTCGTGACAGCTCAGCACTGACAGAGCACCTGAAGCTGCATCTGAATGAAGTTAGCACATACCTCACATGAAGGGAAGTAACACACAGCTGAAACCTCAGGAAATGTGCACTGAGCTCATTTACAGAACAGAATCATGGAATTGTCCCTGCTGGAAAAGACCCCTAAGATCACCAAGGCCAAGCACTCCAGTGGTCTAAGAAAGCTCCACAAGTGGGTGAGAGAAACCCCCCTGAAGGTGAAGGTCCTGCCTGGGAGCCTGGTTTGGATCAGGCTGGGCTTGGCAGGACCTTGGGAACAGAGTCAAGTGATGTAATTACTTCAATTCCATCAGCCACAACTGACAACATGATCAGTGTTAACAGTTTTTTCCCAAACATCCAGTCCCTGCTGCCAATCCTCCCATCCTCAGCCCAGCACCCAAAGGCCTCTCCTTCCCCAAAAGCTCTCTCATCACCCACTCACAGCCACACAGAACTGTTTTTCTGGGTAGCATTCATAGCAACAGCAGAGAAACTCCCATGGGAATAGCTGTATCCAACTGCTGGGGATTCATGGGAGCTGCAGTATCCTGGAAATTGGTATTTTGCAGAGCAGGTAACAAGAACAGGAATTGGGACCAGATCTCACTCTGTACAGATAAGTTAAAGACTCTTATCCACTGACATTTGCTAGCATGAGCGTGTGTACCTCAAAAAAAACTTATTTAATTCCAGCATCTATTTTTAGGAATGCAGTCGATTCCCAAAATCCAAACGAAGCACTTTAAACACAAAATTTGCTAAATTAGAGATTCTTAAACCCAAGTGTATTTTCTTTCCAAGAGGCTGCTCCAGCTCTACCAGCCCCTGTTAGTGACCCCCTGGCTCTGTCCTGAACCCCCCATTTCCCAGTACTGTACAAAACCTCCCCTCCAGGCTGAGTTTCCCCAATCCCACACCAACCCAGAGAGATTCCAGAGCTGGTGACACAAGGCAGGACACGGGACAGGAGCAGCAGCAGCACTGGTGCCAGATCGTCTCCTCCCAATTAATCTATTCCTAACGAAGCAGATGACAGTCCTGCGAGACAGCAGCTCCTGGGGGTGACCTACATTCCCCTCCTGGATGCATCTGTGTGCCTCACTCACACATCCCCACCAGGGTACAGGGAGATCTGATTGATGCAAACCAGCCCTGCCCAGCCCACCGGGGACTCACTGAATATTCATTTTGGTGACAAATCCAGTACTCTGCCTTCTATCCCCCCAAATCCCAGCCTTAATCCCCCCCAGACAATGGGAGGCCGTTGTTATCCAGCCTGACCTGGTGTCTGGGAAAGGCCACATGATGGGAATTCATCCACATCTCCACTGCTGGAAGAATTTGGGGATCCTCCTGCCACCAGAGCTTTCCAAACCCATCTCATATTGCCCTTGCAGCACCAAGCAATTCAGGGATGAACAGCATTCCCAGCTGCAGGATTCACAACTCCAGGGGTGAGGGAGACCTAACTGGAAATTCCTTTCAGAAGAGCTCCCATTGCCATCAAAGCAGCAGAGGAGCTGAGAGCAGGTGAGATCTCTGCCATTGAGCACCAAAACTGTCCCACTCCAAGTCTACCTGAAACCTTCTCCATGACTGTTTTTAAGACTTGCATTTAAAATCACAAATTAACACCTGAGGTAAGTCACTGCAAAAGGAAATACTGCTGCCAAGAATTCTTTGAGAGCACTTGGCAGAAATATTCAAAAATATAAAAAATATGAAGTGACCAAGGAGACAGAGGTGGTGGGAGCTGTGTGTTCCCCACACAGCACCTCCATGGCAGTGGGGACCTTCCACCCCTCTACTGCTCATCACCCAAATTAAAACATTAATCACTTCCAGGAACAAATCTTGGGATCTCCTTTGTTCCACCTTACTCCCTTCAACAGGGAGAAGTCCATTACTTTGCTATCACATATTGGATGCTTGCAGATGTAAATCCTTTTAGTAGCTGAACATGACTTTTTTCATCTAGAAAATATAGATTCTATCCACACTTTTAGGTCTGGGAAGCCACAGGGCTGGAAGGAAGCAGAGAAACCACACATCAGGATTTCCCCAGAGCTGCTGCTCCTCAAGCAGCACCATTCATGTTTGACAGATGGATTACAATGGGAAGTGCTGCTCAAACCCACACCTGGAGCTAAAATCCAAATAATCAGGAGGTGGGAAAGGCCCTGGTACCACGCAGCAGACATGGAGCTCATGGACCTGCCTGGGAGGGATTTCCAAATATCTCTTCCTCCTTCTACAGTGACAGACAGGGCCTTCCCAAGAGCTCCACATCGACCTCAAGTTCCAGGTCCCTCCCTCCATCTGCTGCAGGTATTTAAATACTGACCTGGACACAAACTGCCAGTCATGGATTTGGTATTAATCTTTGCAAATAAACTTCAACTTTTCTGTAAAGTGAAGGTGGCAGCTCCTCCAAGGGAGGATCTAAGGTGTGTGAGCTCAAAACCATTAGTGGCTGCCTGGGGAGGTGGAAGCAAAGAGGACTCAAGGGACTGAAGGTAAATCCCCAACAGCTCAAACCAACCTGTTTCTACACTGAGAGGCACCACATCCTCCTCCAGGTTCACAGGAAGGAACCACACCTGAGAAACTCAGTTACCACAGAAATATTCGAGTTGGAAAAGCCTTCCAGGATCATCGAGTCCAACTGTGCCCAATGCCCACCTTGTCCCCAGCCCAGAGCACTCAGTGCCACCTCCAGCCCTTCCCTGGACACCTCCAGGGATGGGGACTCTGAGCCTCCCTGGGCAGCCCCTGCCAGTGCTAATTTGGGGGATTAACAAACACAGCCTTGGTGATTTCAGCTGAGGCAGCACCAGGGACAACGTGGTTCTCCCACTCTGGCAGGGACAGTGCAGGGGACCCGGGCAAGCTCCAGCTGTGCCAGGAACACCCCAGGGAATGCTGAGCAGTGCCCACAGCAGTCACCTGATGGCCAGGGCAGTCCCCAGGAGCAGAGCCCCAGCCAGTGGGCCAAGGCTTCGTGGCACAGTTTTGATTTGGTGGTTTGATTCCTGAGCCAGCACTCTCCATATCAGCGTTTGGGCAAAGTTCGGGAGATAACCAGGGCAAGGAGTATTTCCATAAAATGGAGCATTTCCCATAAAATGGAGCATTTCCCATAAAATGGAGCATTTCCCAAGCACTGTGACCTCAACATGAAGGGACAGCCACTTCCAACAGCTCAGAATCCAACGTGTTTCACTTCAGCATGCACTCAGCAGATGTGTTCAAGGCACAGCTGCCATGAATTTTGGGAGCAGTGAGCATACCTGGCATCCCAGCCATGCAGATAAACGCTGGGATCCAGACAATGATGGAGATTCAGAGAGAATTCCAGAGTTGCTGGGGCTGGAAGGGACCTCTGGAGATCCTTCAGTCCAACCAGGGTCACCTGAAGATGGGTTTGAAACATCTCCAGAGAGGGAGACTTCACATCCTCCCTGGGCAGCTGTTCCAGGGCTGTCCCTCTCCATGGACAGAAGTTCTTCCCCACGTGGAGCTGGAACTCCCTGTGCTCCAATTCATGGCCACTGTTCCCTATGCTGTCACTGGCACCATCCTCTGGCATCCCCTTTGGAAATATCTGTGTGCACAATCACCCTGGGGCACAGCCTGCTCACAGGCAGGGACAGAGGACATTTCTGAGGCCAGAACCACTTATGGAACCTCCTCATCCTCTCCTCCCCAGCTGCCCTCAGCTCACTCACAAACATCAGAGCAACTTCTGTCCAGGGAGGTCTGACTTCCTCACGCTCCCCCCAGGGATGGAGTTTCAGAAGTCACATGAAAGCACAGTTGAGATCTACGTGTAAAAAACAATCTCTGTGCAGAAAGAAGGCTCCAGGTTCCTGCTGACACCACCTACACTGTCACCAAGGTCCCCGAGACCACAGCTTCAACACAAGCAGTTATTTCTTCCAGAAAAAAGAAATTTGATCATTTTGTTATTCCAGCGGCTAAACCTTACACAAGGCTCCCACAAACAAAACAAAAGAAAATGAACAAAGGAACTATTTTAGTGATGTTTTATGCATACCAAGAGACAAGACAGACAATAAGGTTTTTATTCATAAGGTACTAAGGGGGGGGAAAAAAGGAAATTAAGCTCTAGCAAGAAAAAGAACTTCCTTCAGAGCTGTTTCCATGCAGCAGTAACTCTGCTCAGTGTCAGTTAATTCCAGGTTTGAGGGCTGATTTAATTCCCTGCCATTACATCTTTCATTTTCCAATATACTCAATTAACTCTGGTCCAGACACCTCTACCAGCCCCTATTTTTAGGGAGGGCATCACATGAAGCAGCTGCATCTCCTCATGAATCCCATTGTCAGGAGCCCATCAGGTCCCACACCCAAAATCATGGCAGGGAAAAGTCGTGGACTCCAGACAGCCCAGTCTGCAATTGGAATTCTACTCTAAACCACCAAGGACATGAATTAAATATGTTCAAGTTCAATTACAGCCAATTAAATCAGTTTTCATGCATGTCTCACCCTACTTAAGCTATATTTGTTAGCTAGAAAATAAATACAGTACATGAATCTGCTTTCACATGAACTGCTATTTACGAAACACAGAGTTTTTCACTACTTGCTGCAATGGTAATTTTGCCCTCAAATTACATAAAAATAAAACTCAAGTTAACACTTATCCTGGCTAATTTATACTCAGCAGATGGACAAGACAGATAACACACAAACGAAGGGAAGTGAATTCATTCAGAAAAGCATCAGCTTTACCAAAGAGGAGGTGCCGTGCTGGGGAGGTCATTAAAGGATACAGCCACTCCATTCCCATGGAATCACTGAATGCCAGCATGGTTTGGGATGGGAAGGATCCATGGGCAGGGACACTTTTCCCAGGTTGCTCCAAAAGGATGCATGTGACAATTTACTGCTGGAAAACCTGTTTGTGTTCTCCCGAACACAAAACAATCCCATTATTTCTGAGAGTGGCCCAGGCCAAGCTGCCCAGAGCAGAGAATTCTGTCACTGCTGGCACCAAGCACAGCTGCCATCAGTGAGGCACCAGCACTGCCACCCCACACGTGACCTGAGCATCACTGCTGCTCACAAAGGGCTGGGGACACGCTGGGAGCCAGCCCTTGCTGGGTGACACTGCCAGCAGGGAATGGCTGATTCAGGACACACCTGTTCCCTCCCCAGGCTCCAGGACAGAGCTGTGTCCAGTGCTCCTGCAGGATGTTCCCTCCCAGGCTCCAACACTCAATACGCTCAACAGGTGTCAATGAACAGCTGCCACATCCCTGGGATGTCCCCAGTTACTGAACAGCAACTCACACATCACAAAAAACTGGCATTTATTAACCCTCAGCATCAATGCAAGCATGGCAGCAGCTTCTGATCTTTGGATTACACCAAGCTCTGTAAGGCAATTCCTACAGATCAGGGTAATGGCACAGTGTGACCATGGGAGTTCCTCCAGCCCCCAACTCTTGGAGGAGGTCAAGTATTGAACACCAGATGTTTCCACCCAAGCTCTAAATACTCCAGCAAGTGAGAGGATGAGTGGCAGAGCTGTCAAGTTCATCAGCAGGGAAAAACCTTGAAATAAAGGCCCATTGTTATGATATTGCCCTGAAGCATCACATTTACCATGAAGTTTTATCACTCTTTTTAGCTATTACTGATACTGCAACAGTCTAATTGAACTCACAGGAAAAGCCTGAGAAACAGGAATAATGTGCCTTTGAAAATGTGGAAACAACTGGAAGAATGTCACTCAACACACCTAGAAATCAAAACTTCTTGCTACCCCAAAACACCAGCATCCCCTGAGGCAGCACTGGAGGCTGCCAGACTTGTTTGGATTTTTTAGTTTGCTGCACTCTGCCAGAAGGTCCAGAGAATCCCTGAATGGTTTGGGTGGGAAGGGACCTCAAACTCATCTCATTCCATGCCCTGCCAGAGGCAGGGACACCTCCCACTGTCCCAGGCTGCTCCCAGCCCCAGTGTCCAGCCTGGACATCCTTGGGCACTGCCAGGGATCCAGGGGCAGCCACAGCAAATCTGGGCACCCCGTGCCAGGGCCTGCCCACCCTGCCAGGGAACAATTCCTGCCCAATCTCCCATCCAGCCCTGCCCTCTGGCACTGGGAAGCCATTCCCTGGCTCCTGTCCCTCGTCCCCAGTCCCTCTCCAGCTCTCCTGGAGCCCCTTTAGGCTCTGGGTGCTGGGTGTCCCCACTGGTGCTGCCTGAGCCTGCTGCTGAGGACAGAAGGAGGCTGACACTGATCATAACAGGGAAAACTTGTCTCGGGTATTGGGGAAAAGCTGTGCTGCAGGTGCTGTGGGACTGGAAATGCAGAGAGGGGCTGGCACTGCTGCCCTTGGGGCAAAAAGAGACCCCAGGCAACCAAAATTAACCCAGCCCTGCAGTGAGGGGACAGAAGCACAAAGTCCATGCTCCACAAGCTGCCTCAGGCTTGCTGTCAGTCCTGGGTGCCAGGACAGGACCTGAGCTGGGTGGGGATCCCATTTCCCAGGGTGTCAGAGCTGCTCTGGATCCCACCAAAAGCCCTGCAGTCAGGGGAGATTCCTGCTGGATGAGGTCTCCTTATGATCATCAGAGATAGTGGCCACCAGCTTTGAAAGAGCTTCCAAGCCTGCAGGTGGGTGAGAGGCAGCAGAAGGAGTAGGTGGCAGAGGTGGTGTGAGACATCCTGCTCTGAGCAAGTGCAGGTGGTGTCACCCAGCTGCTGCTGGAGGTGACACAGGGACTGTCAGCGCTGTGGTTTGGCACCCTGGGGCTTGTGGGGCTGCTGCTCCAGCTGCAGGCAGAGCTCTGCTGCAGCCTCAGCTCTTTTCCTGTAAATCATGATGTTGTTCTCTGACACAGCCCATGGCTGGACTGGAGCTTGGAACAACCTGGGATAGTGGAAGGTGTGGGGGAAGGGAACGAGAAGGGGGTGGAATGAGATGAACTTTAATGTTCCTTCCAACCAAATTCATTCTGTCATTCCATGACTCAAACCCAGGCAGCTCCATCTCCTGCTCTCTGGCTGGGTCAAGGCCTCAAGGATGCTGGGACACAACCCTGAGGCTGGGGACACATCCCTGAGGCTGGGGACACACCCCTGAGGCTGGGGACACATGGACACATCCCTGAGGCTGGGGACACACCCCTGAGGCTGGGGACACACCCCTGAGGCACACGGCCACCTCAGCTGAGCAGACCCTGCCAGTCTAACGCTGTTGCAGGTGGAGTTTCTGAGCCCCTCTGATGGAACCCACAGCATTTCTGCCCACTGAAGCAGGAATGAGACACAGCAGACTGCCCAGAGAACTCACATTCCTGCTCCACGCTGTCCCAGACAGACCAACAGGAAGCACAAATCCCAAAGAACTAGACAGGAATTACCTTTGCTTTCACCAGAGATTTGTGTAGCTAAAATAACTTAACGAAGTAACTTTGCTGTTTACTGGGAAGATCAAAACGTTCCCTGGAGATGAAAGCACTTCCCAGCACGCTCAAGGAATCAGGAGCATCGGAGGGACTCCTTTACCCAGCAATTAGGCAGCTGTGCTGAGCCCCCACATCTGAGCTCCCTCTCAAGTGACAGAGGCACACGCACGTCCTGCCACGTGCACACAGATGGAGGTGACAGCTCGGCTCCCAACCAGCTCGTTCTGCCACAGCAACCCCACTTTGGGGAAGGAGGAGAGGATGGATGGATGAGGCACAGCCTGCAGCAAGCCTTGGAAAGTGTGAAATCAATGGTGCTACCTGAGGAACTGGAAACTTTCAGGTAATGCTACCAGTATTCTGATGACCCAAGTTCAGAGATTTGTTGTAGATCTGCAATAATCAAAGTGCAGTCCAAGCAGTGCCCTCAGGGAATTCACCTGCCAGGGGGATTTGGTGGTGTGGAAGAACAGGCACCATGGCCATGGTTAGAAGGGCAGAGGTGACACCTGGCACGTGAATACATCAGACACCAAGAGGTGAATTCCCGTGTCCAGGTGCCCAAAGCCGATAACTGAGCACCTGAAGGGAAATGTAAAACCACCTTTACTGCAGAAGATTACAATGCTGGTGAGACCCACTTAAGACACAACCATCTCAGGGGCAGAATAACTTATTTGGGACCAGGTACAACCCATTCAGGGAATGCTGTCATGAAACAGAGGCAAGAGTTTGCTCTCATGAGGTGCAGATGAGCCATGACAAAGCCCAGCTTTCCTGAACCTTCCACAAATCCAGTGACCCAGCCCAGGT
The DNA here is from genome assembly GCA_013400955.1 of Drymodes brunneopygia. NCBI lineage: Eukaryota > Metazoa > Chordata > Aves > Passeriformes > Petroicidae > Drymodes > Drymodes brunneopygia. The sequence continues at coordinate 7,832 of VZTZ01029529.1, read as the reverse complement.
CAGCCACCCACCTGGACACCCTGAGATGACACCTGACCTTACCAGAGCATCACCCACCTGTGGAACCCATAACTTTTAAGGGTTTTGAAGCTCAGCTCTTGGGCCAGGACAGCCTCTCCAAGCACGATGCTGATCCCAGCCCCTCCAGCACCAAAGGAACTCCCCCCCAGTGCACACAGCAGCAGCGTGGCACACCTGAGCCATGGTTTTGGGAAGAGACCACTTCTAGCACCCCTCCTAGTCCAACTTTAGTGGATCCAAACATGAAAGCACAGCAGTTTGAGAAGCATCCTTGAGGAAAAAGCTGGACAGGTGTGGATATCACTGTAGGAATTCCATCCCCATCAGCTCTCAAGCAAGCAGGCCTCTCTCCAGGAGCATTAAGTCAGATTTTGGAAATGCAAGACACAAACGAGTATTTCTCCAGGTTACACAGCATAGAACAGTCACAATCCCAGTGGGAAAGAAAGCCTGGAGTTGTTTTAGCTACAGAACAGAAGCAAAACATGCAGAGACTTAGTTAAACCCACACAAGACTTGTAGTCAAACGCACACAGAAAGGAAAGCCCACACAGTTGAGTTGCACTGAAACACCAGACATTCAAGACAATTTTCAAGAGCAGCTCTGGTCTCTTCCCTGTTCTCCAGGGCCAGACAGGGAATTCCCTCAGCACCAGGAATTTGACAAGCTGGTTTTCCACAAAGCATTTCTGAAGTACCTTTCCCCCTCAGAAGTTACACAAACAAAGGTTGAAATCCTTCTCTACTTTGTGCCATCAAAAAGTCACGGAGCAAAACAGGCACTGGCTGCCACTGCCTGGAGAATCTGTGCAAACTGCTCCTCTCCCGTGCCCTGCCTGGGCATTTCTCAAGCCCAGGTGGGGTGAATTTTCCTGGCAGAGCAGCCCTTTCCCAGGCACCATCCTTCCCCAGGCTCTGCAGCTCACTGACAAGCAGGGACACGCTGGCTTTCCGAGCTGCAGGGAGGAGCAGGGAGCTGTGGGCACCAGGGTGGGGAGAGCCCACACCCTGCTCCAGGGCTGACAGGGACTGGGACAGGGCCTGCCACAGCAAAACCCCTCCCAGGCAGCACTGCTGGACACAGGCAGCAACATCTGCCTAAAACCCTTCAGCACAGGCTTGATTCTTCCTATGCCCTGACGAGGTTTTCATCAAAAGGCTCTCAATTGATCCCCTAATTAAATATCAGTATTGACTTGAAGGGTGGAAAAGATCAAGCGTTTTCTCAGAATAAAGAGAATCGTTGAATCACAGGATGGTTTGGGTGGGAAGGGACCTTAGGCTCATCCCATTTCACAGCCTGCCATGGGCAGGGAGACCTTCCACCACTCCAGGGTGCTCCAAGTCCTGTTCAACCTGGGCTGGAACACTTCCAGGGATCCAGGGGCAGCCACAGCTTCTCTGGGTACCCTGTGCCAGGGCCTCTCCACCCTCACAGGGAAGAAAATCCTCTGCAAGAGCGTAACAAGTTTTCTTTCAGAAGATGTAAACCAAGGAGACAAGAGGAAATCACATCTCCATAACTCCCAGTTGTGTTTATCACTCAACAAGGCACTAAAAACTAATCATTGGCTACTTAAAACAAAGGCTGTGTTCCTGTTTAGGAAATGATGAACGAGTTTCTACCAACACCAACAGACATTTTGTTTGGCCTCTGAAAATTCACACGCAGCCCACAGATCATACAGCCTGTCACAAGAAGCTACAGGCCTGTGCTCCAAATCTGAACACACACTACCCTAGAAAATATCAGTGACTCCCTAACTCTTCATCTCTGTCACCACTGAAGTGACAGCTCAGTCCCCTCCTGGAAACAGCACTGGCTTAACTGGAGCAGCCAACGTGGGCCTGCCCAGCTCCTGATCGTGCTCAGCACATTTGGGGAGCAGCTGCCCGTGAGTTTCAGCTGCACATCCCCAGTGTGTCAGTGCAAGGGCAGAGGAGCAGCAGGGCTGCCAGCACAGGACTGTGCCCAGGGAAGCAGCTCTGCAGTGTTCGTGTCCTTCACCGACCGGCTCTGCCCGAGGCACTGACAGCAACAGCACTGGGACAGGAGCGAGCCCAGTTTGGGGTTTGTTTCATACTGGGGGCAGGGAGGAGGGAAGGCCAGGCACTGGAGCTGCTGCCAAGAGGTTTGGTAATGTGGAACTGCAACCAGAAAGTGGATTTTCATGGGGAACCTCTTAAGCCCAGGGCAGTGCCCGTCCCCTGTGCTGGCACTGCTGGGGCACCTCCAGTGCTGGGGGCAGCTCTGGGCCCNCTAAACAATTCTGGAATTCTGAGTACAAGCACCACCTGCTCCTCTGTTTCCATGTCCCTGCTGCCCTATCACTCCATCAGCACAGATTTGGAGGGTAACATAAGGAGCCCCATCAGGGAAATGATCCAGCTCAGCTGAAAAAACAGCCACGTTACACAAAGAAGTTTCCAGCCAGCTCAGTTCCTCAGCTCCTCACCACAGCCATCCCCAGTTTCTCATCAGCTCTGTGAGGCGTGTGCAAAACTGCTGCTCATTATCCACTGCCCTAGATGAGAAAAAAAACTCCAAAACATTCACACACAAAAACCCCAAAAAACCCTACCAAACAAAACCAAAACCAAACCCAAACCTCCCTCCTCGTACAGTATCACACAAGTGCAGCTCGCTCTGTAAGCCTTCTCCTGGGTGTCCCAGCAGACAGAGGAGAGGACAACCCCTCTCCAGGCCAAACAATGCTTGTCCAACCTCCAGCAGCCAAGAGCTGAGGGGATTCCCGAGCTCCAAGCTGCATCCAGAGCACAGCATCCTAAGGCCACTGACAGATCCACTTCCAATTTCTACTTTCATTCTGAACCCACAGACCTTTTCCCCTCCAGAATTCCCCTGGCAGGCAGTTCTGCAGCTCAGCCACCTCCAAGTGGAAATGACTTCAGCCTCTGCTGCTGCCTGATGGGTTCAGGCCACGGAAATGACTGAGCAGGAGTTGGGACTGGGGGGCTTTGCTGGGCCTGGGTTTATTGGGGTTTTTCCTTGTTTAATTCACTTGTTCCATGCCAAGAGTCAGAAGCAGACTGAGCCCACAGCCTGGGCACAACATGAACACAACTCACAGCTGCTGCTGTTCCTGTAGGCTGTAGGAAGGATACAAAAAAGGGATATAATTATAGAATGGTTTGGGTTGGAAAGGATCTTAAAGCTCATTCCATTTCACTCCCTGCCATGGGCAGAGAGATCTTCCACTAGACCACGCTGCTCCAAGTCCTGTCCAACTTCCAGGGATGGGACATCCACAACTTCTGGGAACAGACAAGTTGGAAGTGTCCAACTGTTGTAGTAACCCCTCTTTTTTTTTTTTGAATCCTGAAACTGCTTGTTTTTCAAACTTCATTGCAACCCCTGCACAGGAACAGCATCTTCACCATTCAAACCATCATTTGCTCCCCAAAATCTGCCAAGCTTTTCCCCGTTCTCTATCTGGGGATCCTTCCTTTGGATATTAATATATCACAATTTGAGTTAATAAATCCTCCCAGGATGCATAAAAAAACTTGGATTTATTATCTGAGGACCCTTGAGGACAAATTTTTTAAAACTTCCCTGCTCCACTGTGCCAATATCAAGTTTTTTCAAAGCAAGTGGCTCCAACTCAAACCCACTTCTAATAAAGGCAAAAGAAGTAATTCAAGAATAGTAATTTCACTGAGGTAGTTTCCCTATACTTTCACATTTAAAAAGCAGTTTTTCACACTCCTAACACAGCTTTGGTTGTGTCCAAAATAAAAAAAAACAACTCATAAATCATTGGTTTTTATCTCAGGATTTGTAGACTTGCAGCCAGGTGAGTAAAGCTCAGGAATACAGGATACAGCTGCACCTCCAGGAGGGATTGAGATCCAGGGAAGTTTTACCTCCATCACAGGAGGGGAATCTCCCAATGCTCACACACCCTTTGTTCTCCTGAGCTGTACTAGAGATTTCATGGGAAAACATTTTTTGTGACTCATCTTCATTTGCATTGGACTTAGTCAGACAACAGTGATTACATGTTCAGGCTCAGTGCTGGCATTCAAATTTTTCAGCAGTCATGCTGGCCACAAGAGCCTCCCTCCCCACCTGTTCCCAGGTAGGAAAGGCTGGACCCTGAGGAGCCCCACAAAGTGTGCACAGCTCCTACAGATCCTTTATCCACAGCTCACTCCAAACCACCAACAACCTGACACACTGAATGCCAATAAAAAGGTATTAAAAATGAAGAGCTCAAGGATACGCTGCCTGGGAGTTATCCTAACATTTTTAACATTCAAAATAAAGACAATCTGCTGGTAGTGGCAGCAGGGAAAGCACTAAAATGAAGAGGAGCACCAAGGAGCAGCACCACTGCCCAGAGGGACAGCTAAACCCACTCACTGACTTCTCTCACAACTAAGAAGTCACCACAATTCTCAAAACCAAATACCATAGAAATGATTTTTGCACCTGAAAATCGTTGAGGAATGATTAAAATTAAAAATGGTTTGTGATGGACTGAGCTTTCCAAGACTTATTCCTTCTGTACCTGCAAGCAGCAGGGAGTGCTGGAGGCCGAGGCCCTGCCCTCTCCAGGGAGGTTACAATGACTCTGGGATTTCTTGCAGAAATGCCATCTGGAATATTTATAGTGCCTGAGATGGGGCAATGAAATCACTCACGCTGGCACCTCAGCACATCCAGAAGCTTAACTGCTGCTTTAGCAGGAAATATTAGATTGAAGTGACTCAAAGTCAAAGTGAGAGTATGTCACATTACAGGGACAGTAAGTTACACCCCAGCAGCCATCACGGATCAGGAGTAATCAATGTGCAAAGATGAAATGTGAAGTGAATAGAAGTTACTTATGTGAAACAGAAATGCTTTATTAGTGTGTCTTCTCTTACATATGCAAACAGGCCTTTGGTTTCAGAGAATTAAAACCTTTTCCCCACTCATCCTCCTGAGACAGAGGCCAGTTCCAATATTCCTTGGGATCCTTCTTTTCCTTACAGACTAAAGCCTGAGCCTGAAGGGCCTGAAGGGAACCTACAAAGGAGTTCAGAGGAACTTTGAACAAGGGCTGGGAGGGACAGGACACAGGGAATGGCTTCCCAGTGCCAGGGTTAGATGGGAGATTGGGCAGGAATTGTTCCCTGGCAGGGTGGGCAGGCCCTGGCACAGGGTGCCCAGATTTGCTGTGGCTGCCCCTGGATCCCTGGCAGTGCCCAAGGATGTCCAGGCTGGACATTGGGGCTGGGAGCAGCCTGGGACAGTGGGAGGTGTCCCTGCCCATGGCAGGGGGGGCACTGGATGGGCTCTGAGTTCCCTTCCCTCCCAAACCAGAATTCTATGAACCAGTCCCTGCCTAGAGCCCCCACCAAACACTCTGGTACATTTTACATGCTGGACTATCCCGGGCTGTTGGTGGAGCCCTGGGCAAACCCAGAGCCAGGGATCAGAGCTGCTGGGGTTATTCAAACACAGGAGAGCCCCAGCCAAGGATCCAGTCACCTCCCGTCACCCACTGTGTACACAAGGGCTTTGCAAACCACATTTCCTTGTTGCTACAGGTCAAAGACTCCGTCGGAGGTTTTCCCTGAAACTCTGCTCTTCCAGCTGCAAAACCAACCCGAGCTGCAGGGCTGCTGTGCTGGGATTTCCCACAGCAGGGGCCCCATGGAAAGCTCCTTTCCAAGCTCCTGCATTGCCACTGCTGCTGCAGGGCCAGCCTGGGGAAGGGTGAGAGCTGCAGTCACCAGTGGGAATTTGAAATCCCATTTTCAGCCTGATTGCTGCAACGCTTGGGAATAATGCAGAGAGAACTGAGTGGACCTGGTTGATTCAGGTATTTGGATTCTTCCCTCATGATGGGCTGTTTTTCCCAAGGTGCTAATGGAGAGTCTCTCTTTCATTGCCTGCACAGGACACTTTCTTTCCAGGTTTCCACATAAACTTATGGAAGGACTATGGAAACAACAGATTTAAGGCATCTTTAGGCAGTTAAACACCACACAGAAAATCATTAATACCCCAAAACCTGCCAAATTCCACTGTGAAGATACAAACCTGACACACCAAATAGTAACCAAAGGGTGTACATAGTTACCATCACCCAAAGTTCAGTTCAGAGTTCAGGGAATAAAACAACTCTGCCTTCCAGTTTAGGCACTCCAGAAACAAACAGCCACTGGTCCCACTGGTGAGAAACACCTCCAAAATCTGCACGTGCACACTTCCTACTCAACTTGGTGATACCCCTCTTGAGGGCCCCAAAACTGCAGAATTACTAATTATTAAAAGCACAAGTCATCTGGAGCAGGAGCCACTGTGTGCCTGCTGACTCCTTAACTATGACGTTGACTATTTTTAACTTTGGGAATTGAAATAAACCTTCCCAACGAGCTCCAAAGGCAAGGAATGCCATGTGATCCCAGCGAGGATCTGCCAAGCAGTGCCAAAATACACCCAGGCCACAGCAGCAAACCCATGTGGCCTCCCAGAGCCAGGGGATGCCATGGGAAGGGACAACATCAACAACTGTCACACAGTCCCCCCATAAAATCAGCAAAACGCCGACTTGAGGCCCTGCAAGGTTTCAGGCAGTAACTTTCTCGACACTAAGTTGTCACAAAGATACTTTTTTTCACTTTAAATTTCCCAAGCCTTGCTTAAGAGAGTATTTTTACGTGTTATAGTCCGAGGTGCAATTTTTGGGTGATGTTTCAACACAGATGAGGAAGTGCACAGGGGTGAGCTTATATCCAGCACTAAGATCTACACTGACACTCCACATTCCCTCAGTGAACAGCTGCATGACCAGTGATTTAAGGGATTTATAGCAAACACAACAGTCAGATCCAGTACAAACCCCTCAAAATAATTTTCTTTTTCATCCAGATGTGGGTATCTGCACATGTTACACCAGTGGGTGCTGCAAGGCAGCTGAGACAAGAATCACCCTTAATTTCTAGCCAGTCACCAAGAAGGTGACAAGCTGCTGACCTGAACTCTTCATCTGCAAAACAAGATGTTCAGGAGAAGGCAAACAAAATCCTGGGATGGATGGCTGGATATTGAGTACCAGGCCTGTCCCATGGCACAGAAAAGGCAAAGACACATCCCTCTTTTCATGATGTCAGAGCAGCTCTACCTCGCTCAGGAGCTGCTCGGCGAGGAAGGGCCGGAGTCAGCTCTGCCAGGAGCCCAGCCAAGGGGGGGAAGGCCAGCTTTGTTGGGCGAGAAAACAGACCCCACCCACGAGCGCGATCGCTTCTGAGGCACATCGATAACGGTGCAAACACAGGAACGGGGATCCCAGCGCCCTGCCGCCCGCAGGGACGGGGATTAACGCTGATGGAAGGGGCCAGGTGGGCTCCGGCGGCTGGCACGGGGCGTGGGGGACGAGCTGCCAGCGCAGCCCCCGCGGGGGGGGACAGCGAGGGTCGCTCAGGGTCCCCCAGCGCCGAGGGAGCTGCGGGGAGGGAGGAACCGAACCCACCCTGCCCTGCAGCGGGGGCGAGGCGGCGTCGGGCGGCACCGGGGCGGCTCCGCGGCCAGGGCGAGGGGACAGCACGGGGACCGCGGGGGGAACATAAGGGGATCCTGAGGGGGTGACACAGGAAGGTCCTGAAGGGACACAGGGCGTCCCTGGGGAGGAGACAGCAGTGGGGCTCGGGGGTGACACAAACGGGGGCTGGGGGTCCCTGATGGGTGACACAGGGGGTCCCTGAGGNCCCGCTCGCTCGGCTCGATGGGCCCCGGTTCCTGCCGGCCCTTCCCGGTTCTCGCCCCGGGCTCGCGGCGGCTCCTCAGAGGCGCTGCC
>VZTZ01029525.1:268720-283655 GCA_013400955.1 Drymodes brunneopygia | reverse complement strand
CCCTTCCAGAGAGAGATGTCACCTTTCCAGAGAGGAATGTCACCCTTCCAGAGAGGGATGCCACTCTTCCAGAGAGTAATGCCACCCTTCCAGAGAGAGATGTCACCCTTCCAGAGAGGGATGCCACCCTTCCAGAGAGGGATGCCAGCCTTCCAGAGAGGGATGCCACCCTTCCAGAGAGAGATGCCACCCTTCCAGAGAGGGATGCCAGCCTTCCAGGGCTGCTCTGCCCAGGGAGGGATGAAGGAGAGCAGCTGGTGGGTCCCTCAGGGTTGCTTTTTCTCTGCCTTCCTGATGGCATCAGAGGTTGACTCATTTCAGTCCTGTTTCAACCTGATTCTGCAGCTGCTTGAGGAGAGGGAGGAGCAGCATCAGATCTCTGCCTCTTCCCCTCCACGTTCCCCTCACATCCTGCACAGGGTGCATGGAAAGTGACCCAAATGCTGCCCTGGACCTGGCCCTGCTATCACAAGACACTCTTCATCTCTGATAGCTCAATCACAGAGCCTGGCAACCGCTCACTTCCTTTCTTTCTTTTTATACATTCTCTGTTCCAAAGGAAAAGGCTCGAATTCAAGAGTTTTTCACATCCTGGCTCCTCCACTCGAGTGCTACAACCCTCCTCAGACAGGCTGATCCTCCTGTGCTCCCTGCAGCAGGAGGAATAAAACCCGTGGAGTAACAGGGAAGAGTTCCACAGCCCCTCTCTGCCAGGGGGACACGAAGGGTCCAGGAGGGGCAGGGATGGGCAGAGGTGGCATTACCTGCAGAATCCAGGCACGTCCTGGCAGGGCAGTGACCTCTGAGGAAGCCCTGAACTCATCCTTTGGATACTTGTTCAGTCTCAGGGCTTAAAATGTCCTTTCACTGGAAATGATTAGGAAAAATTTCCCCTGAGGCAAGATTTTCCACGCTTGATTCCTGAGCATTTCTGCCATATTCCTCTGCTGTGTGTGCCCAGCTCGTCCCACACCTTAAACAAACTTTGCACGGGTGTCTTGGCTGCAATGAAACTTCTTGTCCTGCTGGAGACCCTGTGCAGCTGCAGGGCATCACCTGAGGTCACTGACTGAGGGCAGTCCCTGCAAGCAGCTGCAGCTCACGGGGATGAGAGATGGCACAATGGGACCTTGCTGTGCCGTGCTGGGCTGATCCAGCCCTGGCTGGCCCCTCCTCACCCTGCTGTGGGGCACAGCTCACAGCCACAGCTCCCCTGGGCAGCAGCTGTCCAAGAGACCCCGGGTGCCACCAGTCCTGGGGAACAGGGAAGGCTTTAGGGGAGGTGAGAAGAGTTTGGGTGTCTGAAGCAGGGCATGAAACTCTGGGCTTGGGTAGGTGAGAACTGAGGAAGCATGTTTTCAGCTTTTGTGAAATAAATCATACAATTGTAGAACTGTAGAAGGGAGCTCAAATCACCCAGCCCTAATCCCTGCTGTGGACAGGGACGCCTTCCACTAGACCAGGTTGCTGCAAGCCCTGTCCAACCTGGCCTTGAAATGAAAAGCACATGAAAGCCAGATACACACAGAAAAGCACTTCAGTGAGTTTGTTCTCCTTGCACAAATTCACAGGGAATTCCTTTGGAAACACTCCCTTCTTGCATGGGAACTGAGTCTGTGCTCATCGAGCACAAAGCATCACAAAGTGCTTTAAGCAGCTGAGACATTCAGTGCGAGACTTCACATCGGGAATGCAGGATGTGTGAAACCAGCTCGAAATAGGACAGAAAAAAAGGAAGAGCTGTTCTATTCCCCAGGGTCTGCTGCCGTGTTCTCAGGCTCTGGAACTTTTCAGCATTTCTAATATGGAGCATTATAAATATTCATACAGACACTCATCGGCTAAAATTAAATGAGCTCGTCAGGGTTATTTTTAGTATAATGGACGTAGGCAATAAGAAATTCCCAAGGCAGTGCCTGGGTGGGACTGGGGTGGCGGTGGTGCCTTTTCCCCAGTTCAGGCAGGGCTGTGGAAGGGGAATGAAGACACTCAAGGGGAGCAATGGGAGAGGAGACAGCAGCAGGGCCAGGGTGACAGCCGTGTGTCCCAGCAGAGCCCCTGTCACAGCAGAGCTGGGCTGGCACTGAGGAATAAATCCGTGTTATACATATGAGACACCCCTGAGCTGAGAACACCGGGCTCCTCAGGGGGCTGGGAGAGCCCAGGGCTGGCACTGAGGAATAAATCCATGGTTTGGGGATGAGACACCCCTGAGCTGGGAACACCGGGCTCCTCGGGCGGCTGGGAGAGCCAGGGCTGGCACTGAGGAATAAATCCATGGTTTGGGGATGAGACACCCCTGAGCTGGGAACACCGGGCTNATCCATGTTATACATATGAGACACCCCTGAGCTGGGAACACCGGGCTCCTTGGGCAGCTGGGAGAGCCAGGGCTGGCACTGAGGAATAAATCCATGGTTTGGGGATGAGACACCCCTGAGCTGGGAACACCGGGCTCCTCGGGGGGCTGGGAGAGCCCAGGGAGCTGCGAGAGCCAGGGCTGGCAGTGGGGACACAGCAAAGGGAACCCTGCAGGTGTGGGGCAGCCAGCCCACAGTGCAGGGTGTGATGGAGGCCTCCAAGGTGTTCCTTTCCTGGCTGGAAAATCCTCTTTGAGTTAGTGCTGGGAAAAGGGCGCTTCAGGGCTCAGCAGCAACCCAGAAATGCATCAGTTCAGGTCTGGGAAGGGGAAATAGGGAGGGAGAAAGTCAAACCCAGGGTTCTTGGTGCACGTGGGGTGCTGAAGGGCTGCAGTGCCCAAGGAACTGCCTGCAGGAGCTCAGGGGGAGGAGGGCAGCTCCAGGGGAAGGTGATGCACACATAAGAATGCTTTTCCTGGGACACTTCTTTCCATTTGCTCCATCCCCACAGTTTCTCTCTGAAGATAAATCCCTCAGGCCCCTCTCAGCACGGCGGGGCCTGTGCGGCCTGTGCTCGGTGCTGCACGGCAGCCACGCTCCCACAGAACCAGCCAGGGACTCCTCTCTCCTGCTTTAGTGCTTTTAGTTTTAATCTTTTACAACCTGCAGAAGCAGCTTTGAAGACAGGAGCTCCCGGGATGTTTGGGAAAGCTGCACACAGCTCTCCATTCTGAGGACATGGCCCTGGCTCCGTGGCTGAGGAGGGGCTGGGGCTGCACCAAGGGGCTCCATGAGAGCCTCGGGAGAGGGGAAAGATCCTCCTTCTGCTCCTTTCAAACACATCTGCAAAAGCTGCTGGCAGAATGAGCCCTTCCCGACCCCCAAGGGCTCTGGGTGCTGTGGGGGGGTCTGTGGGTGACACAGGGGGAGGGACACCTCTCCTGTGAGGACAGGCTGGGAGAGCTGGGACTGGCCAGCCTGGAGGGGAGAAGGCTCTGGGTGATCTGATTTCAGTCCTTCAGCACCTAAAGGGGCTCCAGGAGAGCTGGAGAGGGACTGGGGACAAGGGATGGAGGGACAGGACACAGGGAATGGCTTCAAACTGGGAAAGGGGAGATTTGGGTGGGATATTGGGAATTGGGAATTCCTGTCTGGGAGGATGGGGAGAGGCTGGGCTGGAATTGCCAGATTTGCTGTGGCTGCCCCTGGATCCCTGGCAGTGCCCAAGGATGGCCAGGCTGGATGGTTTGGAGCAGCCTGGGGCAGTGGAAGCTCTGGGAGGGTAGTGCCCCTGATCCCACAGCCCAGTTCCCCCAGGACGCTGCCAAGGCCGGGTCACTGCTGCTGCTGGTGGCACTGGTGTGTCACTGCTTTTTTCCAGTATCCCACAATTTTCAGCCCCTGGGTTTAGCACACACCCTCGATTCCTGTGTCAAAGCACAGAAGTGCCTTTGCCTCTCAGTTCATGATTCAGATTTCTTTTTTTGACATAATGTGACATAATGCAAAGTGCTGGCTGCAATTATGTACAGTTTGATTGTGTGCTGGTTTGTCACTCAGGGCAATTATTTCTTTTTAATAGTAGTAATTGATACTCTGAGTTGCCAAAGATAAGAAATCCAGCAGTAAGCAAAGCCATTTGTCATCCCTGCAGTCTCGATAAATAATAATTGAACTGGCTGCCTGTATTGACAAACAGAAAGGCAGCTCTGATCCAAGGGAAATGTTATAAACCTAAAAATCAGTGTGGTTTTGAGGGAATACCATTTATCCATGAATAAATCTATCACTTATTTCTAATTGTTTTTCTTCTGAGAAGCATTTGTTTTTACTCAAAAAACCAGTGATATCGGACGGCAGGTTCTTCAGAGTTTCATCCTATAATGCTTTATATTTATTTATTAATGTAGAGCATTGCTTCTTGTGCTTAATAGACAATCTTCTGTATCTTACTAAAAAAAATCACTAAAACCAATAAAATTAAGTGGGAGCAGTCTTTTGGTAAAGATAGGAGAACAGATGCAGTTGTCAGGGTCAGGGTCCTGAGGGGCACAGGCTGTGTGTGCCTGCAGGATGGCAGGGACAGGGACAGGGACAGGGACAGGGGCAGGGACAGGGACAGGGACAGGGACAGGGTCCCAGCCTGGAGCCCCCGAGGCCTCCCAGAGACCTGACCAGGCACAACCAGCTCTGCATTAAACGGGTTTGGGGTGGTGGTCACAGCTGGGCAGGAGAGGTCCCACCTGGACTGAACAGATACACAGGAAACTGTTTGATTTTACCCTTTTTATTTTCACTTTTTTAATAATCTACTAGAACTTTGAACAGGCAGTGAACTTAAACACCAGAGAAGAAACCACCCTGCTGTTCCACCAGGTAGAGGCAGCTATTTTTGTACCTTGATTTTGAATTTTCAGTGGTTCTGCAATGAGATTTTTCATGTTAAAGAATATCCTTTAGAAAATGAATTTTTAGAAGAAAAGTCACTGCTAATAATCTTGCTTGGGTTGTATTTGGGCTGTCCTCTGTCGTATTTAAATAAAGGCCACAACTGCTTGGACCAATTCTCCTGAATTAAACTAGAAGAGGTTTACAGCAGTTCTGTTTTCAGCTGGCAAGCGTGGAGGTTGTTAATCCTCTCCACAGGCACAGGGTCCCTGCTGGGAGCCCAGCCCGTCCCCACTTGCTGAGTGTTGATCCTGCACGCTCAGCCCTGCCTCTGCCATGGATCTGCTTATCTTAAAAAGGAGCAAGATTTGATGCTATTTCTGGAAACGTTATCACACCAAAAGCCTTTCCTCATGTTTTTATTTATTCATTCATTAATTCCTCTGTAGTTTTAACAGGCTGGGGAGATAAACCACACCTGCTGTTCTCTGTTCCTCACCCAGAGCAGGGGGCAGGTCTGAGGCTCTCAGGGACACATCAATGACCAGGATTTGCTGCTTTGTGAGGCAGTTTGGGCTCTTGGACAGATCTGTCGTTTTTCGGGCAGCCCAGAAGGGACATGCAGGGGTTCTCAGCTCCCAGAGGTTCTCATGGCCATGAGCTCTCAATTTCAGGGGATCTCATGGCCAGGAGCTCTCAGTTTCAGGAGTTCTCATGGCCAGGAGCTCTCAGTTTCAGGAGTTCTCATTTTCTGGGGTTCTCATGGCCAGGAGCTCTCAGTTTCAGGAGTTCTCATTTTCTGGGGTTCTCATGGCCAGGAGCTCTCAGTTTCAGGGATTCTCATGGCCAAGCTGGGAGAGAATCCCCTGGTTCAGTGGTGGAGTCGCCATCTCTGGAAGGGCTCAAAACCAAACAGAGGTGGCACTTGGGTTCCTGGTTCAGTGGGCACGGGGGCATTTGGCTGAAGTTGGATTTGGTGGATTTGGAGGCCCTTTCCAGCCTTGCTGGTCTGTGATGATTCCATGACTGGGAGCAGGTCCAGGGCAGTGCTGCTGGTGCCACAGAAAGCACCTGGGACACACAGATGGGACAGGGCTGATTTTGTGATGAGCAGCCCAAGGCAGAAACTGCTCCAGCAGCTCAGGGTTATGGGGTGGGGTGTCAGTGGTCACCTCTTTGGAAAAGGGATGGAGGGACAGGACACAGGGAATGGCTCCCACTGCCAGAGGGCAGGGATGGATGGGATATTGGGAATTGGGAATTCCTGGCTGGGCTGGAATTGCCAGATTTGCTGTGGCTGCCCCTGGATCCCTGGCAGTGCCCAAGGATGTCCAGGTTGGACATTGGGGCTGGGAGCAGCCTGGGACAGTGGGAGGTGTCCCTGCCATGGCAGGGGTGGCACTGGGTGGTCTCTAAGACTCCTCCAACCCAAAGCTCTCTGTGATTTTGTGATTCTAGTTTAATGCAAAGATGAACACGAACAGTCCTGAGTGGAATGGCCATTCCAGGGAGGGTTATTCCCATGGAGCAGCTCCTGCACATCCTGCTCTCCTCACTCTCACTCCCTGCACAGGTTCACCCTGAATGCCTGGCCGGGATAATTTCTCATGCAGCTGGGTTATTCTAATATGGATATTTGGGTTATTCCAATGCAGGTATTTTTGTGCCTCGGTGTTCACAGAGCTACCCAGGATTCCTCACCTGGTTTTCCATCACCAGCTGCTCATTCTGGAGAGAAGGAGCTGGTGAGGCAGAGCCAAGGCTGCCTCTGCTCTCAGCAGCCGTGTAGACATTTCTCATCCCCACAAGTGAGAACAAGTGGAGGAGCGCCGACCGTGGGGAAACACTGTGAATATTTTATGAGCTGTTAAACATTTATTAATCATTCATATGCAGATGATTAAAAAATTAATACAAAATCTGAGAATGATTTAGGAAGGAGTGAGCTCATGCTGACAGATGTGAGGAGCTGCTGGAAGGGGAGGGCAAGGGGAGGAGATGGCACTGGAGTCCTGTGGGAGCAATCCTGTCTGCTTTGCAAATATCAAACAAGCCAAATTCAACAGGGCCCCGGATGCTCCAGTCCCGCAGAGAGCTGGGGGGCAAACAGGGACAGGCAGGGACAGGCAGGAGCCAGCCTCTGGCAAGGACACACCAATGACCTTGCTTCTAATTAAACGCCAGAAATACGTGTGAGGTAAACAGAAGAGATTGNCCCTTTCCTTTTCCTTTTTTTTCCTTTTCCTCCTCTCCTCTCCAAACCAAACCTCTCCGAACCTCTCCGAACCTCTCCGAACCTCTCCTCCCATTTTTAGTATAAATAAGGAGATTTCAGTTTTTCTTCCCCACGTGACACAGCCTCTGCCCAGGGAAGGCTTTGGCGGGAGGTGATTTCAGGAGATGAGCCCGTCCGAGCACAGAGCTGTGCTCATTCCAGCATTATCCCTGATAATCTCATTCTTTGTATAACAAAAGGGAAAAGGAAAAAGCAGCATCAGATGGTTGCTGCTTCCATGGCATCGGCATTTCAGGGGCTTCGCTGTCACCTGTTCGTCACAAACACCACTGGAATTTAAATGGGTTGTGAACAGGAAAGGGAGAAGGTTCCTTGCTGTGCCATTATTGGCTGCAGAGCTGGGGGAGCACAGCGAGGGCACCTCGGGGCATGGACCCTCCCGGGATAAACACGGCCCCAGAGCCCTGCCGGGGCAGGGCAGGACCAGCAGTGACCTCAGGGTGGGCACCTTGGGGTGGGGATGGACCCTCCCGCGATAAACACGGCCCCAGAGCCCTGCCGGGGCAGGGCAGGACCAACAGTGACCTCAGGGTGACACAAACTGGGCCTTCTAAACAAACACCCGGGGCTGTCCCCTCCTCTCCCAGCGTTTTTCCTGTGCTTTGCTCCAGAAAGAGCACGAGATAAAGAGAGGAATGGCACAGCCAGGATAGAGAGAATCCCAGAGAATCCCAGACTGGTCTGGGTGGGAAGGGACATTAGAGCTCCTCCAGTGCCATCCCAGGGACAATTTCCATCAAGCCCCAGTGTCCAGCCTGGCCTTGGGCACTGCCAGGGATCCAGGGGCAGCCACAGCAAATCTGGCAATTCCAGCCCAGCCCCTCCCCACCCTCCCAGGGAACAATTCCTGCCCAATCTCCCATCCATCCCTTCCCTCTGGCAGTGGGAGCCATTCCCTGTCCCTCCATCCCTTGTCCCCAGTCCCTCTCCAGCTCTCCTGGAGCCCCTTTAGGCCCTGCAAGGGGCTCTGAGCTCTCCTGGAGCTGATGATTTTCTAGAGGATGGTTTTTCTTCACCAGAAAGGCCAACAGAAATCCTGAGCAGGAGCCACTGTGACCTTGGAAATAGTAATAAAAATGAAAAAATAGTGGATTTGTAGGAATTAACTTGACTCACGGAAGGTTTCATAGGAACAGAAAGCTTTTACCTAAAACAGAGGTAACTTAAGAGAGATCAGGTAGATTTTCAGTTTAGTTACTTAGCTCTATTCACAAATAAAAAGAGAGAGAAGTGGGGGGAGGAATGAGACTGAAATATTTCCTTTACATTTGATTAAATAATTGTTTACTCTCACCTCACAGAATTGAACAGACACAAATCCTGTGGAAACCACTGGCCAGTTGCCCCCAGTGACATCTGAAATGGAGCCAGACTGAACCCTCAAAGTTCTGGTTACAATAGTGAGAAAAATAACATTATTTGTCCATTTCTGTGGGCAGTAATGACAATTTATTCTCTCTTAATCAGAGTCTTCTATCAAAATTTCTCTAGCATGATATGAGCATCTATTACAGCAGCTCCACATCGTGCTTGGAGAAAGCCAGCAATAAATGGCTTTAATTGTATTGAAATGGTGGTAATAATTCAGGTATGTGCAATACATACACGATATTATTGATTGCACGAAAGGTATGTCTGATGTTGTGTTTGTTAATTAATTTCCCTGGATTGGCAGTGCCAGGACCCTGTGTGGGGTGGGGGATTCAGGGTGGGGACAAGGAGACGTTGTCCCTGCAGTGAAATGCCACTGCCCTTTCTCCTGGCTTCGTGCTCCTCCTGCCATGACAAATGGATTTCATTTCAGAGCTTTCTAGGAAATTGCATCCATATTTAACCCAATTCTGAGAAGTTGCTTTGGAAATGTAAATTCTTTTCCTCACCCCCAGAAGTGAGGCAATGCCACCAAGCTGGACACGGGACAGGAGGGACCTGTGGTGCCCAGTGCCTGCCTGGGCCAGTCCTGTGTCCCCATGGGCACCTCCCGGGGCCTGGGACAGCTCTGCGAGTGACAGGGTGACAGGGGACAGCCTCGGGTTGCACCAGGGAGGCTCAGGTTGGATATTGGGGAAATTCCTTCCTGGAAAGGTTTGTCCAGCCCTGGCCCAGCTGCCCAGGGCAGGGGTGGAGTCCCCATCCCTGGAGGGATCTAAATCCATGGGAATGTGGCACTGGGGGCAGGGGGCAGTGTGGCCCTGGCAGTGCTGGGGAAGGGCTGGACTCGATGGTCTGAGAGGACTTTTCCAGCCTAAAGGATTCTGTGATTCCATTCTCAGATTCTGAACTGAGTAAGTGGCGATGCAAACCTCAGGGAACATTTGCTTTATTAAAATCACAGCAAATTGGAATTGCTGAAAAGGACGTTCCTGAACTTTCTATTGGCTTTAGGTCTTTGAAAGCAGTGGGGAGCCCACATTTCAAACATGAACCATATGGCTGCTGAGATTACAAAAGATGAAATTTTGTTTTGCAGTGCAGCACACTGCCCCTGCCGTCCTCAGCCCAGAACAGACTTTAATGGGAGAAAATCACCCTCAGATGAGAGGGATTTCTGCCCTTTGGTTGACTGGAACTGCCTCCTCCAGCTCGTGGGGAGCAGCAGCTCCTCCTGCCTGCACCCAGAGCAGGGCAGGAAGCCTTGAACAGAAGGAATGGGTTNGGCTGCAGAGCTGGGGGAGCACAGCGAGGGCACCTCGGGGCATGGACCCTCCCGGGATAAACACGGCCCCAGAGCCCTGCCGGGGCAGGGCAGGACCAGCAGTGACCTCAGGGTGGGCACCTTGGGGTGGGGATGGACCCTCCCGCGATAAACACGGCCCCAGAGCCCTGCCGGGGCAGGGCAGGACCAGCAGTGACCTCAGGGTGACACAAACTGGGCCTTCTAAACAAACACCCGGGGCTGTCCCCTCCTCTCCCAGCGTTTTTCCTGTGCTTTGCTCCAGAAAGAGCACGAGATAAAGAGAGGAATGGCACAGCCAGGATAGAGAGAATCCCAGAGAATCCCAGACTGGTCTGGGTGGGAAGGGACATTAGAGCTCCTCCAGTGCCATCCCAGGGACAATTTCCANTTTAGTTACTTAGCTCTATTCACAAATAAAAAGAGAGAGAAGTGGGGGGAGGAATGAGACTGAAATATTTCCTTTACATTTGATTAAATAATTGTTTACTCTCACCTCACAGAATTGAACAGACACAAATCCTGTGGAAACCACTGGCCAGTTGCCCCCAGTGACATCTGAAATGGAGCCAGACTGAACCCTCAAAGTTCTGGTTACAATAGTGAGAAAAATAACATTATTTGTCCATTTCTGTGGGCAGTAATGACAATTTATTCTCTCTTAATCAGAGTCTTCTATCAAAATTTCTCTAGCATGATATGAGCATCTATTACAGCAGCTCCACATCGTGCTTGGAGAAAGCCAGCAATAAATGGCTTTAATTGTATTGAAATGGTGGTAATAATTCAGGTATGTGCAATACATACACGATATTATTGATTGCACGAAAGGTATGTCTGATGTTGTGTTTGTTAATTAATTTCCCTGGATTGGCAGTGCCAGGACCCTGTGTGGGGTGGGGGATTCAGGGTGGGGACAAGGAGACGTTGTCCCTGCAGTGAAATGCCACTGCCCTTTCTCCTGGCTTCGTGCTCCTCCTGCCATGACAAATGGATTTCATTTCAGAGCTTTCTAGGAAATTGCATCCATATTTAACCCAATTCTGAGAAGTTGCTTTGGAAATGTAAATTCTGTTCCTCACCCCCAGAAGTGAGGCAATGCCACCAAGCTGGACACGGGACAGGAGGGACCTGGGGCGCCCAGTGCCTGCCTGGGCCAGTCCTGTGTCCCCATGGGCACCTCCCGGGGCCTGGGACAGCTCTGCGAGTGACAGGGTGACAGGGGACAGCCTCGGGTTGCACCAGGGAGGCTCAGGTTGGATATTGGGGAAATTCCTTCCTGGAAAGGTTTGTCCAGCCCTGGCCCAGCTGCCCAGGGCAGGGGTGGAGTCCCCATCCCTGGAGGGATTTAAATCCATGGGAATGTGGCACTGGGGGCAGGGGGCAGTGTGGCCTTGGCAGTGCTGGGGAAGGGCTGGACTCGATGGTCTGAGAGGACTTTTCCAGCCTAAAGGATTCTGTGATTCCATTCTCAGATTCTGAACTGAGTAAGTGGCGATGCAAACCTCAGGGAGCATTTGCTTTATTAAAATCACAGCAAATTGGAATTGCTGAAAAGGACGTTCCTGAACTTTCTATTGGCTTTAGGTCTTTGAAAGCAGTGGGGAGCCCACATTTCAAACATGAACCATATGGCTGCTGAGATTACAAAAGATGAAATTTTGTTTTGCAGTGCAGCACACTGCCCCTGCCGTCCTCAGCCCAGAACAGACTTTAATGGGAGAAAATCACCCTCAGATGAGAGGGATTTCTGCCCTTTGGTTGACTGGAACTGCCTCCTCCAGCTCGTGGGGAGCAGCAGCTCCTCCTGCCTGCACCCAGAGCAGGGCAGGAAGCCTTGAACAGAAGGAATGGGTTTGAATTGGTTCAGCCCGAGGGAGGGGAGGAAATGTGCAGGAAACAGCATCTCCCTCGGTGCAGCCAACAGCTCCAGCGAGGCACCAGGAGCCTCTGCAGGCTTGGGGACAGGCTGGGACAGGGCCACACCTGTCAGTGTGATTGGTCCTTCCAGACATTGGCAGAAAATAACATTTTAATCCTGCTGGTTACTGTGGCTTTAAAGATTGAGACGAATTTCTTCACAAGAGGGGCTTCTGCCTTTGGTTTCCTTAGACTCAACATTTAATTCTTTGACATTGCATTTAAATATCAGCAGGATCTGATGGGATCTGAGCACAGAACCACAGAAGAGTTTGTGTTGGAAGGGATATTTTAAAGCCATTTGGTCATTTGGTGGTGTCTCTAAAGCATCGTAGTTGGGAATGACAGAACTGTGGGGTTTGGGTATGAAAACTCACAACAGGAAGGTCAGGAAAAGGCACAGGGCTGAGATGGCCTTGTCTGCCGTGGGTCTGGGCTGAAGCAGTGACAGCAGAGTTGGGCTTTTTTTTATTTTTATTTTTATTTTTATTTTTATTTTTATTTTTATTTTTATTTTTATTTTTATTTTTATTTTATTTTTAATTTTATTTTTAGTTTTAGTTTTNAGAGGTGATGATGGCACAGAGAGGTGATGGCACAGAGAGGTGATGGCACAGAGATGTGATGGCACAGAGAGATGATGGCACAGAGGTGATGGCAGAGAGGTGATGGCACAGAGGGGTGATGATGGCACAGAGAGGAGATGGCACAGGGGGCACAGTAAGGACCCTTGGGGCCCCAGGGTCAGTGCAGGGGACACTTGGCTCTGGCAGAGCAGAGCAGAGCAGAGCGTGGCATGGAGGAGTTGTGCCCCTTTCTGGGTTTCTGTCCCTGCCATGGATGCTCTTTCTCACAGATGTATCTCCTACACATGGAGCCCTGGTGGAAAGCTGGATTGAAACCCCAAACTGCCTCTGCTGTTACTGTCAAAGGCCCTAAACCCAGACAAAAATGCCTCATTGTCCAGGACCTGAGATCCCTCCTTCTGGGGGCACTTTTATATCTGTTTATTTATCTCCCAGTGCTTGGCCTGTCCATGGCACCTCAGTGCCCATCCTGAAGCTGCACCCTGGGCTGGCAGCTTTGTCCTGCCTGCCAGGCCAGAGGAGGGATGTGCTCCTGAGAGCCCCAGGGATGAGATTTCGCTCCCTGGAGCCCTTGTCTTACCTGAACAACAGCAAATCTCTGTAAAACCTTCCCTTGGGGTGAGCAGGGGGATGAACCCTGACTCCCAGGCAGCCAAATTTATCCGTGTTACTCCTTCAAAACGTGGCTGAAAGGCCTCTCCTGCTTTGCCCCTGGTTTCTGGGATGGGAGTTTGAGAAATCAGGCCCCTCTGTGGGAGCACAAGTTTCTCCCTACAGCCACTGGAGTTGGTATCTGATGGAAATCAGCAGCACAGGCGTTCATTGTGCTGTTGGTGAAATGTGCAGAGGGGCACAGCAGGGCAGGAAATGCAATTTCAGTTTAGGCTTTTGAACTGCAGCTTAATTATATCCCAGAATTTACTCTGCCCTTCACATGGGGCTCCAGCTAGACCAAGATTAATTAAGCTGTGGAGATCTCTCCCCCTCTGGCCTAACTTTCTCTCTCTAACTGGTTGCCTGAGTATTTTGACTGGGCAATAAACCATTTTCTGAGGACAGGAAAACTCCAATTTCTCTTTGCTATTAGCGGTACGGGTTTTTCTGCACCAGGAAGGTTCATCAATTATACCAACATAATTACCATATAACCATACTCCAGTAATTATTTCACTATAGCTCTTCCTGTAGTGACTGCTGTTGAATAAAGCAGCTTTTCCAATATACCCTAAATCTATTCCCCAGCAACATCAACTAAATCAAAACATGTCCCGTCACTGAAGAGCAAACACTTTGTGCTGGAGGGGCAAAGCTGCTGAGCTGCAGAGGTGCTGCAGGTTCCTGGCAGAGAAACAGGGCCAGGGAAACCCTCAGGGCAGCTCTGGGGGCTCCTCACGGCCCCTGGGCTCCCCAGGAGGGGGACACGTCCTGCTGCTGTCCCAGAGCTGGGACTGGCCTGGGGACACTGGGATCCAGCTCTGCCAGGGCTCAGGGAGGGCTTGGACAATGTCCCCAGGCACAGGCTGGGATTGCTGGGGTGTCCTGTGAAGGGCCAGGAGCTGGAATCCACCATCCATGTGGGTCACTCCAGCTCGGGGTGTTCTGTGATTCTGTCATCAGCTCAGGATATTCTGTGATTCAGTTATTCTGTCATTAACTCGGGATATTCTGTGATTCTGTGATACTGTCATCAACTCGGGATATTCTGTGATTCTGTTATTCTGTCATCAGCTCAGGATATCCTGTGATTCTGTTATTCCGTCATCAGCTCAGGATACTCTGTGATTCTGTTATTCTGTCATCAACTCGGGAAATTCTNTCTGTCATCAACTCGGGATATTCTATGATTCTGTTATTCTGTCATCAACTCGGGATATTTTGTGATTCTGTAATTTTATCATCAGCTCGGGATGCTCTGTGATTCTGTAATTTTATCATCCACTCGGGATGCTCTGTGATTCTGTTATTCTATGATTTCCTTGCAGAGCAGACACGGTTTGGGCTCTGTCATTGTTGCTGTCAGAGCATCTCCTCTCCAATGGCTCAGGAGGGAGAGGAGCACCCAGGGACAGTGGTGGCCATGCCTGGGCTGGGGCTGGCCCTGCAGCTGGGAGGGGCTGAGCCATCCCCTGGGGTGGGATCAGGGCCGGTCACCCCTGGGGGGGATCAGGGCCGGTCNGGGAGGGGCTGAGCCATCCCCTGGGGTGGGATCAGGGCCGGTCCCCCCTGGGGGGGATCAGGGCCGGTCACTCCTGGGTGGGATCAGGGCCGGTCACCCCTGGGATGGGATCAGGGCCGGTCACTCCTGGGGGGGATCAGGGCCGGTCACTCCTGGGGGGGATCAGGGTCGGTCACCCCTGGGGCGGGATCAGGGCCGGTCACCAGCCTTTGGGGCAGGTGGGGAGGAGCTGTCCCATCCCTCTGGTCCTTCCTGGAGGGAACCAGAGCCGCGGGAGAGGGAGGAGCGGGGTGTCCCTGTGACAGGGGCTGGGTGTCCCTGTNGCTGGGACCGGAGCGGGGAAAGCTCGGGATAACTGAGCCGGAGCGGGGGCAGCAACCACGGGCAGGGCTCAGCCTGGGACAGAACCCTGCGCATCCTCATTCCCCAGTGGCACTGGCTCCCCGTGCCAGCTGTGCCACCCGTCTGGGGCCGTGCAGCCGCCACCGCCGGCTCTGTGCCACCGTCTGTCCCCGCCAGGATGGTTCAGGAGGA
>VZTZ01029525.1:122038-255036 GCA_013400955.1 Drymodes brunneopygia | reverse complement strand
GGCACCCCAGCTCTCTGCTCCTCTCCCCAGTGCCCCCTCTCTCCTGGTGGCTCTGGGCACCCCAGTTCTCTGCTCCTCTCCCCAGTGCTCCTCTCTCCTGGTGGCTCTGCTCTGCTCCAGGCTCCCCAGTGCCCCCTCTCTCCTGGTGGCTCTGGGCACCCCAGTTCTCTGCTCCAGGCTCTCCAGTGCCCCTCTCTCCTGGTGGCTCTGGGCACCCCAGTTCTCTGCTCCAGCCTCCCCAGTGCTCCTCTCTCCCGGCCCCTGAAGCATTTGGGAGCAGCTTGGTGCCCAGCCCGGGCAGGGAATGGGCTCAGGGCCATCCCCACACGGCTCCCAGTGCTGCCACCACGGAGGAAAGCAGAGCCACGTCTCATTCCCTCCTTCCCTCTGCACATCCCTGCCAGCCCAGGTGTCCCTGCCAGGCTGTCATCGTGTCATCACCATCAAAAGTGAGCTGGACGTTTCTCAATAAGAGGCAAATGTTAATGTAATGGGAGAAGAGATTAAATTATGTACAACTGTTCTGACCCTTCCTGCTATACATCAGAAACGTGGAAGAACAGGTCAGGGAATTACCGTGCATGTAAAAGAGAAGAATTTCCATCATTATAAATTCATGAGGATTCATAGGAAAGATTACTTGTTTGTTTATGCAGAACTGCAATATTGACCTGATTACAGGAATGCCAGGAAAGCTCAGAGGAAGCCGTGGGGCAGAGGGATCCCAGGCAGAGGTACACGGGGAGATTAATGCCATCGCTCACCAGATGTGACACCAGCTACCCTTGGAACATGAAGATATCTCACAGTTAATGAAGAGGTAGGAGCGAGATAATAAAGATAAAGATGCCTTTTTGGGCTAGGCTGCCCCACTGCAGCCTCGTGCAGAACTAACGGGTTCTTCAAAGGCACGCTGGTGACAGCCCTGCCAAGGAGAGATAATTCATCTTCAAATTGGAGTGAGGAGCCAGGAGGTGCAGGATGTGGCACCAACACACACACGACAGCGTCCTTGCCAAGGAAGCAAACAAGCTTATTAAGGGAGAAAGGGGAAGAGATGGCTCTATCAGCCAGGGAAGTGAGCCCAGGGAGCACAGGTACAGCAGGGACTGGTGTCAGGGCCAGGCTGGGGGAGCTGGCAGCTGCCCCGGGGGGGACATCAGGGTGGGAGTGGCACCATCCCTGGTGTGTGAGCTGCTGGTGTCCAGTTCCTCAGTCCTGAAGGCCCTCCAGGAGCCACCTCAGAGCCGACAGCAGCACAGCAGTGAGGTCTGGCTGAGCTCTGCAGCAACGCTGCCACTGCTGAGGGGCACTGCCTGTGCTCCTGCAGCCAGCATTGGTGACACCACAGGCAGGGGCTGTGCCACCCTGCCACCCTGCCACGGTGTGACACCACAGACAGGGCTGTGCCACCCTGCCACCCTGCTACCCTGCCATGGTGTCACCCTGCCACCCTGCAACCATGCCACCCTGCTGCTGTGCCACCCTGTCATTGTGCCACCCTGCCACTGTGCCACCCTGCTGCCACCTCCATCTCCCCTGCTGCCCGCCCCCCGTCACTCAGACAGCAGAGACGTGCCGGGTGTGGTGCAGGGTTTGGGAGCAGGAACAGACAGGTCCCGTCTCCAGCACAGGGCACAAACCCTGCAGTGGGGACAGGAAGGTGAGGCACCTGCAGGGCGTGTCCTGAGGGGCCATCATTGGTGTTGGGATGGTGCCTCACCTGAGAGCCTGGCCATGACCCAGGGGAAGCAGCAGTGGGGGGTGTGCACAGGTCCCCAGAGGGGACACCTGTCCCTGTGTCCCTGTCTCTGTGCACTCCTACATTTTCCAGCTGCAGATGTGGAATTGTACAAATGTATAAAACACAGCCTCTAGGCCTGCCCTCCCAGACTGGGGCAGGCACACAGCCACGTGAATCAGGAGAGAAGTGATGTGTGAATGCAGCAGAGATGCACTGGTGCAGGGGAAAGAAGCCCTTCCAGCCTGTTTAACATGCAGCTGAGTTTTCAGACAGGGCTGCCAGTCAGAATCCAGCACTGCTCACTGCAGGTTCCAGACACAAGCACGGCCTGTCCCCTCTCTCCAGACAGATGTGCCAGAAGCCCCTGGGGATGCAGGGGGTCCCTGTCACTGAGGAGCAGCTGGCCAAGCCTGGATACACGGCTTTATCTCCCTTCTCCTGCTGCCTCTCCCTGTGCTGCCTCTGGACACCACTGCTGGCCCTCAGAGGGGACAGGGAGAGGTTGATTTATATTTTTATCACACCTTCTCTTACTTACCCCTTCCAGTGCTGCCACCCCAGTCCCTGCCAGTACCCCCCAACACCATGTGCAACACTCTGCTCCACCTCTGTCCCTTTCTGGACAATCCTCGTCTCTTGAACAGCTCCCCATGTCCATCTGACCTGGTTTTGTGTTCTCCTCAATGGCTCCTCCAGTGCTGACAGACCTACACAATCTGTCACCTATAAATGCCATCACCTCCCCGTTTTTTTTTTCTCCTCACCCCTCATGAGCACCATGCTGGGGAACCATCCTACTTCCCAGAAGAAAAGGGGCTCTGCTTGAGAATGCAGCTTTCCCAAATCAGAGGATTCCAGAGAGGTTTGGGTTGGGAGGGACATAAAGCCCATCCAGTGTCACCCCCTGCCATGGCAGGGACACCTCCCACTGTCCCAGGCTGCTCCAAGTCCTGTCCAACATAGATAGGTTATCCAATAAATACCATAGGTTATCCAATAAGAAAAATAGGGGATGTGAAAGCAAGGACAGAGCCAGAGCTGTGACATGGAAAATATTCTGGTCAGCCTGGATGGAAAATTTTCTCACAGTGAGCCAAGCACGGAAGGAGCAGAGCTTGCCCGTGGTTCGTGTGTGCCAGGAGCTCATCTGGGCATGAGGGTGGCCCTGGGCAGGGCCAGTGGGACTGGGAGGGCTCCCCACGGCTGCACCCCCGCCACAGGACATCACCCAGAATGTCCCCAGATGCCACCGCCGCAGGAAGCGTCCCCTCCCAGGGACAGGGACAGGGACAGGCTGTGACCCGGGAGGCAAGGAGCCAGCAAACCGACACGGGAATTGCCGGAGAGCTGAAAGCTCCTCAAACCCCGCAGGGGAACAGAGCCGCGGTGCTTGGAGCGGCTCCGGGAAGCTCGCGGTGCCGGTGCCGGATCCCAGGGCTCGGCAGGGGAACGGGAATGCCGGCCCGAGAGAGCGGGGCTGGCTCGGAGCCCGCCCGTGTCCCCGAGCCCTCCCGGCCCTGCGGCTCCCCGCAAGTGCCTTCAATGAGACACTGCACGTGATACCTGAAGGATTTTTTGCCTTTTCTCTTAAATACCTCTTACACAGTTCACTATATTCACAAGTATTAGCATGCATACTTGTGATGCTTTAGGTATGATACTTTAGCCTGGTTTCTTGGTGTCCAGTAGGCCAGGAGACCAAACACCCCAGAAACTACGTAGATATAGGAGACCAAACATTCTATTGTCGTAAGGACTCAAGGTCCCCTAGCAGGACGGATTCTGTAAACTAGAAGTTAGCCCACCCCAGCCCCTTATTGGGCCCTCTAGTTAGATATGCTAATGTGTAAGATCTTTAATTGTATACTCGACTGGGGGGACGGGGCTTTTTGCGACGCGTTCCACCTGGACGGCAGAAGCCATCGAATGGGATCCTATTAAAATACCGAGGTAAACGACCCCCAACTCTCTAACCGTGTCTGAGCTTTTATTTCCTAACACCAGGAAAAGGCATCACACGAACCCCTCCCGGGGCTGAGTGAGCCTCCCGGGGCTGCACGGAGCAGGATTTTAACACAACTCCGACACACGAGCAGAGCCAGTCGGAACCATTAATTACAGAGGCTGCGGGTGTACGTGCTGCGCTGTTCGTGCCCTTTCAGGCACTGCCAGATGTGTCATTTCTAGGATTTGCCGGAGTTATTTAATTGTGCAGCAGTGTGAGCTCCCGGAGCAGCGGGGCCGGTGCCGGAGGGGTGGCGGCAGTGCTGGGCAGGACCCGGCTGTGGGGACATCAGCATCCCCAGGAGGCGCGGGGCACAGAGCGGCTTCCTCATCAGGAGCCAAAGACGTGAAAGAAGTCGAATTACAGAGCCTCGACAGAGAAATCAAGGAGAGAGGTGTATTTCGGGAAGGCTCCATTATGCAGAGTATTAGAAAACACCAATCAGTCGTGGAAGTCGTGTTCAGGGAATCTGAGGGAGCAGCCAGACACCGGCGTGTCCTCTGCATGACAATGAAACCAGAGGCTGCCCTGATTAAAAATAGAGTGAGAAAAGCATCAGCAGCGGCAGCAAGGTAGGAAAATGCCGCTTTTCCATGGCATGGCAGGCACGGAAATTCACCGGTGATGAAGCAGAAGAAGGAACAGGACCGTGAGATGATGCAGTGGGAGCTGGCAGTGTCCATCCCGGGGCTACGGGTGACACAGAGGGTGTCAGACAGGGCCTGGCAGGGCTCCGTCCCTCCCCTCCCGAGCGGGGTCGGCACAGCCGCATGCTGAGCTCCCTCACGGTGTGTCTGAACGCGGCATTCCCCTTCCCACAACACCTCAGCCAGGAAAATAAAATCATAAAATCTGTGTGAAGAAAACTCCCTCCACGATGACTCCGGTGCAGAGCGGAGCTGCCGCTCCCAGCCCACCGGGGGTGGGGGCAGTGGGGCTGCCCCGCGGGGCTTGGCCCCATCCTCATCCTCATCCTCATCCTCATCCTCATCCTCATCCTCATCCTNCATCCTCCTCCCTATCCCCATCC
Organism: Drymodes brunneopygia; assembly: GCA_013400955.1. Taxonomy (NCBI): domain Eukaryota; kingdom Metazoa; phylum Chordata; class Aves; order Passeriformes; family Petroicidae; genus Drymodes; species Drymodes brunneopygia. The sequence continues at coordinate 250,257 of VZTZ01029525.1, read as the reverse complement.
CCATCCCCATCCCCATCCCCATCCCCATCCTCAGCCCATCCTCATCCCCATCCCCATCCCCATCCCCATCCTCAGCCCCATCCTCCTCTTCCTCCCAACACCCCGCTGCACAGAACGCCTTTTCCCTGTGCCAGGGCATTCCCACTGGTGCAGCTGGCTGGGTCCAGCCTGCCCCCGGCTCCAGGAGAGCCCCAGGGTGGGAGTGGAGGTGCTGAGAGTGCTGGAGGCTTCTGCACTGTTTCAGCTCGAATTTGTTGGCAAAGGAAAGAGAACTGGAAGTCTCGGAGTGAAGCCTGACCCTCGTGCAGCAGCCCCGCGGTGGTTGCTGCGAGCAGCCACGTTTGAACTCACCTGCCTGGTGAACCGAGCCGTGCCAGGCACACGGGGTCTTAAAAGGGACAGAAAGGGACACCAGCAATGCCCTGGCTATTATCTTCACTTTTAACTGCACTCATTCTAAATCAGACGTGTGGAGCCTGTGCGGGCTCTGCATGGGTTTGTGTCTCAGCAGCCTCAGCTCGGCAGCTCTCACCCACCCCAGTGAGTGAAGCTTTCTGTGCTGCACCCCCTCAGTGAGCCCGGAATCCCTCACCGGGCTGGCCAGGGCTGAATCCCACACCAGGCTGGCACAGAGTGAATCCCACACCGGGTTGGCACAGAGTGAATCCTACACCAGGCTGCAGAGGGCTGAAAAAAAAAAGCCATTTCCCATCTGTTTTGCTGAGGCTGGCAGTGTGAGGCTGGCTGTGCCTGGGCAGGAGGGCAGCAAGCACAGGGCTCCACAGCTCCTGCAGAGCCCCCTCTCCACTCTCCAGCCAGAGCTGCCATTCCCAGCCTGCAGAGCAGCCCTGTCTCACTTCAGTTTAATTTATGCCGGGTGCAATGCAAAGGAGTGTCTGCAATTATCCAGTCAAGTCTATTACTGGAGATCGGAGCCGTGCGGGCTCAGTAATGGAATGTGTGGCTGTGCTTGAATCCCGAGCTCATTTCAGAGTGAATGTGCACGAGAGGAACCCTGTGTTCGTCTCCAATTCTGCTTCCACGGAACCTCTCCTGGTCAGAGTGTGGTGAACTCATCCTCAGCCACAGTCCCTCCACATCTGTCACACAAACCTGTCCAGACCTTGCAGGTGAAGCTCTGGGGCACAGCCTGTGCAGGTGAAGCTTTGGGGGCACAGCCTGTGCAGGTGAAGCTTTGGGGGGCACAGCCTGTGCAGATGAAGCTTTGGGGGCACAGCCTGTGCAGGTGAAGCTTTGGGGCACAGCCTGTGCAGGTGAAGCTCTGGGGGCACAGTCTGTGCAGGTGAAGCTTTGGGGGCACAGCCTGTGCAGGTGAGGCTTTGGGGGCACAGTCTGTGCAGGTGAAGCTTTGGGGGCACACACAGCCTGTGCAGGTGAAGGTTTGGGGGCACAGTCTGCTCTGGGGTCACTCAGTGATGGGTGAGACACCCCACAGAGAGAGGGCACTGCAAACACTGCATCAGCACCTCTAATTGTAATTTTAACCATTTTTAGTCGCATGAACCAATCTCCCTAACTAACAGTGGGGAACTCTCTGTCCCCTGTGCGCTGCCCCGGGTCCGTGGCAGTGCCTCTGGCTGAGCCCAGGGCATCGCTGTCCTTTGAAACCTCTTTTATCCCTCTCACAAAGAGGAGCCATTGACAGCTGGGAGATGGATTAGGGTGCAATGACTCCGGGATTCTATGGACTGTTCTCATTAAATACCTGAGGAACAATGAAAAGAAAAGTTTTATTTTTAGCACAAAGTTACCCGCTCTGATAACTGGTTGTATTTTTCTTTGAAATTATCTGTGCTCTTGCTTGGATGAAATAACACCAGCTCACCATGGGCAGGGAATTCATGTCCTGGATATTTCCATGCTCATCCCCTCACATCCTAACCCGGCTGCAGCGTGGGCTCACCTCATAGCTTTGCACAACCACAGAAACAAAGTAATTCATTTGAACATTAAAAATCAACTCCTGTAGCAAACTATCATCCTACTTAGTTTTTTCCAACCCAAGACAACTCTGATTTTTATGGAAAATGCTGCATCTTTACTGCACTCCTGGAGTTCGAGGTTATAAGGTAACTATAGTTCAAGAAAGTGCCAGCAAGATTAGGGAAATAAATTACTTTTTTGTTTCACTACTTTTTATCTTCTTGCTGATAATTAAAGCGATAGTAATAAACTCAGAAAGAATCTACCTGAGTTTGCTTTTATCAGTGCAGAAGAGCCAATTTAGTGGGCTCTCTCTCTTTTCTTGGTAAAGCTCTTCAGTATTTCATGTTGAAAAATTTAAAATGTAAATATTTCAAAATTAAATATTGATTTTTCAAAAAATGGAATTAAATTTCTCTGTCCCCTGGACAAGGTTTTACTATTTAGTCAAGTCTGACCAACTCTCTAATGCCTTGCCAGCCTCCTATTTTTGGCCTGTGTTATTTTATAGACAAAATTAAATGCACGAACCAGGCCACCTTCGTGCTCCAGCAGAAAAGAAGACAAAATACTATTTTATAAAATACATCTGTGTGCCTGAGGACCTCCCACAGCTAGGAGGGACAGTGTTTATTCCANGGTCACCTCCCGGGGATGGGCTGGGTCACCTCCCAGGACTGTGCCAGGTCACCCACAGAATGTGCTGGGTCACCTCTCAGGGATGGGCTGGGTCACCTCTGGAGAATGTCTCGGGTCACCTCTGGAGAATGTACCAGGTCACCCACAGAATGCATGGGGTCACCTCCCAGGACTGTGCCAGCTCACCCACAGAATGTGCTGGGTTACCTCCCGGGGATGTGTGGGGTCACCTCCCAGGATTGTGCCAGGTCACTCACAGAATGTGCCAGGTCACCCACAGAATGTGTGGGGTCACCTCCCAGGACTGTGCCAGGTCACCCACAGAATGTGCCGGGTCACCTCCCGGGATTGTGCCAGGTCACCCACAGAATGTGCCGGGTCACCCACAGAATGTGTGGGGTCACCTCCCGGGATTGTGCCAGGTCACCCACAGAATGTGCCAGGTCACCTCCCAGGGATGGGCTGTGCCATCTCCTCTGACAGCAGCAAAGCCTCTCTCAGGCTGCTGCTGCCCCGGAGGGGGACAGAGGTGCCAGAGATCCCACGAGAGCTCCGTGCCCAAGAAAAGCAGAGTTTTGGAGCAGACTTTGGCAATAGAAAGCAAACAAAAGGCACCTGCACAGACAGCAGAGCTCCCGGAGCTCAGGTGAGCTTTTCTGTGCCATGTTCACAGCCCTGGATTAGAGCTCAGCAGGGGACATGCTGCGCTGGCCTGCTGAGGTTCTCTGCTTTAACCTCTCAAACACCAGCTGCATTTATTTCAGCCTGTCCTGGATGTTTTCTCTGTGGGATGTGAAGAAAAAGTATTATTAAAACTTCTGGCAGAAAAGACCCAGTTGGAAAGGGCTTGGAGCAACCCGGTCCAGTGGAAGGACCTTGGCAGGGATGGAGCGAGGGGAGCTTCAAGTTCCCTTCCAACCCAAAACACTTGTGATTGGATTGTATGAAAGGAATGCGAACAGGTTTCTCCTCTTTGAAAATCCCTGTAAATAAGCCCAAATAATGCAAAGAGGTGTAAAACCTGCAAGAAGCTTAGAGGTGAAATTAAATGTAAATATGGAAGTAACATCTTCATAATATCAAACGGCTGGATGCAAGGCTACACGGGGCACTTGTAAACACAGGCCAAAAAGCAGAAAACCAATTACGGCCATGTCAATATTTTCCTACATTTCCAGTCATGCTCATGGATCTCAAATAACAGGCTGAGGCTTTGGAGCCCAGTCATGGGGACAAAGTGATTTATCCAGATAGCAGTGGTCAGCCCACGGACAGCTCTGCAAGGGAATTCAGAATTATTCTGTTACTGTCCCTGCAGATTCTCGTCCAAGCTCCCTCTCCAGCCTTTGCAGACCCCCTTTAGGAATCCTTTCAGTCTGCTCTTGTTGTCTTGGATGTTTTCTTATCCATATTTTCTCTGCACAGAGCTGAGGGTCACGGGCAGGTCCCTGCACAGACCAAACCAGGAGACCTTGGCCGGGGGCTGTTGGTGCCACAGAACAGGCAGAGCAGGGATTGCTTCAAGCACTCCAGGAGATTCAGCATTTCCAACCTGCTCCTCATCCCTCGCTGCAGCAGAGACCTCCCTGTGCTCCTTCCCCTGGGTGTCCTGGCCCGAGGACAGCTGCCACTTCTGCAGGGGATGGGCTGAGCCTCCTCTCTCAGCTCTGGGGTGCAATTTAAATGTGTCTAGAACAGCACTCCCGTGTCTGTGTGAGGGGGGATGAGAGGAAAGTCCCAGTTTCTCCCTCAGGGCCATGCTTGGCTCTTCCCTGTAACAAAAGCTGCTGTGAGGTGGGACACAGACAGGAGAGGTGGGCAGAGCTCTGAGCCCTGGCACTGCCCAGACCCCGATGGGAGCCCTGCCTCAGACACTGCCCAGGGCACAGGGCTGGGACAGAGGCTGAGGAAGCAGGGATTAGCATCTTGCCATTTGCAGACCTGCGTAGAAAGGCACTGGGAGGCCCAGGGAATTGTATAATTAACAGTGAACTCAATAGCAAACCTCCTTTATATCTCAGTGCACCATTTGCACAAAAATAGCTGTTCCCTTCCCAGCCAGCACATCTGAAGTGCAGATTAACAGATCCTGCATTTCACATTTCCAAAATTCTGTGGCTTTTACCCCTACAATTTATTAACTTCAGATGTGCATCTCCAGTCCCAGAGGAGCTTACCATGAGCTGGAAGGCTGAGCCCCGGCAGGATCAGTGGCAAACTAACAAGGTCAGTCCCATCCTCCCGTTTCCATGGCGATCACTCTGATAATGTGGAACATGGCAACACCAGCCTTCTCCCAGCTCCTCCAGCTCAGCTCCTGGCTTTGTCTGACTCCCTTGGAATGGGGCTGAGATAAAAGAGAGCTCACAGCAAAGAGGGGAGCACCGTGGTGCTGCCTGAGCTCGTGCTGGGCACCCGGGCCCTGCCCTCAGGAAGGTGAGTTCTCAGCAAAGGTTTCCTTCCAAGGACCTGCTGTGCGTTGGAAAGGTTCAACCTTGGCTGAGGCTGAGCTTGGCCACCCGAATCCTGCCACAGATCAGAGTACTTTGTTTTATTCTGTTCATCTGGATGTGTTTTCTCCACTACAAGATCTCTCCTGCTCAGTTACAAGGAGATATTCACACTGGGAGCAAAATGGCCAGTGGCTGACAAAGCCTTTTTTGGTGTAGGAAAAAGAGCAGGAGAGGAGAGGAGGATGCTGTGGCACAGCCCAAGGCAGCCTCTCTCACCCCCAGACCCCACTGAGGGGACAGGCAGAGGGGCTGGGATGGCTCTGCTCCCCTAAGTGGGGACACCGCTTTCCAAGGAAGGAGAGTTTGTCACAAAAAATCCTACTTGTGTCTGAAAATTGCAGCTTTCCAAACCTCAGCTCTTTGGAACGAAAGCCAGCTCCAGTGGGTGTATCAAGATTTAAACTGCTCGTGGAGCAAGGTTTCTGGCTTTGATTGAATAATCCAAAGTTCAGCATTGCAATAAAGTGTTTTCACCAAGCAGAACCATTTCCTAGTTCACTGGGAGCTACAGAATTACTGCAGGATTGCAGGAATGTGTCTGTATATCTGCGTGTACATATCCGAGTGCAGACATCTGTGAATTCAGGTGTGAATCCCACAGGTACTCCACAAGCCCGTCCCTGGAGAGCAGCGCTGTCAGCTGCTGTGCCGGCAGGCCTGCCTTGCTTCCCCGTGCCTCGGGGTGGATCTGTCCGAGCGAGCTCGGAGCGTTTGCAGGGCTGAGAGGATGGGCCATCATCACCAGGAGCGCTCCCGCAGGGGCACAGCCGCTAATGCCGGTCTGCAGGAGAGGATGCTGCCTGTGCTCTGGGGCCGGGCAGCGGTGGAGTTTGGGGGGCTGAGGAGTTTGGGGGAGCTGAAGAGTTTGGGGGAGCTGAGGAGTTTGGGGGACCTGAGGAGTTTCAGGGAGCTGAGGAGTTTGGGGGAACTGAGGAGTTTGGGGGGCTGAGGAGTCCCGGGGAGCTGAGGAGTTTGGGGGAGCTGAGGAGCTTTTGGGGGGCTGTGGAGTTTTTGGGAGCTGCGGAGTCCCAGGAGCAGCCCCGAGCCAGTGATGCCTTTTCCTGGTGTTAAAAAGTAAGAGCCAGACACAGTTAAGGGCAAAGGGTTTTACCTCAGTATTTAATAAGGATCCTTATGGTGCACACTTCAGCCAGGTGGGATGTGCTGAAATGCACACCCACGATAGATTGTGTATATCATTTTACAGACTAGCTAATAAGCAAATATNCACACCCACGATAGATTGTGTATATCATTTTACAGACTAGCTAATTAGCATATCTAACAAAGATTCCCAATGAGAGCCCTGAATGAAGAGCATGATATTCCCCCTTCCTGAGGAATTCTCCCCTAATCTCAGTTCACAGGATGTGTTCTGGAGAGGACCTTGGTTTCTCAGGACAGTGTGGGGCTTTCCAATCTCCAGGATGTTTGGTCTCCTGGCCTAACAGAATACCAGGACTGTGCTAAGTTATATCCTTAAGGGATTACAAGCACGCATGCTAAAAGCAGTAAAGGTACATAAAAGCTACATAAAAGCTATCTAAAAGTTATATAAAAGGTATATGAAAAGAAAAGGCAAAAAATCATCACAGCATCACCGGGGCAGGGCTGCTGCCCCAGCTGAGTGCTCTGTGTGGGGATGCTCTGTGCCCCAGCCCCTGCCCCAAGCAGCTCCAGCATCCCCCCCACTGGAAAAGCTCCAGCTGAGCACAGCGACCTTGCCGTGCCCACCTCTGGCACTTTGGGTTTGCCTGGCTCAGCCCCTGCACCTGAATCAGGAGTGGAAGTGTTCCAGGTGAGGCTCAGCCCCTGCAGCTGAATCAGGAGTGGAAGTGTTCCAGGTGAGGCTCAGTCTCTGCACCTGAATCAGGAGTGGAAGTGTTCCAGGTGAGGCTCAGTCTCTGCACCTGAATCAGGAGTGGAAGTGTTCCAGGTGAGGCTCAGTCTCTGCACCTGAATCAGGAGTGGAAGTGTTCCAGGTGAGGCTCAGTCTCTGCACCTGAATCAGGAGTGGAAGTGTTCCAGGTGAGGCTCAGTCTCTGCACCTGAATCAGGAGTGGAAGTGTTCCAGGTGAGGCTCAGTCTCTGCACCTGAATCAGGAGTGGAAGTGTTCCAGGTGAGGCTCAGTCTCTGCACCTGAATCAGGAGTGGAAGTGTTCCAGGTGAGGCTCAGTCTCTGCACCTGAATCAGGAGTGGAAGTGTTCCAGGTGAGGCTCAGTCTCTGCACCTGAATCAGGAGTGGAAGTGTTCCAGGTGAGGCTCAGTCTCTGCACCTGAATCAGGAGTGGAAGTGTTCCAGGTGAGGCTCAGTCTCTGCACCTGAATCAGGAGTGGAAGTGTTCCAGGTGAGGCTCAGTCTCTGCACCTGAATCAGGAGTGGAAGTGTTCCAGGTGAGGCTCAGTCTCTGCACCTGAATCAGGAGTGGAAGTGTTCCAGGTGAGGCTCAGTCCCTGCAGCTGAATCAGGAGTGGAAATGTTCCAGGTGAGGCTCAGTCTCTGCACCTGAATCAGGAGTGGAATTGTTCCAGGTGAGGCTGGACAGGGCTTGGAGAAACCTGGTCTGGTGGAAGTGTCCCTGCCCATGGAAAGGCATGGAATGAGATGGGTTTGAAGGTCTCTTCCCACCCAAGCCATACAGTGATCACACTTCAGCCCAGCATTTTCTTGCACATGAAATATACTGCTCCACTAATAACTGGGCAATATTTGCAAGTTATTTACCTGGAAAAGAAAGAAACATTCCCAGAATACTGAGTGTCTTGTAAAACTTCCTTCTGAAGGGACTCTGAGGGAGCAGCCAAATGGGATTGGGAATGAGGAGCAGCTCCCAGACACCTAAACACATCAGTTATGAGCATTGTTCTGCAGCCTGGATGGAGACATGTAAAATGGATCTGTCATTGTGGTGCATTATATTATCATATTTTAAAGCTACCCTCAGCTGTAACAAGCTCTGAGGTGTTTTCTAGAGTGATGAAGTATTTAATAAAAGTAAGACAAAGAGTCACTGGAGACCTCAGTGGCTTGTGTGCCCTTTGAAACACATTACTGGTCCAAAAGATATTAGCTTAATCCTCTCTTCTGGTTAAACTGTGATTCATCGTCTGAAGGAGAAAGATTTCAATGCATCTGCAAAGCCCTTTCAGTTTCATTTGGCGTATCTGGATAACATTTCCATACAATTCTTGCTCCCCCTGTGTAGCAAAGGAGACAGATTATGAAGGATCCACTGTCTGACAAGGATATTTCATCACATGAAAGGGGACAGTGAGCACCTTCCTGACTTTGGGCTGTGACAGCTCCTGGCAGGTCCCAGCCTCCACCTGCCTGCAGTGTGTGAGCTCCAGGGGCTGCTCCTGCCCGTGCCCCCTGCCAGCCTCCAGCAGGGTCCCAGCCCCAGGCCCTCTGCCAGACCCCCTGCCTGTGACAGCCAAACTCACACCCCAAAGACACGACTGGGGCTTGCCCTCTATGTGTGACTGCATCCGTGAGATCTCCGTGGGTTTGCCCTCTTCAAATTGCTTTTGGTTCTCTGAATCCTCTCTGCTCATCCCAAACCTGTCCTGTGGAGATCGTGCTCCAAAGCCAAAGGAATAAACATTGCTCAGCTGGCCACGGTCACTCACAGCCCCCAGGACAGAGCTGCAAACCAAGGCACACCCCTCTAGGTTGTTCCTTTCCTTCTCCATCCCTGTCTCCAGCAGCAGGATCGCTCCCTCAGCACCAGCCTGGGCAGCTGGGCTTCTCCTGGCTCTCTGGAAGTGCCAGACCAGACCATCCCTGCACCCGTGGGATGGATAAGCAGCTCCAAAGCTCCAGAATATGAAATTAAACCTTGACCCAGGGCAGGTACCACGATCAGTGTTGGGGCTGGGGCACCTCGACCTTGGCACCACCTGCCCTCAGGTACAGGTGACATTTCTCATCCCTGTTCCAACTGCTCCCATCTCCTTTCTCTGCTCCCATCGTTTGCACTACAGCCACTAATGGCCCTTTTCTCTCAATAAAATAATATAATATAAGTGTAAGGAGCCAGCACTGAACCAACCTAACCTGTATTTAACTGGAGTTCAGGGTTTCTTGCCAGACCTGCTGAATTTTCTCCGAGCATCCCACCTCCCTCAGCACAAGTCTCTAGCTCGGAGCAATTAACCTTTTTCTTTCCCTCTGTAATGCCTGAGTTTCAGCTTATTTTACTTTCAAAAGAAATTATATTCTCTGAACATGCAACAATCCTATAATTAAAATAATTTGCCCTTGTGGCACAGGGGTTACATAATTGGCACGGAAGGATACTTGATATTTTAATAACTGTGAGGCATATGAGAAATTTTTCTCACCTTCAGCTGCCTGCCAACAGGAGCTGCTGTGTTTTACAGCCTCACAATCCTCATCAGTCCTTCTGACGAGTCATCTGCCCAGAACTTTATTTTCCAAATGACCCAGTATCTCACTAAAATAAGCTGAACTCCTTTGCAAGGAAAATCAATGATTTCCTACAGTACCTTACCGAGAAGCTCTCCATGCTTGCCCAGCTGCTACACACAATGGTAAAACACTAAAGAGAGTGAACATGGGAATGGAGGAGCCAAGCCTGGAGGTGGAAAGAGTCATTGATGTCTCACTCCAGAAATGTCCCAGGCCCAGGGCTGGGCTCTCACATAGGATTCCTTCTACTGGCACCTCAGAAAGGCAAAATTTAAAATCTAACAAGTCTTTTCTGTCGTATTTTGAAAGTTCTGTGTCAGACCATTCTAAGCCAGATGTGCAACTGCCACGGCTTTTAATCATAGAATTTTAGAATCACAGCCTGGTTTGAGTTGGAAGGGACTTAAATCCCACCCAGTGCCACCCCTGCCATGGCAGGGACACCTCCCACTGTCCCAGGCTGCTCCAACCCCAATGTCCAGCCTGGCCTGGAACAGTTCCAATTATGAGGGCAAAAGAATTTGCAAAAAAACCATAAAATGAAAAATAACAAAAATTCTAAACATTTTCCAAATCTCAAAGGTGGAATGATGCTAAAGGGTGTTGCTACACCTCCTCTACAATCTGCCAGCTCCTAACCCATGACAGCAGCCTCCACACCCGTGTAGTGGAGCCAGCTGTGCCCCATGAGAAGGGATGGAAACCTTCAGCCCTACCTGAGAACATCCTGATCCCTCCCAGAGATGGGGGGAGTTTCACACCTGAGCCAGCTGTGCCCCATGAGAAGGGATGGAAACCTTCAGCCCTACCTGAGAACATCCTCATCCCTCCCTGGGATGGGGGGAGTTTCACACCTGAGCCAGCTGTGCAAGGGGGGACCTTGGCACAGTAAAATCATTGTCCCACCTTTGTCCCACCTCGCAGGATCTGCCTCTGCCCAGCCTCACCCTGCCAGAGCAACCTCACCCATCTCCCCTCCCGTGTTCATCAGTGCTCCCTTCCCCCAAATCCCAGACCCCACAAGGATCCAGCCCCAGCTCCTGCAGCCCATCCTGCTCTGCCCCTCAGGCAGGAATAGAATCACAGGATCAGAGTCACTGAGTCACAGGATCACAGAGTCACAGAATCAATCACAGAATCACAGGATCACAGAGTCACAGAGACACAGGATCACAGAGTCACAGAATCACAGGATCACAGAATAACAGGGACCCAGGATCACAGGATCACAGGATCACAGAATAACAGAGACCCAGGATCACAGGATCACAGGAGCACAGAATAACAGAATCACAGGATAATAGAATCACAGAATCACAGAGTCACAGAGTCACAGAATCACAGAATCACAGAATCACAGAATCAATCACAGGATCCCAGAATCACAGGATCACAGGATCACAGGATCACAGGATCACTGAAGCTGCAAAAGCTCTCTGAGATTGGTGACTCCAACCACAAACCCAGCACTGCCAAGTCACAGATACAAAAGCTATTTGAGAACCTGCTGCTAGATAACTGAAAATGAGCTCATCAGGTGGAATTTACAAACTGGGAAGAGGAACAAGGCCAGGAAATAACCATAATAGTCAGAAATTGGCCACAATGAGTGGCTGTGAAGGAACACAGGCAGGACTGGGGGACTCGCCCATGCAAATATCTTACTAAATAAAGAACCAAACAATTTCAGTCATTAAACCGGGAGAAAGATTCCCAGCTCTCTTCCTTGGACAGGATTTTCCACACACCCAGCCCAGGGATCAGCCCCTGCCCTCAGAAGAGGGATGGATGGATGGATGGAGGGTTCCAGGCAGGAGCTCTCCTGCCCTCCTGACCCCGCACAGGGAGCAGCCTCCCCCCACAGCCCCGGGGAGCCTGGAGAGGGACAGAGCTAAGGAGCCTTTGTGAGAGAGGCGCTGAATATTCCCGCAGCCAGAGTGCCAGTGGTTCGATATTTGCATGAGAATAAACCGGGGAAAGGCTCTGTGCTAAGCAGACAAATTGATTTAAGCTGACTGTGGGGAGAGAGCAGCGTTTAATCAGGAGCTTGGAAGGGTGGCTATCCATGCCCCAGCACTGGCTCTGGATGTGCCCAGCTCTTCACTAACAAAACCATGACAAACCCCAACGTGATGGAGGAGCCTGGATGTCACCTCTCCAGGGCTTGGAGCAGGTGACAGGACACAGCCCTGCCCCTGTGTGTGTGAAATGTGCGGGATTTTGGGCTCCTGGGTTGCTCCAGTCCAACCTGTCCAGCCATGAGCAGCAGTGGGGTCATTCCCACCCGAGCCAGCTGCAGAAGGGCATCCCCAAAGGCATCCCCAAAGGCATCCCCAAAGGCATCCCCAAAGGCATCACCCATCCCCAAAGGCATCACCCATCCCCAAAGGCATCAACGCATCCCCAAAGGCATCACCCATCCCCAAAGGCATCACCCATCCCCAAAGGCATCACCCATCCCCAAAGGCATCACCCATCCCCAAAGGCATCCCCAAAGGCATCCCCATCCCCAAAGGCACCACTGAAGGCCGTGTTGGTACCAGGGTGTGCCAAAGCAGCACGGGGAGGGCACTGCAGAGCTCCCTGCCCCTCAGTGCAATGCCAGCCAGTGCTTTGCTGAGTGCAGAGACAAACATGAAATATTAGTGCATCTCCCTCGTTAGAAAATGAGAAGTGGTGTTTTTAATGGGCGGAAGAAGCATAAACCTGGAAAAGAAAGCAGCACAGAAATTAAAATGATTGTTTCTTGGGTCTTGTTTTCTTTTTGCTGTGGACCAGTCACAGCTGAAATAGCAGAGTGATAATGAAGTGAAAGTTGCTTATACATTTCCTTTTATGTGCATCCTGTGAAAAAATAAGCCATTATTATCCTCCACTAATACATTTCAGACCAGAATGCAAGATAAGGATGCTGGGATGTGGGATGTCAGTCTGTGATGGTTCAAAGGATGAGGGGTGTTTTTCACTGCAGTAAAGAATCACATTGGATTCTCTGTATCTTCATTTTCGTTAAAAAGATAACAGAGAATAAACAGTTCTAAGGTAAGCACAAAGAAATCAATGGCACACACATCTTCTGCTGGAAAGTACAATGGATGTCATATTTTTAATAGTGGTACTTCCAAAAACGATGTAATAAAAATGCACACAACATCTATTTGAGCTGCTATCTCTGCTGGTTACAGCCAAAATCACAGATTTTAACCCAGCCAGCCTCGTCCCCATCGTCCCCAATCCACAAACCTGCTCAGGAAGCTGTTCAACATTTCCATGGAGGAACAGATGGTCCAGCTCCCCACAGATGTTCAGGATTCAAGAACTGAGCAGAGTCCAGGACAGTCCCAGGTCTGAGTGGATCCTTCCTTTAGAATCCCAGAATCCCAGACTGGTTTGGGCTGGAAGGGACCTCAAATCCCACCCAGAGCCACCCCTGCCATGGCAGGGACACCTCCCACTGTCCCAGGCTGCTCCCAGCCCCAGTGTCCAACCTGGACATCCTTGGGCACTGCCAGGGATCGAGGGGCAAATCTGGGAATTCCATCCCAGCCAGGAATTCTCAATTCCCAATATCCCACCTATCCCTGCTGCAGTGAGGTCAAGGCTCCCTTCAGCTGCACATCCCTGAAATGTGAGCACAGCACAGCAATTGCTCAGGTACCTGTGAGTAGAGAACATCGATGATTTCCTTCATTTCTGTTGAACTTTTGGGACAGAAAGGAGGGCCTGACACATCCTGATCCTCACCGAGATAAAATCACACCACAGATCCTTGATACACAGGAGTATCTATTGATACTGGATACACAATAGGTACTTAGTGATAAAATCACACAATGGATTTTAAGCTTCTTGATTCATTCAGAGGCTCTGAGGATTTAGCCAGCTCAGACAGCAGGGAAGATAATGTCCTTTATCCAATCACTTTGGTCAGAAGTGCAGTATTTCTGAGAAAAAAAAAAAGAGCCCTTTTATCACATATCAATTTTGTTGGTAAATTTGGCAATCCTGGTTTTAATTTAAGTTAAAATTTGAAACATGTAATTTAAAACAAAATAAAAGGAACAATAAATATCCCACCCACCACGGCCGCTGCACCACTGAAAGATGGTAAAATGCAAAGCTGGGACAAAAGCCTCTGGAAACTCCAACATCAGCTTCTTTTTACTTTTTTGGCTCTGGCTCCTGAACCTGCTGTTGTTTCAAATTCCCCACGCAGTCAATGCCATCCAGCAATCAATGAAAGCTTGTTCCAGAGCAGCCCTGCTTCTCATCCCCGCTACAATCAATTGAACCTGTCAGGAAGGCACCAGATGCTGCTGCATTTTTCCCTATATAATATTAGGAAGAGAAAAACATCCAGCACAGGGTGTGTGGGGAGCCTGACTTAAGTGTAATTAAAATTAAAGAACCTCAGTCCCCTGAGAGTGCAAGTATTGACAAATCTTTCACTTTCTCATTTACAAGCCCGTGTTCGTGCGCTGCCGAGTCTTTCAAAAACAAGCAAACAAGGGAGAAACAAGAAATGAAAAGATATTAAAATTCAACTAGGACAATACCCTGCAGATTTCATTGTGTCCTTACACTGGTGAAGCAGATGCTGGGTGTGATGGGAACTTTGCTGGGGCAGATGTTAAAGCTTTCACAGGTTGCTCAGTTTCTCTCAGAATGCATTTCCTTTGCAGAGATGTATTAACAGAAGATGGAAAGGATAATGTGGAAACCATGGGTAGTTCTGCACCTTCAAGGGAGTAAAGCAATGCAAGACGAGGTAACAGACAAATATTTGGATGGACAAAAATTTGATTAATTTTAAAATATATTTCTGTGGCGGAATTATTGCATCGTTCAGCTCCCCTTATGTGTATAGAAGAAGAAAACATACAGACCACAGATCTTCAAATATATATATATATATTAGTAATTTAGACTTCTGTTCCAGGCCTTTATTTCATCACCAGTGCCAGGAAGGCTGAGTGAGGAAGAAGGAGCAGTAAAACCAGGGAGAGATGGCTTTTAAAATGCATCTACAGGCAGCAAATTCTGACCTTGTGTAAGAGAGTGCTCACACCTGAGTTTCTGCTTTGGGGAGCTCAGCCCCTGCCCTGGGAGCAGGAACAATGTGCAGGTACAAACAGAAAGCACAAACCCCTCTGGTTTCCAAGCAGCAGCTGGGATGAACCCAGCCAGACCTCTCCCAGACAGAGCCAGGACAGGGTCTGGCCAAAGTTCTGCTCCATGGAAATAATGGGAATGTGGCACTGCATAGAAAGGAAGCAACCAAGTGGGGGGAAAATCACATTCAAAAAAATACCAAGAGTAGGGCTCCTCAGCTCAGTATTTAGCTAAAAATTTAATGTTGTGCCTGTCCTGGCTGCAAGGTGTGCCAGAGGAGGTTTGTACTGGATCTGAGGATAAATTCCTTCATGGAAAGGCTGTCCAGCCCAGGCACAGCTGCCCAGGGCAGGGGTGGAGTCCCCACCCCTGGAGGGATTTAAAGCTGTGGGGGAGGCACTTGGGGACACAGGGCAGTGGTGGCCTTGGGGGGGCTGGGGAAGGGCTGGGCTGGATGGTCCTCAGGGCTTCTCCAAAAGAAATGACTCGGTGATTCTGTTTCAGGATCCTGGTGGGTCCTGTCCCACTCAGGACATCCTGAGAACCCAGGAGCTGCCCCGAGCTCTGCAGCAGCCACTGAGACACCACAGCAAGCAGGGATGTTGGTGTAGGGCCCGTTATTCCATTTTATGTACTGCTGGCTTCTGATAAATGGAGATAAATAAATGAAGTTGCTGCACACCCACACCTGATGAGCTGTAATTCAGCTGAAAATCTGCGTTTCCACATGAGAGGTGCTGAAGGAAAGGAGCAGCAGCAGGTGGACACTGCAGCCCCGTTGACTTTTCCATTTTTCAAATCAGAACATGGGGTTTGGAATTAGAAAGGAAGATGAGTAATGGTGAGTTAGAAGTGTGAATCTGATAAATTCTCCCTCCTCACGGTGATACCCATCACCTCAGGGAAGGTAGGAGGCTGCTGTAAATGACAGTTTACAAATTTTCATGGCAGCAGCATCCCCTTTCTGCGATACACATGATGGATAAATATTTCCTAGTGGTCTGGCGGCTGACCCGGGGCACTTGTGGCTTGCAAACCACTTCTCCTGCCTGATCTTTGTCTCCTGCAGCTGGAGATGAGGCTCCCTCACGGAGAGAGGCCGTGCCACGAGCTGCATCCTGATCAGGCTGAGCCCTGCAGGAGCCCAGAGCCACCCCAGACCAGGGCAGCCTCTCCTGCCAGCTCTGGCAGCCCCGGGACAGCGGCTGGGTGAGACCCGGGCAGCAGCGCCCTCACAGGGACACAGGGGACAGAGCCAGGGACACAGGGGACAGATCCAGGGACACACAGGGGACAGACTCAGGGACACACAGGGAACAGATCCAGGGACACACAGGGGACAGACTCAGGGACAGACAGGGGACAGAGCCAGGGACACAGGGGACAGATCCAGGGGCAGACACAGGACAGACCCAGGTACACACAGGACAGACCCAGGGACACACAGGGGACAGACCCAGGTACAGATAGGACAGACCCAGGGACACACAGGGACAGACACAGGTACACACAGGACAGATCCAGGTTCTTTAATGGCCACTTTCATTTCATGGCTAAATGTATTTGTATTTGAAACAGGGAACAGTTTAACAAATGTAAATCTGTGTTTTAACTGTTCATGCCTGGCCATGCAGGGAGGCCCAGACAGGCCTGAGGCACATCCCAGGTCCCTGGAGTGCCTGTGGTGTGCCCAGCAGTGAGCACACAGAGCAAAGAGAGGGCAGCCTGGTTATTTGTGCCTACCATGGACTCTTCTCTTTGATAATCAAAACCAGAATTTAACAAAGACTCAGAAGATCACCTGGAGAGGAGTCAAGTGCTGCAGGAAATGGGGCTTGCAGGGCTCTGCCCTCCCCACCAGAGTCAGTGCCTGCTTTGTCCATCCCTCAGGGGACAAGGCAGGGTAGCAAAGAGAACAAAGAAAACACACCCGGCCTGCTCTGTATTCCAGACATAACCTGGAGCTGCAGAGCAGTGGAGAAAGGGAGAAGGTGTAAAAGCACGGGAGCAAAGCTGGGGCACTGCCCCAGTGCCCCTCTGCTGCTCTGTGCAATACACACTGAGCAGGCAGGGGCTCTCCAGAGCCCAAGGCACCTCACACTCCGGAGAAAAGGAGAAGAGAGAAGTATTTCTGTTCACTTGGTAACTCAACACGAGCTGATTTGGAGCCAGAACTCCCCCACCCTCTCCTCTCCTCTCCTGTTCCCACAGGAGCTTCCCCAGCTCCCCCAGCCCAGGCAGGAGCACAGCTCCCGTGGGAATCAGAGCCCTGAGCCAGCCCAGGGTTTGGTCCCCTGATACCAAACCCAGGCTCAGGAGGAGAGGTCACCTGTCCAAAGGCAGGAGTGCTGGCCTTGCCCACTGCCCTCAGCTGGAGCTCAGGGCTGGGAATCTGCCCAGAGAGAGGCACCTCATTAACAGCCACTGATCATTAACCCTTCGCCCTCCTGGTAACTGCAGGCTCAGGTCAGCAGCTCCTGCCTTTGGAAAAAGCTTTCATGGTCTGGGCTGGTTTTCCATCAGCCCTGTTTTCTCAGTGCAGGATCTGGGCTGGTTTTCCATCAGCCCTGTTATCAGGGCAGGATCTGGGCTGGTTTTCCATCAGCCCTGTTCTCTCAGGGCAGGATCTGGGCTGGTTTTCCATCAGCCCTGTTCTCAGTGCAGGATCTGGGCTGGTTTTCCATCAGCCCTGTTCTCTCAATGCAGGATCTGGGCTGGTTTTCCATCAGCCCTGTTCTCTCAGCGCAGGATCTGGGCTGGTTTTCCATCAGCCCTGTTATCAGGGCAGGATCTGGGCTGGTTTTCCATCAGCCCTGTTACCAGTGCAGGATTTGCCCACAGCCAGGACGTTCCCCAGCCCCTGCAATGCAGCACGGCCTGTGAGCGATGGGGCCGGGCCCCTCGGAGGGGCTGCAGCCCGGGGCATGGAAATGGTATCGATTTTGCTGCCGCAGCAGATGCCGTGTCCAGCAGCCGAGCGCTCCGGGAGAGAAGCCCCAGCAATGCCCGCAGCTGGGTGTGTCCCTGCACCGCTGCTGCCGAGGCTCTGCCCAGCTCTGCCCACCTGGTCCCCTCCCCAGAGCCCCTGGGGGGCACAGCCCGGGGCTCCAGGGCCAGCCCAGCTCATGGCTTTGCTCCCCAGCTGGTGCCAGCCCAGCTCCAGTGCTGAGCCAGAGGGGACAGACGGTGTCCCCTGTGCCCAGGGCGGTGTCAGGGCTGAGTCCCCCCGCTCCAGGCTCCCCCCAGGTCTGTCCCACTGCACGAGGTCCCCAAGGGGACACAGGGACAGGACCCTGTTCTGGGGGTTCTGCTGTGCCAGGGGAGGGTCCCAGGGCCTCTCTCTGCCTCCTCCTGCAGCAGGGCAGTGCCCAGCCCTGGCAGGACCCTCCAAGAGGTCCCACAGCCCAGGGCTCCTGGCAGAGGGTTGTGCTTCGATTAATCCAAATCATGTTTTATTCAGCCATGGATCAAAGGCAGCCAACAGCAGAGTTTTCCAAAGGAAAAGGGTCACCAGAGACCCCTTTCCCTTTCGAGGCAATAACCACCAGCTCTCAAGCTGCCATTTAACTCCTGTCACTTGGTTTTTGTTCAATTCCCGCAAAAACCATTACTGGAATAACAAAAGCATTTGCTAAGCAGAGCTCAAACTTTTTTTTTTTTTTTTTTTTGGANTTTTTTTTTTTTTTGGACAAAAGCTCAGCAACAAAACTGGTGAACAAATTGCTTTTGTGATTTCCCTGAAGATCCATCATTCTCCCTTCTGTCAGAGCCCCAGTTCTGCTGCCCCCCGTGCTGGGTGGGCGCTGGCTGTGCATCCGTGGCTCACATCCAGCATTCCCTGGGTGTGGGGACAGCTCTGTCCCCCAGCCTCCCCTCAGCCCTGCAGCCTGGCCTGCAATAAAGCTCCTGCTCCAGGAGCATCTCCTTATTAATTTTGCGGGTTTATGGAGTCAGCTGTCACAGAGCAGCAGCTCCTCGTCTCCGAAGGAGCACGGCATGCATGCCAAATGATTGCAGGAATACGTACCCCCAGGGCATATTATTTTCTTAACTAAAATTCAAGTGCATACTTATTACCCAAATCTTTGTCTCAGAAACAGCTTTGCCTTCACATGATGGAATTACAAACCACCAGACAGTTTTTGGGACTTGTATGCAAAACTGCTTTTTAGCATGGCTTTTGTAGTTGTCTTATTTATCTAATCTCCATGAGTCATAATTCCTTTAGGATCGCTTTCTTCCTTCTACATTTCATCTCACCAAAACAAATTAAAAAATCAAAAAGCAGCAGAAAAAACAAAAGCAAGCTCCTGCTCCAGCCCACAGTTGATGAAGTGCTGCACATAATTTGGATTTGTTGCACCGTTTCTGATAGGAACAGACAGCCCCAGTACCTATGAAGAGTCCCCAGGCAAAAGACTCGGGCACAGCATCCCCCTTGGAAAAGAGCAAAATGGACAGGCTAGAAAAAAGGGAGCAAGAGGAGGTGGAGTCCCCATCCCTGGAGGGATTTCAAAGCCATGTGGAGGTGGCACTTGGGGACATGGGGCAGTGGTGACCTTGGCAGTGCTGGGGAAGGGTTGGGCTCGATGGTCTCAGAGGCTTTTCCAGCCTCAATGGTTCTGTGATCCTGTTCCATGAGCTGATTCCCAGTGCTCCCCACGGGAATCCCACAGCAGGGCCAGTCCGTGCCAGTGCCAGGGCCACTTGCACTGTCACAGGTGCCAGCTGTGCCAGGGCCATTTGCACTGTCACAGGTGCCAGCTGTGCCAGGGCCATTTGCACTGTCACAGGTGCCAGCTGTGCCAAGGCCATTTGCACTGTCACAGGTGCCAGCTGTGCCAGGGCCCTGCTGGCTGAGGACACAGCACAGGGCACAGCTCAGGGCACCCTGGCTCCTTTCCATCTGCAGACTCTGCAGACTGTGTAACACCTCTGCCAACCCGAGGGATGTGAGCAAACCAAGGACAAAGTGCTGTGGGACTTGTGATTGCAGACTGGTGACAGTCAGGAGTCAGCCTGGGTAGGACTGGGAATGTTTAATCCATGAGAAATTCGTATTACAAAAGCATAGAAATGTGAGATTTAGACAGTTCTCACCTCTGGAGAAATATTTCCTTTCCCTTAATGTCACTTCAGCAGCAAGCTCTGAACCTTGTACTGCTCTGATTGGCCAGAACACCCACAAAATGATATTACCAGGGATCTTGCAAAGTGTTCCATCAGGATGGGACACGGATAGCTGAGCCATAAATTTCTGTGAGGAACTGCTGCTGGAACAGGGTACCTGCTACACCTGCCCATCACTTTGCTTTTGCAGCCTGGGCTGGGACAGGGATGACAAAGTGCAGCTGAGATGTGGCTGTGCCAAAGCCCATCCCCTGCATTTCAGCCAGAGCAGAGCAGGTGACTCTGCCTGTGCTGGAATGGCCCCTAAACAGCACCAGGGACAAGCCCTGAGCCTGTCCTGTCCTGGGGCCAGCAGCAATGCAGGACATGAGCCCCAGCCCAGAGGCTCAAAACCCAAATATCCATCAGGATGAAAGGTGGACAAAAGAGAAAGGATAAATGGACCTGAAGAGTACAGGTGCACCTAAAGCAGCTGGGAAGGGGAATTTCCATGGGCTCTGGGGCCAAGGATCACCAAGGAGCTGCTCTCACTAAGCTGCTTCCTTTCTTTATTGAAAGCCTTCAGACTTCAGTCTTTCTGTCTGAAGAGGAATCAATAAGGAAAAAAACTCGGGTGAAAAAGCAAAGCAAGAGTATTTTCAGTACACAGAAACAGAGGAGTGACCATATGGAGAAGGGAGCAGGGCAGGAGACAGCAGACTTGTTCTACTCCTGCATCACAGCCCAAGGAATGTGATCCTTATTGGATGAATCCATCCATTTTTAATAAGCAGTCTGATGCAGTTGAACTCCAGTTTCAGGTTAAATATCCCCTCAGTCCTTCAATATCAGCTGGCTCCTGAAGCTCTTCCTGAGTGCTGAGTGAGGCCGTGGTGCTGCAGGGGGAGCAGGGCTGGATCATCCCTCGGGATCTGAGTCCCGGCACAGCCCCGGGCCCCACCCTGCCTGAAGGACCGGAGCCCTCCTGCCCTCCCTCCCCAGAGCTCTCCCCATCCCTGGCTCTGGACAGGCCCTGCCAGCTGAGCTCCCTCGGGCACAGGGGAAGGCAGAGCCTGGACACCCAGCTGGCAGCACTGGGGTCTGGGCTGTGGCTGCCACTGTCCCCAGGCAGGAGCCTCGGGCAGGGCACAGGGGCTGCCCTGGGGACAGAGGGACATCTGTGGGACAAATCAAACATCGCCACGTGCCAACATCTACTGCAGGGCCGTGTGAGCCCAGGGGACACTGCCAGGCCCCTGCCCTGCCTCGACAGGTCCCCACAACCATTCAGTGACAGTGCCACCAGCTGTGTCACCTCCTCAGGAGCGCCGGGCGAGTGGCGTGGAGCAGCACATCCCTGACACCTCTGAGGGCTACAACAAACACTGCTGAGCCAACAGGCAAGGACAAGGCAAGGATTAGTTCCACACCACAGTGACATTTATCCACCCCTGGAAAATTACTGATAATTCTTATTGATTCCGTGGCCTGGGTGCAGTGAGTCAAAACATCAAATCCAGAGACGCTCTGAGCTGAAATTACAAACACAGCCCAGCACGAGCTGAGCTGAGCTGAGCAGGGGGCTGAACTTGGTCCATTCCTGTTGTGTTGTACCACCCCCAGAAGGTTTGCATTACTTTGTCTTTGAAATCCAACATTTCCTCAATGAAAGGAGCTGTTCCAGATAACCCTCCCTGACCCTGGAACAAGGATGAGTCTCACACCATCCACCCTGGCAGAGTGTGTCTAGCAGGGAATGCCTGACCCCAAACACTGCAGGGGACACAGGCAGGACGTTGTTCCTGGTGTTTGGGGTTTTCTTTAGGTTTTACATGAACACTCTGAGGACAAGCTGTGAGAGGAAGCTGTGCGTGCTGTGAGAGGAAACTGTGAGTGCTGTGAGAGGAAACTGTGAGTGCTGTGCAGCAGCTGCAGTGCTGAGGGCACAGGGCAGTGGCCAGCGTGTCCTGGCTCACTGTGGCCACAAGGAGAGAGGGATCTGGGCTGAGGGGATGTGAGGAAATTCTGGGTGTTCTGTAGGGGAGAGGAGAAGAACATAAAACAGCTCAAGGCAGGGAAGAACAGGAGAGGAAGGGCAAGGAGGGGCCAGCAGCCCCCTGAGCAGCCCCCATGGTGTCCCCAGAGCCGTGTGTGGAGGGTCCCAAGCAGCCAGAAAGCTCCAGGGTGAACTCAGCCAGACCCCACCTTCCCCTGGTGTCCTTCCATCCTCCTGAAGGCTGCTGGTGGCTGAGGCTGAAACAGGACACGGATCCTCTGATCCTGGCAGATGCCGAGCTGCAGGGTGAGCCCAGCCCAGAGCAGGCTGTGAGTGCTGGCAGATGGGGCACTGAAAAGCTGCATTGGGGGTGCTCTGTGCCAAGCTCCAAAAGCCACAGGAGCTGCCTTGCTGGCAAGTTACTGCTCTCCTGCTTCCCTTCAGGCCTGTCCCCTTTGCAGAGACACCTTCAGCCCCAGAATTACCTGACCAGAGCACGGGTGGCCTGTGCAGGACCCTGGGGATGTGCTGGGGACCCCCGAGGGGCCGTGACCCCCTCCCTGCCCAGGGTGGGCTCTGCCCCTGCCAGGAGAGCCACCCAGAACCTCACTGGAGTGCACATCCCTCAGATAGTGGGGATGGAATCCCTTCCAAAGGACGTTTTTCCACAGGACAGAAAAATGTGGTCGCCTCTGGGACTGGAATTCTGTTGGAGCCTGATCTCTACACAAGTACACGTGTCTGTGATTTATCTACACAGGCTGAGTTCTCGAGGCTACAGTTTTTAATCAGCACTATTTGCATTACATAACGTCTTTTATTTCAGCCCGCATTTTGGTTTAATTAGTTCTTTGTTAAATACATCAATGGCCATTCTACCCTGCCAAGCAATTCCAGATTAATTGCATTTGTTAAATCTTCTTCCTTTTCTTGTTTCGCGTTTTCCCTGTGTTCCAAGGAGGCAGCACATTTGGAAATTAATGGCATTTTCAAATCATTGCATTGTACAAACTCATGGGCATATTTGAAATAATAGAGCTGAATGTTGCCAGCTCTGTGAGCTCCTGTGCAGCCCAGGAGGGTGGGAGTTTGGCTGATCCCATTCCTACTGTGACCCTGGGAGGGAACTCTCCAGGAAAACAAGGGCAGCAACACAGGGCAGACCTTCCCCTCTCCAAGTTTTGCTGTTTATCAGCCTGACAGCGTGGAGTTAAATATCCATCATGACATAAACACACACACACAGACACACAGACACACCAGTGAGGGCTGGCTGCACGTGGGCTCTCCCCAGGTACAGGGAGGAGATACCTGAGCCCTGGGGATGCTCTGACCCACCAGGAAAAGCAGAACAGGACTGAATGGACTGGATTTCGATTTCCACGAATAAAAAGTGAAAAAAAAATAGCTGAAGAAAATAAAAAAATTAACTGTAGATAATACAGACTGTAATTAATGGCTGGGACAATTTAGTGATGGGATATTTTAGGCATAGAGGGACAGGACACAGGGAATGGATCCCACTGCCAGAGGGCAGGGATGGATGGGAGCTTGGGCAGGAATTGTTCCCTGGGAGGGTGGGGAGGGGCTGGGCTGGAATTGCCAGATTTGCTGTGGCTGCCCCTGGATCCCTGGCAGTGCCCAAGGATGTCCAGGTTGGAAACTGGGGCTGGGAGCAGCCTGGGACAGTGGGAGGTGTCCCTGCCATGGTAGGGGTGGCACTGGGTGGGCTCTAAGGTCCCTTCCAGCCCAAATCATTCTGGGATAGGATTCTGTGCCCACCTGAGGGCACCGTGCCCCCAGTGCCAGCCCAGAACAGACCCTCTGAGCCCCATGACAGCAACAGGAGTTACTGGGATGGATTTGCTGGAGCAGCCAGTGCCCCAGAACACACAAGATGTTCATAAAGGGCCTTTTTGGCTTTGGGAAAATAGTTTCCAGCCAGTGACACAGTGCACAGGTGACCCAGGGCACAGAACAGAGTTCCTGTCTCTGGCTGGCCACCAGCCACCTTTCCCAAGGAAAAGAGATTTCTTTCCTTCTCCCCCTTCCCACGAGTGGCTCCCCAGCTGTGCTTCAGCACCCCTGGGGTGAGCTGGCTGGGGAGGGAGCCCAGCCTGGGAGGTGGGAGCCCAGCCTGGGCTGTGGAGTGCTGGGAGCATCCAGCTCCTGGGGCTGAGGGAGCAGCAGAGAGAAACCTGCAGCACAGAAATCCAGACTTCCAAAAGCAGCTGAGGACACGTGGGTGTGGAATGTGCATCCAGGCAAGGGATTCCAGGGAAGGGTTATGTTCCAGGGCACGGTGCAGGAAACCCCTGCTCCTCTGTGCAGGAGCTGCACACGAGCACGGAATTCATGGGAGAGTCCCACTGACAGATCCTTAATGAGATCTCAGATAATGGCCCAGGCTTTGTCGTTCATTATTAAAAAAGCTTCCCACAGTGTCAGGCAATGGCAGTGCCTGGGAACAGGCAAACTGGACAGCACTTCCCTGATGGGAGGATGGAGTCTGCTCCTTTGGGAGCAGGTATCTCCATTTCCCCACTGCTGGCCTGAATATTTTGAGGATTCACCTGTGGTTTGTGCTGACTCAGCAAGAGCTCCTGGGAAATGCTTCTTTTCCTCTCCCCATCACACAGAACAAATTCCACTGGCTGTTTTTCCCAGGACAGCTCTCCTCTCCTCACACCATGGCTTTGCTCCCTGCCCAGGCCCCTGGGGCAGTCTGGGCACATTCTGAGTTCCTCAGGGCCAGGTTTAAATTGGATAAACCCCGTGGATATTCACAGCCCAGCCCTGCCCCTTGCCCTGGTGCTCCCAGAGATTTGGGGTTGAACTGCTTGTGACTGGGAATGCTCAAACCTCAGAAGAGATTCTGAGGGGAAAAAAGCCATGTAAACAGACAAAGCACAGCAGCCAAAGCATCCAGAAGCCCAGCTGTTTTCCAAAGATGGGGATCTGGGATCTGAGGGGCTGAGGAGGAGCAGCCTCTGCTGCCCCTCCCTGCATTGCCCTGGAGCTGACTGTGCTGGGCACAGAGCAGTCACAGCCCGGGGCACAGCCCCTGCTGGGCAGGACGGTGTTGGGTGATCCCAGGGACACCTGGGGCAGCTGCCTTTCCCAAATCTCCAGTCTCACAAGGCACCAAGGATGGGAGGAAGGACACAGAGCCAGGGCTGTAACTTTGCTGGGACATCCACGGGGCCTGGCAGTTGATGAGCATGAGCTCAACAGGGCACAACCCGAGCCCTGTCAGCACAGACCTGCAGGCAGGCTTGGCTGGATTTCACTCCCCCAGCCTTTCCTGCTTTGCTGCTTTGCTCCTGCAAGGTGCCATTCCCTGGGAGGGGACATCCCACAGCCCTGCAGGGGTGCCTGGGCACACAGCCCTGCCTGTCTGCCCCCAGGGCACGGTGAGAGTGTCCCAGGCTGTACCATCCTGTACTCCCTGCACACAGCAAGGAGCAGGGACCTGTGGTGGGCACTGGCACCCACTGGGCTCCCAGCACCTCAGGGTGATGGTCTGTGAGTGCCCTTGGTCCACAGCACCCACTGCATCCCTCACTCTGGTTCCAGCCCAGGGAAAACTGGGGCTGTGTCCCAGGGAAACATCTCCAGGGAATCAGCAGCACACTCTGCCTTTCCTGATTTTGGCCATGTGCTCACCTGAGCTGAGCTGGTTTGTGACCATGGGAATACACTTAGGTACATGACATTATCGAGGAGGGAATAAATGGGAAATCATGGGTTTTTTCTTTTCAAGACATATTACTGTCGGCAGCAGCCCTATTCCATTTTCACATCAGGAGCAGGGAATTCATTATTAATCTTGCTGCTGGAATGATCCACATTTCTATCCCTGTCTCTCTGTTCCTTATCTCATTTTTCTGGGTTCCTCCTCTCTCTTTTCTGTGCAGCCCCATGATCTCACATCCAGGCACCACTCCATGTTGAGTCACACAAAGGGAAATGCTAAACAGCCTTCTTTTATTTATGCTCAGCTCCCCTCTCACACGTGTAGTGATTTCACACTCAGGGTGCTCACACTTTACCTGAGTATTTCATGAGGGCACAGGTGTGGAGGTGCCCTGGATCCCTGGCAGTGCCCAAGGCCAGGTTGGACATTGGGGCTTGGAGCAGCCTGGGGCAGTGGAAGGGGTCCCTGCCCATGGAATGGGATGGGATGAGTTTTAAGGTCCCTCCCAACCCAAGCCATGGTGTCTGGGAGACCCCACTGTGACCCCCTGCATCCCCCCAGAGTGGCCCCATGCCAGCCCGTGCCCATGGCCAGCTGGGACCTGAAAGATGGGAGTGCAGCACAAAACCCACCTGACCTTCCAGACTGGGGCTCCTGGTTTGTAACCACCAACTCTGCCTGAAGATCAGGAGCTTTAGCAGATCTGCAGTGAGGGAACCACCCCAATGCTCCTGAGGAGCTGCTCTCTCCCCCAGAACCTCACACAGGAGGGAATCTTGTGGGATTCATGGCCTGACCTGCACTGAAGCACCCCAGAAACATTTCCCACAAACAGGAAAGCTTCAGTGTAAGGTAACCCCGCCCTCAGGGGGGGCTCTGTGAGAGCAAGAAGGGAAGAGTTTTCTTCAACCTAAGAGCAAAATAAGAGGTTGCAACACTGAAAAAAAGGAAAACGAGATGTGACACTGCTGTACACGAGGTGCTGCCAGCGATCCCCAGAGGTCACACGTTAGTACAACATTATTTCTTTAGAGAAGCAGCCACTGTGACAAGCTCCCTTGCAGGTTCTGGAGCGAGGAGGCAGAGCTGTGCATCTCCATCACACTCCCATGATGTAAAAGTGTGAGGATAAAGGGCAGGGATGTAAAAGTCAGCAGATAAATGGGAATGCTGCCCTTTGCTGTGCTGCTGCCGTGTGCAGGAATGTTACAGAGCCAGGGAAAGGGCAGAGCACAGCTGAGTTCCACACACACAAATGAAATGCAGGAGCTGCTGTGCCAGGCTGCAGGAGCTCTCCCCCATCCATCTTCCAGGTTAATGATTCAGAAGGGACCCTTGAAGGTCAAGGACTCTCTCAAGTGTCTCCTCTCTGCTGGAATCCCGAAGGAAGCAGAGGGAAAGGTAATTTGGATTACATTTGTGGTAGCATAATCTGCTCTGCTGGAATCCAGAGGGATCTGCAGGTGTGTCTGGGGCAGTGAAACTCCAGCCCAGCTCAGAGCTGCTGAGGACACCCCAGCCCCGAGATCTGCTCAGAGCAGGGCTGAGCCCCTGTGTGGGACACAGGCTGGATGTGGGGATTGGGGTGGGGGGAACTGAAGCTGCTTCTTGGACCTGCAGCTGCAGGCTGGAGCTCAGGGACCTGCCCTGTGTTCAGGGAGGATGGGAGCTCTGAGGTGCCCGGGACCCTGCAGTGCCAGGAGGGTCACACGTCACGAGAGTGCAGGGACATTTCTGTGCCATCCCCTGTCCCAGTCACAGCCCCACAGTGAGAGCACAGACAGTGCCAGGGCAGAGCCTGAGTGTGCCAGCTCCCTGCTGGCAGAGGATTCCAGCAGGGCATAATCCTGTGCCATGTGCTCTGGGGGGGCCCTGCTTGAGCAGGGAGGCTGGACCAGCTGTGGTCCTGCCAGACTGACCCATCACCTGGTTCCATGGTTCTGTGGTCCTGCCAGGCTGGCAGAGCCACTGCAAGGTCCCAGGAATGCTCAGGAATGCACAGGGATGCTCAGGAATGCACAGAAATGCACAGAAATGCACAGGAATGCTCAGAAATGCTCAGGGATGCTCAGGGATGCTCAGGGATGCACAGGAATCCACAGGAATGCACAGGGATGCACAGAAATGCACAGGGATGCACAGAAATGCACAGAAATGCACAGGAATGCACAGGGATGCTCAGGAATGCTCAGGAATGCTCAGGGATGCTCAGGGATGCACAGAAATGCTCAGGGATACTCAGGAATGCACAGGGATGCACAGAGATGCACAGGGATGCTCAGGGATGCTCAGGAATGCACAGGGATGCTCAGGGATGCTCAGGGATGCTCAGGAATGCTCAGGAATGCACAGAGATGCTCAGGAATGCACAGGGATGCACAGAAATGCACAGGGATGCACAGAAATGCACAGAAATGCACAGGAATGCACAGGGATGCTCAGGAATGCTCAGGAATGCTCAGGGATGCTCAGGGATGCACAGAAATGCACAGGGATGCGCAGAAATGCACAGAAATGCACAGGAATGCACAGGGATGCTCAGGAATGCACAGGGATGCTCAGGAATGCTCAGAGATGCACAGGGATGCTCAGGAATGCTCAGAAATGCTCAGGAATGCTCAGGGATGCTCAGGGATGGACAGGAATGCACAGGGATGCTCAGGAATGCACAGGGATGCTCAGAGATGCTCTGGGATGCTCAGGGATGCTCAGGGATGCTCAGCAGCTCCCCCTCCCCACGGGAAATGGGGAGGGAGAGGGGCTCAGCCTGTTTGACACCCGGGGAGCACAGGGAGGGAACCTCTGTACGAGACAGCCCCAAACCCATTTGCTGTGAGCCACATCTGCCCTTCACCACACTGAAAACAGAGGCTGAATCTCAGTGTGAGGCTGAAAAGCACCTGTGGTGCCTGAAAGAGCCCATGTGGTCCCTGAAAGAGTCCATGGGAGGAGGACGTGGGGTCTGAGCCAAACGAGGGCTCTGAGGAGCTCGAGGAGCTGCAGTTGTGGTGGTTTGAGGCTCCAGACACAGATAATGCTACACCAAGGTCAAGTGTGTTGGATTGCCACTTCTGCAGCTCCCAGCTCAACCTTCCTGCAAGGTGAAACTTTGACTGACTTTATTACAGCAATTGTTCCCAAGCAAATCCTGTTTCCTGATTTTCCAGGCAGGCAGCAATAGAAAGAATCGGAAATAATTGCCAAGTAATCTTTTGCCTGTGTGGTGACTCTCCAGAGTCTGAAATTGGCTGTGGAAGAGACTTGGAGTCTTTGAGGCTTCACCTGTGGGACTGGGCTGTGTTTACATGGTGCTGAACAGGATAATTCCTGGGGGAATTTAAACAAGTCCTGCTCCAGGAGCAAAGGAGGATTCTTCCCAGGCATCAGGGGAGAGGACAGAAAGGCCCAAGCACTTGTATTTAATAGCACAAATGGTCCAGAACTTGACAACCTGCAAATTATTGCAGCAGGCACTTCCAGAGCCTGCTTCAGCATTTTGTTCCCTGCCTTCCCAAAAAGATGAATGATGGGTTTTAGTAGCCCAGGAAAACAAAGCAAACAAACAAACAAATAAAAACCCAGTATAGGGTAGCAATTAAGTGAAGCAGAAATGAGGATTTACAGAAATTAGGAATTTAGGCCCCAGGTTAATGATGGTCACAACCACAACCAAGGGCCCAAGGGCTGGAGAACCTTTCAAATAATGGAAGGACAAAAGTGAACACAATATTTAGCAAATACCTCGGGATGGAAGAAGAGATGAGGCCTCTGAGCCTGTCTGGGAGGGGCTGGGATGCTCCACACCACAGGCTTGGACAGGGGCAGGGAGGGGGCAGTGGCTGCTCTCAGGATCTTTCTAGAGCAAACATTCATAAATCCTTGAGGCCACCAGGGATGGTGACCTGGTACCAGCTGGTTTTCCTTAGCTGGTTTCTTTCCTGATGAGGAAATACAAAATAATCAGGGGAATTAAATAATTTGCTGGTTTGTAATCTCCATCAGTAATTGTGACCTGATTGGCTGAATGTCACTGCCAAACATCATCAATATGGGTTCAAACACATCATCAATACAGGTCCAAACATATCAATATGGGTTCAAACATATCATCAATACAGGTCCAAACATATCAATATTGGTTCAAACATATCATCAATACAGGTCCAAACATATCAATATGGGTTCAAACATATCATCAATACAGGTCCAAACATATCAATATGGGTTCAAACATATCATCAATACAGGTCCAAACATATCAATATGGGTCCAAACATATCATCAGTACAGGTCCAAACATATCAATACAGGTTCAAACATATCATCAATACAGGTTCAAACATATCAATACGGGTTCAAACATATCATCAATACAGCTCCAAACATATCAATACGGGTTCAAACATATCATCAATACAGTTCCAAACATATCAATATGGGTCCAAACATATCATCAATACAGCTCCAAACATATCGATACAGGTCCATGGAGGGTTTCCATCCCACACAAACCATCCCAGGCCCGTGTGCCCTTCCCTGCCCCGTGTGGCACTCAGTGGGGTGCAGCTCCTGCTCCCACAGGTCCCTGCAGGATCCCAGCTGTGCTGCTGAGCTCTGCCGTGCAGGGGAGAAGTGCTGGGGACACGAGCACGGCTGATTTATTTTAAGGTCCTCGGTAACTGTTTGTGACATGCAGGCACAAGAGTCCATTAAACACACAGAATAACCTCAAATGGTGTGTTTGCATAGGGAGGAGATAAAAGAGAAGGGAAGCAATGGAAAGGCATTTGCTGAACACAGACCTCTGCCACTTATTTCACATCTGTTCAACCAACCTCATCCTATTAGGAACGATTAATGTTTAAGGGACATGGAAAATAAAACGGCCGTAATAAACAGACCCTGCTAATAATTACCACTTAGTTCTGTGTTCTGGTGATTTGATGGCACAGCACAATGATGAGTGTGAGCCCTCAGCCCCAGCTATGGGTGCTGAGCAGGGGTTTCACAGCCCCCTGCCCACTGACACAGAGCCTGATGCAGCAGCTCACGGGGTGCCACGAGTCAAGGACAGGGCACTCTCCAGGAAAGAAGCAGATTTAGTGCCTCATAAGGAAATATTTATATTTTTCTAATCATTCCTTTAGCAAGAGAGTTCACAGCAGGGCAGAAACTCGTCCTGTAAGCCAAGAGAGAGGGAGTAATTCCCAAAATCTGCAATGGGCTGCCAAGGGGGCTGGGAGGAATAAAGTGGTTCCTAAAACAGGTCAATATAAAATTCAAACAATAACAAAAGCAGTACAGAAGGCACAAATCTCAGCCATGAGCTCTGATAACACATCCAGTGTTGAAAACTATGAGTCTGCCCCTTGTTTTTCCCATTTGCAGTGACAGCAGCACCATCCACCTTCAGCAGGTGGTGGCATCCAGGTTCCTAAATTAAAGGTGCCTGCTCATCTGGATGAGGTTCGTGGATAAATTCTTTCCTTTAGTGAGGTTTTAAATGTGATCTCCCACATCATCCTGGGGGTCAGACTGGAGCTTGGCCCTGGCTGGGTGGGTCAGCAGGCAGAGGAAAGGCTGTGAGGGGAGCTGCACCCAAGGACCCCAGTTCAGACCAGTGCTGGGCAGAAGTGGTGCTGGGGGGGTCACTGGCAGGGTGGGGGCTCCAGGCTCACAGGCAGGGTCTGAGACTTTTGGACTAAAACCCAAATAAAAGACCAGTTTGCAGAGAAAGATCTTTTCCTTAGGCCAAAACCGGAGCCTGATGGAGCAGTGGGTTCCTGGAAGCCTCTTTTGGATGAGAAGGAAATTTAAGACAATTTCAGGGCAAACAGTGCAGAGGCTCCCTTCCCCATTGAGGACATTGGCTGCAGCTGGGGCAGCTCCTGGCAGTGAGGCAGTGCCACCATGGGCACAGGAGTGACCATTCCTGACCTCTGGGCATGGCACAGGGTGATACACTGGGAAATTGTTGGAGAAGAGTTTCAAGACCTTAAGTTTGATCCTTCCACACCACCAAAAAGGTGGCAGTGACCAAGTGTGACACATCCCCAGCCAGGCAGCAGAAAGCTGCCCTTTGTGCTTGCTACAGATATCACAACATTTCTGCTGTATTTTCTACAGAAATTGGAGGTTAGCAAAGGAAAGTCATGTGAAGCAAGCACTGGCAAAATGGTTCCCAAATCCAAGGAGAGCTTGGATCGTGGATCATCAGAAAATAGCTCCTGCCTTTATCACAGCTGTAAAAAGTCCAGGAAGAATGCCTGGAATACAGATGTGAAAGACCACAGTCACCTTGCCATAATTCCAAATGCGTACCTGCATTCACATCACTGACTTAATGAGAAATAAATCATGATTCGTTCACTCTCGGCAGCCTGGTGGAACATGACAGGCAAATAACAAGATATTTATATATTTATGGCTGTTTCTGAGGATTATTTAATAATGCTATTAATGGGGATGACATCTTTTCTCACTTTGGGGAGCTCCTCTCACTGTGATTACCCAGATGTTACCAAGAGACTCCTCAGGCCTGCCCTGGCTTTCTGTGGGAGCAGCAGCAGCAGCAGTTTCAGCCAGAGCTGTTCTGCTGTTCCCACTCCTGCTCTTCTGTAATGGTGGTTTGGTAAACACAATTCCCAGATTCCCCATGAAGGGTTTCCCATGGACACAGGCTGGGAGAGCTGGGAATGTTCCCCTGGACAGGAGAAGGATCCAGGGAGAGCTCAGAGCCCCTTGCAGGGCCTGAAGGGGCTCCAGGAGAGCTGGAGAGGGACTGGGGACAAGGGATGGAGGGACAGGACACAGGGAATGGCTTCAGACTGGAAAAGGGGAGATTTGGGCGGGATATGGGGAATTGGGAATTCCTGGCTGGGCTGGAATTCCCAGATTTGCTGTCCCTGGATCCCTGGCAGGGTAAATCTTTAGGATCCCTTCCAACCCAAACCATTCTGGGCTCCTCTAACACCAGGATCCCTTCTGCAAACACCCAGGAACAGCCAGAGTCTTCCTGGTTCCTTCTCCCAGATCCCAATTTCTGTGAGACTCTAGGGCCCCATCCCAGGCCAGGCAGGATCTGAGATGCTCAATGTCCCAGTGCCCCAGGAGGAGCCACAGGAGGGGACTGAGCTGCCCTGGGAGCCAGGAATCCTCACTGCCGCTTTATTCTGAGCTCTCCAAAACTGTGAAAGTTTGATAAATCAAATGTATTCTTTTTTCACACTCCTAAACACATGTTATCTCACTGTAATATGATTTCAGTCCCCCTAGAGAGACCTCTGCAGGAAGCTGGCATCTTGTGCTTAACACAAAAACCTCCATTCTCCACCAGAAAATTTACTTAAAATTTAAAATAATCAAGTAAACAGCCTGGGACTGAGGACAACAGAAGGAGAAGTGAATGTTGAAAATAAAACGTGTATATAACACGTTTCAGCCCTGGGTTTTGGTGTTGTTTTCTGGGGGGTTTTTTTTGTGGGTTTTTTTTGGTTGGAAAAATCTGAATGTGGAAGTGCAGCAGAGGAAGATTTTTATATAAAAGATAAACCAAATCATATAAGTGAAATGTGATGGTGTTGACCCTCAAAATGAGCTTAAAACACTTCCAGTCTGGCTGCATTACTGGAAATAAAGAGTAAAAGCAGAAACCCACAACCATTTACTGATGGCTGAATCTTTTAGTGCAGCTCAGCCCTTCTTGTGCAGCTCAGCAGAGCTGAGCACAACAACGTGCACCTACTGACCCTGCTTGTCTCCAGAATTTCATTTGGGAAAATATCATTTGAAGAGGGCTAGACACTGTAAAAATTAAAGGGAAAAAACTGGGAAAAAAACCTGCAATCAAAAAAAAAGAAAAAAAAACCCAACCAAAAAACCCAAAATAACAAAAAACAAAAAAACCCCAAACAAATTAAAAAAAACCCAAAACAACAAACATAAACTCCCACAGGGGTCTAAGAGCAGGTGCCAGAAGTGAGAAAAATTTAATGCCATTCCAAACCATGGTGGTCCAAGACTGAGCAGGAATTCCCATCCCTCTGACAAAATTTGACATAGAAATGAAAGAGAAGATTGAAATAACAGCCCTCACTTCTGAACAGCCCTTCTCTCTGTGGTGCTTGCTAACACTACTCACAGGCAAAGCAAAAGCAAAATTTCTGGTGGAAACCAGAATTGCATCGTTTACTGAGCACTTCTCCTTGAAGATGGGCAGAAATATCACATCCAGCATAAACCAGTGCAATCTGGAAAAGAGCAGTCAGATCACTCCTGTAACCATGGCCAAGCTCCTGCTTTTGCTCAGAATCCTGCAGGGGAGCAGCCACACCAAGGAGGAAAGCTGAGCTGCTGGCACGATTTTTACCACATATTTCAGAATGACTGAAAACAAATTCAGGAGCCTTTTTTGACAGTGCCACTGTGGGCACACACCTGTGGTAGCACCACTCACAGAATCACAGAGCCACAGATGGGTTTGGGTTGGAAGGGGCCCTGAAGGTCACCCAGTGTCACCCCTGCCATGGCAGGGACACCTCCCACTGTCCCAGGCTGCTCCAAGCCCCAGTGTCCAACCAGGACATCCTTGGGCACTGCCAGGGATCCAGGGGCAGCCACAGCAAATCTGGGCACCCTGTGCCAGGGCCTGACCATAACAACAGGGACTGGAGCACCAGGAGAGGCTGAGGGAGCTGGAAGGGGCTGGAGAATTCCTGAGGGAGCTGGGAAGGGGCTGGAGAATCCCTGAGGGAGCTGGGAAGGGGCTGAGGCTGGAGCAAAGGAGGCTCAGGGGGGACCTTGTGGCTCTGCACAAGTCCCTGACAGGAGGGGGCTCAGGGGGGGTCGGGCTGTGCTGGCAGGGAACAGGGACAGGAGGAGAGGGAACGGCCTCAGGCTGGGCCAGGGGAGGCTCAGGGGGGAAAACAGGGAAAATTCCTCCATGGCAAGGGCTGTCCAGCCTGGCCCAGCTGCCAGGGCAGGGGTGCAGTCCCCATCCCTGGAGGGATTCAAAGCCCTGTGGATGGGACGTTTGAGGCCGTGGTTCAGGGGTGAACACGATGGTGGTGATGGTTCTTGGTTGGACTTGCTGATCTCAGAGGGCTTTTCCAACACAAGCAATTCCATGGCTCTATGGGTCTGTATTTTCTGCATTAACAGCTCTGCAGTCAATATTTGGGTGCAAAAAGATCCTCCATGCCTGCAGCAGGATGGATGGCAGCTGCACCTCAGGAGGATTAAAAACCCCTCTTTTCCCTTCTTTCTGTGAGAGCCAGAGAAAGCAAGCACAGAGCCATATCTGCAGCAGCTTTGCATAAAAATAACACTGTTTTCTTTGGAACATTTATAGCAAAGAGCTGGAGCTGATGCTGGAGCATCTCTTCATCCAAACTTGTTAGAGAGGGTTAAATTTGCATTTTGGACTGCAAAAACATGCCGAGAAGCAAGAAAAATACTAAATAAACTGATTTCAGTTAGTTTTTTCCTGGGTATAAAACAAAGATCAAAGACAGCTTGAATTTCAGTTGTTGTGATTTGCCTTTTAGTTTCCAAGGAAAAAATTTTCACTTTAAAAAAGGGGGAAAAACTAATAATAAAAAAATTATCATAGGAGCCAACCTCAGAGTAGCCTCTGGGCTCTGCTCCTTCCCCACCCAAACCCATCCTAGCATGAAGAGCAGGAGGGGTGGCCCAGCCCTGCCTTGGATGAGTCCCCTTGCTAATGTGTTTCCCATTTCCCTCCTTTCCTTCCCTCTTCCATCCCTTCCAAAGGGCAGGAAGAAATTAAGACATCTCTTTAAACCCTCCCAGTACCCTCAGCCTTATTTCTTTCCCAATTCTCGTGCAATAGCTTGGCTTCCCACCCCTGACAGTGCTGTGTGAGAAGCCCAGCCTGTCTGCAAAGGGAATGGCATTGGCTTCAGGGAATCACTGACCAAAACCAGCCCAAAAGGAGCCACACAGGATCTCGAGCAAGATGGATTTGTCTCTGGTGAGAGGCACTTTGCACAGGGTCCAATGCCAGCATTTCTCTGCTTTCTCTAAAATGTTTCCATGGGAGATGCTGCAGCTGTCACCTCACCCTGAACCGAGCAGGGAAACTTCACTGCTGAGAAATAAACACGGCAGTTAAATATGGTTCCTGCTCAGGCCAGGAAACATCCACCCTGGCACTTAGCAGAGAAAGATGGGAGCTTTCCTGCATGAGGAAATCCTCCTCATTAACTGATCTGCAGAGAGCAGCTTCTTAGACAAAGCTGGGCACACTCACAGCAGGATGAGCAATGGCAGCAGTTCCAGCGAGGGCTCACAGAGCAGAACAAAGGGCCACTGACCTGGAACAGCACACAAAGGAAATGAAACTCATCTTTCCAAAGCCGTGTCCCCAGAAGCTGCTTAAGAACAGTTGTTTTGGGGCACTTCATTGAGCACTTTAAAGATCACCACTTGCATTGTGCGCTCCAGTGCATCATCGGGTAAATGCTGCCTTCTGCCTCAGCCTGCATGGCCCTGGAGCCTGGAGATCCCTCAGAGCCTGGAGATCCCCTGGAGCCTGGAGATCCCTTGGAGCCTGGATGGCCCTGGAGCCTGGAGATCCTTCAGAGCCTGGAGATCCCTCAGGGTCTGGAGATCCCCTGGAGCCTGGAGATCCCTCAGAGCCTGGAGAGCCCTCAGAGCCTGGAGATCCCTCAGGGTCTGGAGATCCCCTGGAGCCTGGAGATCCCTCAGAGCCTGGAGATCCCTCAGAGCCTGGAGATCCCTCAGGGTCTGGAGATCCCCTGGAGCCTGGAGATCCCTCAGAGCCTGGAGATCCCTCAGAGCCTGGAGATCCCTCAGGGTCTGGAGATCCCCTGGAGCCTGGAGATCCCTCAGAGCCTGGAGATCCCTCAGAGCCTGGAGATCCCTCAGGGTCTGGAGATCCCCTGGAGCCTGGAGATCCCTCAGAGCCTGGAGATCCCTCAGAGCCTGGAGATCCCTCAGGGTCTGGAGATCCCCTGGAGCCTGGAGATCCCTCAGAGCCTGGAGATCCCTCAGAGCCTGGAGATCCCTCAGGGTCTGGAGATCCCCTGGAGCCTGGAGATCCCTCAGAGCCTGGAGATCCCTCAGAGCCTGGAGATCCCTCAGAGCCTGGAGATCCCTCAGAGCCTGGAGATCCCTTGGAGCCTGGAGATCCCTCAGGGTCTGGAGATCCCTCAGAGCCTGGAGATCCCTCAGAGCCTGGAGATCCCTCAGAGCCTGGAGATCCCTTGGAGCCTGGAGATCCCTCAGGGTCTGGAGATCCTTCAGAGCCTGGAGAGCCCTCAGAGCCTGGCGACCTCTTCCCAATCCCCCCAGGGATGGGGACTCCCCCACTGCCCTGGGTTGCTGTGCCAGGGCTGGGCAGCCCTTTCCAGGAAGAAATTGTTCCCAATATCCAGCCTAATCTCCTCTGGTGCAATTCGAGGCTGTTTCCTTTTGTTCTGTCACATCCTTGCTGAGAAAAGAGCCCGACCCCCCCTGAGCCCCCTCCTGTCAGGGAATTGTGCAGAGCCACAAGGTCCCTCCTGAGCCTCCTTTGCTCCAGGCTCAGCCCCTTCCCAGCTCCCTCAGCCTCTCCTGGGGCTCCAGCCCCTTCCCCAGACGTGCTCCAGCCCTCAATGTCCTTCCTGGACTGAGGGGCCCAGAGTGGCCCCTGGGATTTGAGTGCTGGCCCATCTGTGGCAGGGGGATTCTCCTCTGGTGGCCCCACCCCAAACTCTGCTGACCTCGCTGCTCTCTCACCATGGCAAAACCCCCAGGTCCCTGAATTTAAAGCAAGGGGTTTTTGCTCTTCATAACAGACTTCAAAGGAAAGTCTGAGCAATGTCTGGAAAATCCTGATCAGCCAGAATATCCTTCTGCACCTGAGGAGAAAACACCAGGAAGCTGAAGATGAAACCATAGAGCTGGGATGGCCTCTAAGGAAGGGGTCATTTATTCCACCTACAATGAACTGTAAGGAATATTTTGGGTTGTTCAGCATTTCAGCCATGATTTTTCCTCTGAAAGAGAAGAAAAGGGGAGCAAGAAAAAGCCCTGCTTTTCCTACCACTGTCATGTCTTTTGAATTCTGAGGACGATCTGAGTGTGCTATTTCAGACACACTCAAATATACAATAATCCCATCATTCACAGCAAGCAGCCCTTGCCTAAACCAGAAGGACATTAATCCTTGGTGGAGTATTTAAATTGCAGGCATTAGCTCAGGAGAGTGCCCTCTGTGCAGGGAAGGACAATGATTTATCTCACTTTGTGCGTGCCCATCTCCTTCCACACCCAACTTTCACCCCCACACTGCCCAGCTCACTCAGGGGAACGTGGCCTCAGCACTTCTGGCACTGCACTGGGCTCCTCTGTCCCCTCTGTGCAGAGCTCAGCAGAAGCTGCAGGGAGTGTCATCCCCATGCCAGGATGGAGACAGAAGGAGGGGGACTCTGAGTTATGGTCCCCCGAGCCTGCTCAGGCCGTGCTCACAGACACCAGCCGGGCACCTGGAGCCCTCATTTTGTCACGTCCATAAACTCCAGCCTCTGCTTTCCTGACCTATCAATCTTTCATCTCTCTCAAGTGCTAAATTAATCTTATTTAGAAATGCCAATTAAAGCGGTCAATTTTTTGATGGTATTAGAAAGTACTTGATATCTTCGCTGCCCTTTAATTTTATGAAACAAGAGAGATTAATCCTGCAAAAATAAAGCCCCTCCAGCAATAAGCTTGGCTGTAAAATTCTCATTTTTAATGACATTATGTTGGAACAAACTATTTTTTTCTCTTTTTGTAAACAGACAGGAGATTATATTTGCACTACTTATGAAAGGAGGTATTAATGCAAAAATGAACCTACAGAGGCACAGACAAGGTGGAGTGTGATGTTCAGCAGTTTTTAAGGAGTTAACCTTGGCCAAAATCTCAGAAATCACCTTAGCAGAAACTTACTCACTTAATTAGGCACCAAGATTTTGTACTCCTTTTCCTATTTTAGCATTTTTAAGGAAGGAAGTGAACAGATTTAGTATCTCTTCTCCAGATATGGACTGGAACAGGCCCAATTAAGGCAATGAGCCATCCCAGCTGACGTCGGCGGCGTGATGCAAACGGCTCTGGGGGCAGAGCTGGCCTGGCTGCCCTCAGAGGGGTCCCCTGGCTGTTCCCACTGACCTCCAGACTCCACTGACCTCCAGACCCCACTGGCACTCCCTCAGTGAGATCCCCTGGCTGTCCCCAGTGACCTCCAGACCCCACTGACACCCCCTCAGTGAGGAGATCCCCTGGCTGTCCCCAGTGACCCCCAGACCCCCCAGCACTCACTGTCACCCTGGGGCTTTTGCCAAGGCTCACCCACAGGATGCTCTCAGGAGTCTCCAAAGCACCTGAGGGCCACGGTGGCCTCTGGACACCCGAGATGGCCCCTGGGCTGGGCTGTGCCCGGCCAGCTGTGGCACGTGGTGGCACAAGCTGTGGCTTAAGGTGAACCTCAATGGCTGAGTACCCACTAAACACAGGCAGATAAAGTGTCCCCGGGACTGAAGCTGTCTGCCACTCCTCCTTTTAGATCCTTCCCATCCCCTGGAGCTGACAGAGATGCCACAGCTCCAGGGGGACACGGGGCACAATGTGACAAGCTCCAAAACTGGAAAGGGAGAAGTGGGGAGTGGCAGATGTCACATCCTCTCGTGTTCAGCCTGGGGCAGCATCCCTCAAGCTTCATCCATGGGGTGTTGGCCAAGCTGTGGGATGTCCTTCCCACCCTCCAAAAGCCAGGATCTCCCCACAGCTGGCACCAGCTCTCTCTTCCTCTTCTCCGTGGAATCAGCAGGCCTGGAATTTGGAATTGCACTGCTTCATGCCAGAGAACGTGGCTGTGTCAGACAGGGCTGTGAGCACTGAGGGGCAGCTGCACCCAGACACTCAAACCATCCCTGGGGATCAAACACCCCCCACCATCCCTGGGGATCAAACACCCCATCCCATCCCATCCCTGGGGATCAAACACACCATCCCTGGGGGATCAAACACCCCATCCCATCCCTGGGGGATCAAACACCC
The DNA here is from genome assembly GCA_013400955.1 of Drymodes brunneopygia. NCBI lineage: Eukaryota > Metazoa > Chordata > Aves > Passeriformes > Petroicidae > Drymodes > Drymodes brunneopygia. The sequence continues at coordinate 210,749 of VZTZ01029525.1, read as the reverse complement.
CATCCCATCCCTGGGGATCAAACACCCCACAGATCCAACACCCCATCCCTGGGGACCAACCACAGCCAGTGTGAACAGTGGGGACAACCTGGGCCCCTTTAGGACCTGGTCCTTCTCCAGAGCCCCCCCTGAGATCCTGGGCAGGCCAAGCTGGGCAGCAATGAGAGGTGCCCCGAATGTCCCTCTGCAGCTGGGGCTGGGCACAGAGAGGCACAAGGGCTGGGACAGCTGGGCTGGGCAGGTAAAGGCACAAGGGCTGGGACAGCCGGGCTGGGCACAGAAGGGCACAAGGGCTGGGACAGCCGGGCTGGGCAGTGAGAGGCACAAGGGCTGGGACAGTCGGGCTGGGCAGAGGCTCGGGGGAAGCGATTTGAGCAGCCGGCAATGAAGGGACAGTGAGAGATCAGGGCAGTGGCCGGAGGTGGAGCAGCAGGACAGGGACAGGCAGTAACAGCAGCTCGGTTTTACAGAGATGTGGCACAAAGAGGTGATGACAGCTCAGGTTTGTGGGGCTGCGACCCGGCCCCAGGGAGCGGCTCTGCCCGTGGCTGATCCCAGCAGCTCCTCCTTAAACGTGTGCCTAACAAAGCCTGGTTTAAAGGGCAGCACAGCATCCACTGCCTCACACTTCCCTGCCTTCTCTCCACACAAGTTTCTGAGAGTGAGTTTTTGTGCTAAATAAGCCCATAGGCACCTCCATCTCTCTGCTGTAGTTATATATGCACTGATAACGCCTTCAAAGCCGTTTCTGGGTGCATTCGATGTGAAACTCGGTGAGATTGGCAGCAAAGGGCTCTGCCAGCAGTGTCTGGGAGCATCACTGCTCACAGTGGCTTCTGAAGGCAGAACTGAGGGGACTGTCCCCTCACGTGCCAGGCACCTGTACCCAGGTAACAAATCCTGCTGTGCTTTCTTGCTTTCTCTTTTCCTTCTGAAATGCTCCCACACTGGGTATCTGTGACAGACAGGGACTCATCTTCAGCCACCTTTGTGAGAGAGTTTTAAAAATACAGCAGGCTTAACATCAATAGCAAGGACAGGGAGCCACATTAATAAATCCATGGGCACTAAACCAAGGATTATTTTTATCTGGCTGAGACACTGCTTTTTATTATAAAATGTTCTTCAACGGCAAAACCAAAGAATGATATCACCACTAATCAGGAGTCCGACAAGAACAGAAAGCAGAAAAATCAGTGGATGCAATATATGGGAACAAATACAGTGACAGAACCCAGAACAGCTCATTGTGAACAGCAGCAGCTGGAACTAAAATCTGGATTCTAGTCTGAGATTTTCATGCAGCTGCCCTGATTTAGGTAAATTCTCATGTTCTGCACAGAGTCAGGTCAGGAGCCCACCCCTCCTCGAGCCTGGGGTTCCTGTGGCTGCAGCAGTGCCAGACTTGGGCCAAGCCCAGCAGCCTGGGGGACAAAGCTCAACCCTGCAGAGCCAGCCCAGGATGGAGTGCAGGCCTGAGCCAGAGACCCCCAGGGGCTCTGCTGGCCCCAATTAGTCCTCACATTTTAATGTTTGTTTTGCAGGGTTTTAATCATACAGGATGTTCAGGGAACAAGAAGCATTGTGGAGAATAACAGTTCAGTACATTATTACAGAATGGAATGGAATGGAATAGAATAGGAATAGGAATAGAATAGAATAGAATAGAATAGAATAGAATAGAATAGAATAGAATAGAATAGAATAGAAATAGAACATTTCAGTTGGAAGGGACCCACAGCACTCATCTTGTCCAACTGCCTGACCACTCCAGAGCTGACCAAATCTCAATGACATCATCCATTATTGATATTCCCTTCCTGTATGAGCCAGTCTGCCAGCCCTACACCCTGAGGCCACACTCCCCCTGTGCCCCCCGGGCAGAGCCCTGCCTGAGCCCAAAGTGAGGAATGCTGCTGGCTGCTCCCGTATTCACAAGCACTGAGCCCCAGTGGGCCCTGGGAGGAGTTGGGTTTGGCACAGATTGAACACAGAGACTGTTCAAGGAATCCCTCTGAAGCTCAAAGTGCTTTCCTTTTGTTTAATTTGAAGTGGTTGGAGCTCAGTTTTGCCCCTGAACTCAGCTGTATTTTTGTGCAGTCAGACTTCCCTCCAGCTGCATGGCTTTAGCTGAGCTTCCCTCAGAGGCAGAAGCAGAGCTCACATTTCAGTGGAGCTGTCCTGTGCCAAAGGTCCAGCAGCTGCTGCGGGTCAGCACCCAAGGGTTTCAAAATGACTAAAGAAGGATGGGGAAGAATGAACTGGATCTTTCTAGTTGAGAAGTTCTCAAACTACATCACAGCTCGGAGACGGGAGCCTCTGAACAAAGAAGCAGTGCAAACCAGAGCTGGAACAAGAAGTTCACCCTGCACAGGCAGCTGCCAAAGGCAGGACACTGGAAATGGCCGTGTGTGACCCCCAGGGAACCTGAGGAGTGTCACACAAGTGTCACACAGCTCCCCAGGCCTGTCCCTGCACACCCAGCACAGCCCTGGCCCCTGCTGCTGGGGCTGGCTCAGAGCTGGGCTCACCAGCAGCACCAGCCCTGGTGGCAGCAGCCACAGGGGCCACCAGGACAGGTCCCATCAGTGTGGGGACACCACTGTGCTCCCCTCCAGGGCTGAGCCCCAGCCTCGTGACTGCCACAGGAGGGGCTGCCCCAGGGGCTGCAGTCACAGAGCCACAGAATCACAGAATCATCGAGAAGGGCTGGGAAAAGCCCCCCAGATCATCCAGGTCCCCCACCCNATGGCACTGCTGATGAGGATTTGAGGGTTTCCTTTGTTTCAGGAGGGAAATACAGAGCAGTGGGGCAGTGCCAGTGAGATGCCCACGGCTGCCCAGTGCTGAGAGCAGTGGCACAAAGGTGCTGAGCTGCCTCGAGGCTCTCTTTGCACCAGACTGGATTGTTGGGTTATTTTTTTCTTTTCCTATCTATTTCTTTAAGATCTTGTTAAACAATTGGCCAGACTTTGCAGTGTGGCAAGTGCCACAGGACTGCTCTGAACGGGGAAAACCAACCCCTGCACTGTGGCTGTGCTGAGAGCTGGGATGAAATAAGGACTGAACTTTCCCAGCAGGAGCTTTGCCAGGTAGGAAGAAAATAGTGAAAAGAGCTTATGGACCGAGAATACACCTGCATTCAACAGTGTCTCTTCAACACAAAATACCTTCCTAGCTCCAAGATCCCTTTTCTGATTAAAGTTTTTGAAACTGGCACACTCCTGTAATACATTTTGATGAAATCCCATTCTCCAGTGAAATTGTTACAGTGGATAACTTCCAGGCAGCAGGAGCAGGAAGCCTGTTAATCAGGATCAGGAGAATATAGAGTGCCTGCAAAGCTAGCATTAAGCCACCTCTGACAGGCAGTCCCCAAATTCATGGCTCACACAGAACAAACTTATTTTTGAGAGCAGAATTACAAAGATATAAAAACAGGGGGAAAAGTCTCGGAAGGCAGAGCGTAAGTGATTACCTTGATATTGCTCCATTCTGCAGCTGCCATCAGGGACCTGGGGCTCTCACTCACCAAGGGCAGGCTGAAATCCATCCTGCCCAGGGTTAATGAAGGAACGACCCAGCAATTTGAGACTGGGCTGGAATGGTGAGGGATAGCCTGGGAATGAAGGGAGCCTGCTCAAAATCCTAATTATTGTGGGCAAAAATGGAGCTCATTCATGTTGTGTCATTGGGCTGGGGCTCCAGTGGGCACCTGTCCCTCTCCTCCTGGAGCACTGCTACCCAAACTGCTCATAAATTCAGATTAAGCTCTAAACTGGGGCTAGAAAGCTCAGAATCCCGTGGTGGAAGATGGGTTTTAAGGCTGGGAAGCACTGGGTCATGAGCTGGGAAGGCCTGCAGGGAGTTAAAGTGCTTTATTGGAATCCTACAGAAAATATACCTGGGGTTGAATTACCTCCCTTCCTTCCATGAGATGGACTTTTATTTCTCTGCTATTCTGAGTCTCTTTAAGGGCAGGAACAGGCCCCAAGGAGCTCCTGAGGTGCTGCAAAAACAGGAATTCAGAAAAACAGAGAGTAGACGCAAAAGATTCCATGAGAGGTGACCAAACTTTCTGATTATCTCCTGTGTAAATGGTCATTAATGGGCTGGTAAATGGATCCACGAGACTCTGACAGCACTGGTGAGTGACTTATTGCAGAAACCATGAGGATTGATGCATTGTTCAGCCTCAAACTACACACATGATTTTAATTCACTCGCAGGCCCCACAACCTGGAGTCCATCAGCATCTATAATTAAACACGTTGATTCATGAATTTTACAAATATGGCAAAAAGTTGCTAATGGAGTACCTTAAATTCTGTTAACATTCATTTAATCTCTTTGGTTTCTCTTTAAACACTCATTTAAAATTCTAATCACTGCAAAAAGATTTTAATAAGACACAATGTTAATGAAATATGTGAAGGAGCTATTGAAAGAAAGAATTCTTTAAAAAAAAAAATGCCAGAAAGAAAAAGGAAGCAGGCTAAGCTGAACTGGCATGCAAATCCAGCCAGGGAGCTATTTAAAGGCTAAGGAAAAGCACGGATGTGTCCTAGGATGGCATGATTTTAAAAGGCTTTTTTTGTACTAAGTACTCATTATTTGGATTAATTAGGGGATTTCTCTTTGAAACTGTTCCAGCTCTATCATTTGTAGTTTCACTTTCTACCTTGCTGCTCCACAATTCCGGCAATGGGAACATTTTGGGTGGGGATGACTCAACGTGCTCTGCAGAAATGTGAGGAAGGCTTTTCCACCTCACAGCACTTTCCTGCCTTATTTGTGCCATGAACTTTTATTAATTTTATATTTTTTAATTTTTAATTGTACTACCCCTTTTCCAGGATGAAGATGGAAAAAAATCGTAATACTGGAATAATTTGCAGCATAAAAATTCTTCTTTTTCCTCATTTTAATACCAATTTAAGTGAACACCAGCAGTAGCATTAGAGGACCAAAGGCAGCAGCAGTGACTGGAGGTGACCCAGGCTGGGCTGGACAGGGCTTGGAGCAGCCTGGTCCATGGCAGGGGGTGGAACAAGTTAAACTTTAAGGTCTCTTCCAACCCAAATTATTCCTTCAATCTGTGCTTCCATGACTGGTTTGTGAACGTTCCATGATTTTTTCCTACACCATGATAGCTCCAGTTGTTTGTTAGATCCCATCACCTGTATTTGAACACACACAGATGTGCTGGAGTTCACAGACAAATCCTTCAGGCTTCTTTCCTCAGAAACAGGCAGTTTGAAATTCATTAAGTGGATCCTGGAATGCACTGTTGGGGCTTGGACACACTCCTTTGCTAGGGAATATTTTTGAGATTCTCTCTAACTGCAGCAAGGCAAAAATTGTCCAGACCCATTTCCACGGGCAGAAATGGGTCATTTCATGCCCAATTTACAATATGCAGGAGTCAATACATATCATTAACGTGAGCGGAGCAGGGCAGAATCATCTGTGTGATTAAAGCTGACTGTGATTAGCTGGTTCAGGCATCAACCAAGAGTCACAGAGCACTGGGGGAGCTGAGCTTGTGCACACACGTGCAGACTTTCAAATCCCCTTTCACACAGTTTCTGTGACTTTTTGGTTGGTACCTGCACTCCCCACGCTGGCACAGCACAGCAGTCACTAACACCTCGTGTTTGCAGCAGTTTCAGCTCCTGTTTAAAGTTCTGCCATGCCCTGCCCTGCTACAACACACCCAGCTCTCCCTGAGAGCAGCTCCATCGCTCACAGACACTGATCTAACACTTTATTTGTAATAAATGGGTCCCACAGCACCCCCCCCAGCCTGGACCAGCAGCCTCCCAGCCCAGGCTCGGGGCTGAGCTCAGGGCAGAGCAGGAGCAGCTCAGCAAAGATCCCTCAGCACCCGTTTGCTCAAACCAGAGCTGGTGCTCCTGTCACAGCAGCCAGTGCTGAATGAAAGAGGGGGAAAGCCAAGGCAAAAAGGAAATCACATTCCAACCTTCGATGAAAGGGTTTTGTCTGCTGTAAATTATCCTTTGCTTTGCTAAACCTCTACCATATTCGAGCCACTGAATAGGCAATTCCTTTTAAAATAACAATAACTTGGAATACCAACCATCTCTGCAAAGGCACAGCTCATGCTCCCAGCTAAGCTGGCCCCTCTTTGCCTCCCAAGGGAAGACACCCTGACCATGCTGATGCCACGGGGTGGGGGTTTGTGTTAATCACTGAAATTAAATCAGGTGATGCAATCACAGACACTGAATTCCTGAGAATGCAGTTCTCCTGCCCAGCCACACCATTTATTAGCAAATGCTGCTGCCATATTTTGCTGTATCCACTATTCCAATCAGCCATATGGGAGGAAATCTGTAAATTACATTACAGCAATTAATACACACTTACACAGTTTGTACAAAAGTGTTGAATGAATTATGCTACAGGAAGCAAACACACTAAAGCCAAACAATGGAGATTTATGAATATTTAATTCTTGTAATTTATTTAAAGTAGTAAAACACAGCGTAGGCTCACCTTCAGAGCACCTGCTCAGATGAAGCTTTCCCTCTCTTAACAATCTTATGTAATTTTAGGAGATTCTGTAGATTATCTCAGTGTAATTAATTTTTTATCCAAATAACTGGAAGGAAAATAGGCCCAAACTCTTGACTACCTCTGCTTGCTCAGGAAGGGACTGTTTGCTCCAGAGGGAGCCTCACACAATTTCCACAAGGGATGGAGGGACAGGACACAGGGAATGGCTCCACTGCCAGAGGGCAGGGATGGATGGGAGATTGGGAATTGGGAATTCCTGGCTGGGCTGGAATTCCCAAATTTGCTGTGGCTGCCCCTGGATGCCTGGCAGTGCCCAAGGATGTCCAGGTTGGACATTGGGGCTGGGAGCAGCCTGGGACAGTGGGAGGTGTCCCTGCCATGGCAGGGGTGGCACTGGGTGAGCTTTGAGGTCCTATCCAACCCAAATCCTGCTGGGACTCTGGGATATCAGGAGTTACTCCAAACACAGTGCCAGGCAGCTGGTGACAGCCAGGAGCAAGGGACTGTCACTGTCCCAGGGAGTGACTCTGCAGAAGGAGCAGATGGAGGGAGAGCAGCCCCCTGACCCCCTGTGCTGGGGGTACAGGACAGGGCCAGCAGGGTCAGCAGGGCTGTCCTGAACCAATGTGCTGGAAACAACACCAGGCTTTATTTTCAGTGTTTTCTTCCATTGCTGCAGAAGTTGGTAAAAACAAATTAATCCAAGTTGCAAGCTGGTTGCTGTCTCTGGGGGCTCAAGGCCAGCTGCCCCAGCACAGGGTCAGCAGTGCCAGGACAGCCCTGGGCCAGGAGCAGGAGCTGCAGCCCCAGGAAAGCAGGAGATGCCTCCAGCTTGGTGGGACCCAACCACCAAACTCTGCACATGGAAGGGACTGACAGGACAGCAATGGGAAAGTGATCATTGATTTTCCTCTTTACAGCACAACTGATGAACTGAATTACTTGTTGTGCTTGTGGTGGGAGTGGGGAGGAGTGCTGTGGCTTCAGGGCTTGGGGCTGTTCTCTGGGGGGGGTTTTTGGTTGTGTTTGTTGGGTTTTTACTTTGAACTAGAGACAGAATTGAAACATGAACTGAACCTAAGCAATTCCAGATCTGCAATACAAAGCATTTGCAGGTATTTTCAAGGCCAAAGCGATGGATTTCAGGGCTTTCACACTCCTGACAAAGCTGGGATATCCTGTTTCCATCCCAGAGCTGACCCAGGAGCAGCATCAGCTTTGTTACCTGTATCATCTAACACACCCTTTGCTGCCTACAGGCCAATGCCAGTTTGGTGTGTGAATGCCCAAAAACAGAACATCACATTTGCAAGAAGCAAATAAACCCTCACACTCCAACAATCCTGAGCAGCTGCTGGCCACTGACACAGCCTGAGAAATCCTCATCACTTCAGTGATGCTGATTTGTTTGGTATTTCACCTGAAAAAAAGTTGTTTGTTTTGGTTTTTCTTAATGTTTAAACAGCATTCACCTGTTCCTTTATGAGCACAGCAGATGTATTTAATTGAAAGATGATTTTTCTTTCCTCCAAGCTATTATTACACAATTCCTGAATAAACTCTCTGATTTCTGCTGTTCTGGGGCACAGCCTGTCCCAGCTTTGTGGATGCTCTGTTAATGGCTACTGTTTGAATTTGCTACCAACACGGCTGGGACTCCTCACAGCAGCAGCAGGAGCACCCTTTGCAATCCTGTTCCCTGGGTCTAACTTATGCCTCTTCAACATATCAAACAAACAAATAGATGATAAGCATTAGCTAGTGAGCTCAAAACTGGGAATGCTTTTAGTGTCTAAGAAACAAAGCTGTGATTAACTCTGTGGCTTAGGGAACAAGCCAGCAACAAGACACAAACAAACAAACCCTTGTATTTTGACAAACAGAAAGAGTTCATCTTAATCCAAGTGCTTCCATTTGCTAGTGCCAGCACCTGCCCATCCATTTCAACAGGACTGCAGGAATTTCTATCCAGGGACACTAGAGATCTAAATTATAGAAGACTAGGAAATTATTTTAGCACCTCACACCCATCCAGGTAATGGGCAGAAAACTTTTAGTACCAATAGTCTACAGAAGTTTGTCTGTAACCATGGAGGAGAGGGAGAGGGAGAGGGAGAGGGAGAGGGAGAGGACAGGGAGAGGGGAGAGGGGAGAGGGAGAGGGAGAGGGTGGCCTCCCCATGGGCAGGGTCTGTGGGTTCTCTCAGGAGGCTCCAGGCCCACAAGGCTCCCCTGGTGTCTCTGGCTGCTGCCATGAGGCTCTTGAGACCCCTTCAAGGTGACAGAGCTGGCCTTGGGCACTGCCAGGGATCCAGGGGCAGCCACAGCTTCTCCCAGCCTGGAATTCCTTCCCAATATCCCAGCTAAGCCTGCCCTGCCCTGCCCGTGTGGGCTCATTCCCCTGTGTCCATCCATCAGATCCGTATCTCTCCATTTCAGAGGGAAGGATGTGGAGCAGGACGGAGCCAAATGCTCTGCACAGGTCCAGATGCCCTCGTGCAAAACAGCAGAGGCCAGGAAATGTCAAAGAGAGCTCTGGGAAGGCCTCTGTGAGGAGCCCTTTGGTGTTAACTCTGTGCTGCTTCCAAAATCTGTCTTCTGTCAGAGGCTCCAAGTGCTGCAATTCCAGCTCCCCCAATGCCCTTCAGAGCCAGCCTTTAAAAATGAGGCTCTGGGAAAACGGGGCACTCTGAAGAATGCATCATTAAACTATCAATATTTAAGCACATTTCTGGGCAAACTAGGCACCAGAGCCCTGGCTTTTCCAGAGCACAGATCGAGTTTTCACAGCCACAATATTTCTGTGCATGTTTAGAGGGGAAAACAAACAAAATGTGGCTGGTGTGGGCCCTGCTGATCTGAATGGATGACCAGTTGTACACCAGGCTGGGCTGCTGAGCTTGTGCTCCCCAGTGCCCAAAGGACAGGGCAGAGTCATGATCAGGTTTTCATATTTCCATGTATTGTGGAGCACAGCAAAGCTTTTCTGTGCTATGGTGCAGAACAGAGCACATTCCTGGGATGTGGGGCACGACCTGGGGGCAGATGGGGCTTGGATGTTGTGCAGGAACATTCTGGGTAAGGACTCTGCTTTTGAGCTGATCAGTCCATAAATACATGAATCAATACATTAAATAAATGAATCAATAAATTAAATAAATGAATCAAGCAATAGATGAATCAATAAATTAACGAATCAATCAATAAACGAATCAATAGATAAATGGATCCATCAATAAATGAATCCATAGAGCAAACAGAGCTGCTGCTGGCTGTGGGGAAGGGGGGCTCTGGCCCTGCTGTGCCTCAGAGCAGACACAGGCTGACATCACCCACACTGCTCTTTGCTGACTTCCTCCCCACACGGAAATTTAAGCCATCAAAATGCAATGGTTTTTGTTGTCCTTCTGGGGCCTGGGGAATGCAGGCAGGCAGTGTCATCTGCAGGGGAGGGCTCCCAGAGCCTGCCTAATCCATCCCCAGAGCCGAGTCTCTGCTAAATGCTCTGTGCTAATGACATTGTGCTTAGCTGGGTGCACTGATTTGTGAAAAAGAAGAGACTCAGGGAAAAAAGAAGAGTGTGGAATGCCAATGCTGTACTTCACAATCACAACTGGCTTACATACTGTAAATCTTTTTATGTCTGTATTTCTAACAAAAAAAATTTGCTCTTTCAAGCAATAATTCAGCCTTGTTAGCCTTAAGTTTTATAAAGTTTCCAGCAATGAGCTCTCCAAATGTTAAACCGGTTATTTTATTCATTGTGATTGAAACTAAAATTGCTTTTCAGACACAAAGCTGTCAGCACAAGATCACGACTGACAGAGTGACTCCTCTCTAACAAACGTTCCTTTCTCTGTGTCCCAAGGGGCTTCCCTGAGCAGGAGAGGGCAGAACGGGAGCTCGTGGAAGCTGAGACACTGCAGGACCCCTGACATGCACAGGAGCTCCTGCCCAGGGCTGAGGGGAGCCTGGCTGAGGCCACCCAGCTCTGCAGCATCCCAGGAGGGCCTGGCCCGGTGCTGGGCACAGGGAGAGAAGCAGGAGGGAGGAGCTCACAGCATTCCCTGCGGGGATGGGATCACAGCATTCCCTGCAGGGATGGGATCACAGCATTCCCTGCAGGGATGGGATCACAGCATTCCATGCAGGGAGGAGCTCACAGCATTCCCTGCAATCCATGTGGAGGCTGCAGGCTTTGGAAAAGTGTTCCTTGCACCCTTGGTGATGGGGAACTGCAGCAAAGAGCCCTGTGGTGCCAGCCACGGGGGCTGCTGGGTGTGCCAGGGCAGGGCGTCACACTGAGCAGTTCCTGTGTGTGGGAATCCCAAAGAGAGCACACAAACAGCCATGGGACAGGCTGTGTGTCACACTGAGCAGTTCCTGTGTGTACAGATCCCAAAGAGAGCACACAAACAGCCATGGGACAGGCTGTGTGTCACACTGAGCAGTCCCTTTAACTCCCAGATTTGTTCAGTATGACTGGCACCTCGAGGCTGACATCTCTTTGAATGTCCTGAGTACAAACTCAGTACTTCCAGCTATGTAAGAAATGGTAACATTTTATTGCCCTGTGAACTGAGTGACTCTTTGCCACAGATAACCACGCCCTGGGGTTGCTGTAACCTTGTTTTTCTGCCTATCTAGAAAGAGTGCATTGAGCTGAGGTGTAAGATATGACAATAGGAAGGTACCAACCCTCCTGTTTGGTGAGGCAGCAGCCCTGGTATTGATCACTGGGTGCCTTTGGCAGCTGCAGTGATGATGGAGTGAGGAATTCCCAGAGCTCTTGGCTGCTCCAGCACAGCACTGGTTCCCACTAATGTTTTATTTCTCCAAGGAGGTGTCAGGGGTGTGTAATTCATAAAAGCTCTAATTTATTGCTGAACTCCAGGGAAATTTTGCCAGGGACTTAAGAGAACATGGAAAGAAACTCAAAACCTGTGAAAAAACTGGGATGAGAAACAAATTCCTGCAAACTAATGGCTTTTTGGGGGGTGTGTGTGTGGGTGTGTGTGTGCTGCTAATGTCAGAAAAGAAAAAACAAACATTTCCCCCTGATTCTTCAGGATGTATCCACTCCCTTGCATTCCTGAAACATCCATCCTTGTTTCCCTCATGTGCTGCCTGCAGATTGCTGATCCCCTTGGTTGCCAGGTGGTGCTGGTGTCCCCAAGCCCCTGTGAAGAGCATTTCTGTGTCTGTGGTGGGTAAGTGGGACCTGCCCCTCGGGACAGGCTGCCCAGTGCCTCCCTGTGCTTCCCAGCCCTGCAGGCTCCCTGCCCCTGAGAGCCCTGTGAACGTGAATGTGGAACTGCACCAGTCAGCAGCAGCCTTGCTGTCCTACAGAAGAATCCTGACAGCCCCAATTAAACAGCCCCTCCTGGAGCAGCAGGAAACTCACCCACACCTCCAGCAGGTGGGCCTGGGATGGGCTGGGGGACAGGGATTTCCTTCAAGGAGCAGGACAGGGAGTTTCTGCTGTGGCTGTGGGGGAGATTCAAAGCTCCCCCTGAGCTGTGGAGGATCATCATCTCCTACTGCTGGAACAGCAACAAGGGCTGCTGCTGGCTGGCACCCAGGGAAGGGTTTTCTGCTGAGGAAGGTGTTTGTCAGACGTGCCTTGTGTCACTCCTTATGAGCAGAGTCCCTGGGGGATGTCAGTGGAGCCTCAGCCCGTGCTTCTCCTGCTCTGGGTGAGAATTACCCCAAACTGCAGCCAGCCCAGGAGCCAGGCAGGACAGAACAGAGAGCACAGGGCTTGTCCTGCTGCTGTGGGCTGGCAAAGGCTGCACATCCCTGAGCTGAACTCCTCTCAGGAAGCAGCTCTGCTGCCTCTCAAGTGTCAGTTCAAACACCTTGTGATGGATGCACTGCTCACATGAAGGCATCCTTGGGATCACTCATCCCCTGGTCTGCTCTGTGCTGGGTATTGCACCCACTGCCTTCGCTCTGTTCCTGCTTTGGCTCCAGGTCAGAGAGTGAGCTCATTCCCAGGTGGACCCCCCTTTTTTCAGGACAGACAGGTGGGTTTGTCCCCGGGTGCCTTTGGAGGAGCCTCAGTCCCCAGCACCCTGCAGGAAACCTTGCAACTCTGTTTTCTCCTCCAGGGCTTTCTCTGGGTGCTGTAGGTACTCAGGGCCTGTCTTGCAGCTGAATTATTAAAAAAAGTCTGAGTCAATCATCAGTTCTCAGGTGTACTGAAGCAACCCCTTCTTCTTATTAAACAGTGCACTGCTCTCCCAAAAGAACAGAAAACACAATATTGGAGAAGAGAGTTGATGAAAGGAAGGGACCACAGCGAGCACTGGTGGAGATTTAATAATCTGTGTTCCCTGCCAGGGAAAGCCTCTGGCTGCAGGTGAGTCCAGCCCTGTGTCCACACGGTGGGGTCCTTTGGCCGGGCCCTGCCTGCTCCCGAGGCAGGAGCTGCAGGAGCTGCAGGAGGAGGGCTCAGCCCATCTCCGGAGCTCCCTTGGCACGTCCCTGCCTGCAATGAGCACTCCTGTGCCTGCTGCAGCTCCTACCCCTTTTCCTGAGCCCTGGGGTAGGAATCCAACCCCTCCCCTCATCCCAAAACCAGGTCTTGAACAGTCCCAGGTATGGAGGGGAATCCTGAAGGATGAGATAAGGGTGGGGCTGAGGTTTGCTTCCTCCCACTCTTCTACCTCTTCCCCACACCCGCCCCTTGTCCTCTGGTTTAATTGTCATTGCTGAGAGCTGGGAGGGACCGGCAGCAGCTGATCAGCCCAGAGAGAGAGGGAGGTGACAGGGTCACACATTCCTCCTCCAGCCCATGGCCTGGGGTGTCCTGACTCGCTGCAGGCTCACGGGAGGCACCAGGCAGTGGCTGCACTTCCCAGCAAAGTTCAAGCTCAGTTCCAGCAATGCCAATGCCTGGCCCCATGGACAGTGCAGGGGTCAGACCTGCAGAGCTTCTGCCCTTCCTGAAAGGGATCCAAAAACAGCAGAGAGAAGGTGAAAGCAAACGTGTTACCAGCAGAAGGTGCTCAGGGGCCCATAAAGCCCTGCTGTTCTCCCCCAGGCTGTGGGAGCACAGCCCAGCACCAGCCATGGATCACAGCTGCATCCTGCAGCCCAGGTAAAACACAGAATCAGGATGGAAGGAAGGGGAGAGAGAAGGACCCTCTGTGGCCAGGGCCAAGGCACTGTCACTGGCTGCAGTCCCCTCCCAGCAGCTCCTCTCCTCCATCCACTCTCTGGACACAGCCTGGGGCCGGGATGATGTGTGGGAACACGGCCAGGCTGCATCCTGCCTTTCCAATTGGGGTGGCACAGGCACGAGGCAGCCTGGCACTGCCTGGGCAGGGGGGCAGGTGGGGAAAGGCTTTGAGCACCAGCACCGAGGTAGCCTGTCCTGGGAAAGCTGAATTGGCAAACTGGGAATGCCAGGTGTGTGCCTTTGGACAGGTGTGTGGATAGCATGGATGTATCTTCACCGAGAGATCAATTTGTTTCTTACAGATATTTTGTCTGTGGTGCTGCTGGTGTTGCCTTTCATCCCTTTCACAGCATTTTCATGGCCAGGGATACATTAATTTCTGTTTAACCTCAGGGATCGTGCCCAGCCCAAACCCTGCCCACGTCCCGTGGGGCAGGACCCACTTTTAAGTCAGTGCAGGAGAACTGGAGAATGGTTCAGAGGATTCAGGATCTCTAACCCCAGCTCAGATGGCAGGTGTGACTGTGGGAGTGGTGGGTTTGGGAGCTGCAGGTAAGTGATGTCTCCAGGATTTTGGGGGCTGCAGGTAAGTGATGTTTCCAGGATTTGGGGAGCTGCAGGTAAGTGATGTTTCCAGGGTTTTGGGGGCTGCAGGTAAGTGATGTTTCCAGGATTTGGGGAGCTGCAGGTAAGTGATGTTTCCAGGGTTTTGGGGGCTGCAGGTAAGTGATGTTTCCAGGATTTTGGGAGCTGCAGGTAAGTGATGTTTCCAGGATTTCTGGAGGATGACACAGCACCACATCCGTGAGAATATGTGGAGACTATAAATTGTCTAGACAGAGCCTCTGGAGATGTGTCAGCACTGAAGAACAAAAAAGCAGTTTTAAAAATGCCTAGAAAAGACTTTCCATCAGATTGTTTGGCTTCCTAAGAGCACTCTGGAGTGCTCCACACTGAAGGAAGTGAGGTTTGCTTCAGGACTAAAAGCTGCAGCATCGAGCCTGGCCCAAGGGGTCAGGAATGAAGTCCAGGGCTTCCAGTGCACTGATGGCTCAGGATATCTGATCCTTCTGGGGAAAGAGAGACATGAGAGGGGATGAATTTTAATAGATTCCAGCTGATAGAGGGTAGATTGAAGTTGGATATTGGGAAGAATCTCCTCCCTGTGAGGGTGGGCAGGCCCTGGCACAGGGTGCCCAGATTTGCTGTGGCTGCCCCTGGATCCCTGGCAGTGCCCAAGGCCAGGCTGGACACTGGGGCTGGGAGCAGCCTGGGACAGTGGGAGGTGCAGCAAAGGGCTCAAGGGGCATGGCTGGAGCACAGTGGGGAGGGCAGGGAGGAGCTGAGACCCCCGTGAGGGGCTCTTGTTCACTGCCTTCCCAACAGAGGTGTTTGTTCAAACCCCAGTTTGTTCAAGGTGCTTTCCCAGGGCCTTGGCCAGGTCACAGCTCCCTGCAGAGCTGCCCATGCCCTGCCCAGGGCCCCTGAGCCCCTGTCCCTGCAGCAAGGAGCTCCCTGTAGGAGCAGCAGGGCTGCAGAGTGTGGAGGTGGCTGAAGGTCTCACTGTGCCACTGCTGCCAGGACAGGGAGCTCAGGGCATTTCAGTGGCACTGCCACCCAGCCAGGGTGGCATCAGACAGGGTCCCTGCATGCACAGCTCTGCCTGGCAGGACTCCATCCTCCTGCTCTGGGTTCTGCCCACAGCTCCCACCTCAGCAAAGCTCAGGGACCCTCCCCATCACCCCAGCCCAGCTCAGCCCACGCTGGCTCTGCCCGTGCTGCCCTGTGCTCCAGAATGCCAGGTCACAAAACTAAAACAGGCTGGAAATAAAGGGCTTGCTTCATCCACAAGACCTAGAGGAATACAGACCTTTGGTTCCGATCTGGCACAGGCAAAAATACGGATTGTTTTCTCTCAGGAGCAATAAATTGAATTTCAGGAACATCTCAGTGAGTCCCCGTCAGAGGCTGCCCTGCCTGTCACCAGCAGCCACAGAACTGCAGGACTCGAGTGTGCCACAAGGGTAATGTTCTTTCATATCCACAACAGAAGCTGCTAGCTTGATTGTTAATCTGTAAAGTGTTTTTTTTTCCCTGGGAGAAAACAGGCAAATTACAGAGTCAGTCATCAGGAGATGCTCCCGTGGATCTGATCGTACACATGTGAGAAAATGTGCGGCAAGAGCCGAGAGAAGCAGGAGCTGCCTGCCCAGGAAACCAAACCTGGGAACGCTGGCCCGAGGTGGGGCACTGTCTGCACGTCTGGAAAGGTCACATTAGGCCCAGAGAGATGATGGTTCATGGGAGGTCAGGCAGCCAGGGAGGAACAGGTCCCTTTAATAACCCCCATCTGCTGCTCCCATCTCCTTCCCTGTGTCCGTGTATGAACGGGAATACTGGGAATGAGGAGGAATGAAGCTGTCCTTCCTTTGCTTGACTGGCAGCCAAAGGGAGACCTTTTCCCACTGCTCACAGACCTGCACTGAGCTGAGCACACGCCCCAGCTCCTCAGCTCCCCTCACTGCTGAGCCATCAGCACATCCCATCGGGTCCAGGGGAAGCACAGCAGAGATTTGGGGATGGGGGTAGCTCATGGATGCAAGAGGTCTCTTGTAGCTCCCAGCAAGGAAAATGCTCAGCCCTGCAAGGTATTTGATTAAAATGTCTCATTGGAGGGGGACAGCAGAAGGAAAAGGGGACCACAAACAATCTTGCATCCCCCTGGGTGCAGAGGATGCCAGGCCATGTGACATTGGCCAGAACTCTCACCTGGGCACAGCAGGTGGCACAGTCTGTCCTTGGCACAGTCTGTGCTTGCTGAGCCTCCCCAGCATCAGGACGTGCCTCAAGTGCCCAAACCCAGCCAGAGGGGTGGGAAGGCAGCACTGAGGGGCTGTGGCTGCCCCAGCTACAGGAACCAAACTCCTTTTTATTCACTTCCATGTTCTCCCCAAACACAGTCCCTGTGCCTCTTTCCTTTTTCTCTGGCAGGAATGAGGTCGGCTCCCAAAGCACAGCCTAAGGCTCATCCCAGTGACAAAGAGCCAGGTCCTGAAAAATGGCAAAACCACCCCTTTCTCCTTCCTTGCTGGGTCACTCAATCACAGCGAGGGGCTATTAATTTCTTCATGGCTTCATGGCTAATGACTGCTCTGTGTTCTGTCCCCAGGGACAAGTCTTTTATAAGGAAAATCTAAAGCTGCTGGAAATAGTCCAAAGGAGGGACTCAGAGATGTTGAAGGGTCTAAAGGACCACAGGAGGAGCACTGAGGACACGAGGTTTGTTCAGCTGGAGCAGAGGAGCCTGAGGCCAGATCTCACTGGGGGCTGCAGCTCCTCCCGAGGGACAGCAGAGGGGCAGCTCCTGTATCTGCCCCGGGACAGGGACAGGACCAGGGAAGGGCTGGAGCTGGGCCAGGGGAGGTTTGGGATGGAGATCAGGAAAGGCTCTTCCCCCAGAGGGTGCTGGCACTGCCCAGGCTCCCCAGGGAATGGGCACGGCCCCGAGGCTGCCAGAGCTCCAGGAGCTGCCAGGGATGCCCAGGCTGGGATTGTTGGGGGCTCTGGGCAGGGACAGGGGCTGCACTGGGTGATCCTTTTGAGTCCCTCCTAACTCAGGATATTCTGTGATCCTATGACTCTCAGATTTCAGCTTTTGGCTGAGTGAAAACTGCCCTCAAGTTTTCTTGAGTTCTGCACTCAAGTGTGGCACAGACTCTTTCCTCAGTTCCCACAGGAATTCCTGCCATGTCAATAATTGCAGCTCTCCAGTGATCTCGTGGTTGCTGTGGTCCCCACCACCATCACACATTCTCTGAGGTCCATCCCTGCCCAGCTGTGGGGTGTGGGGTGCTCTGGGGTGGCTGATCCCTGCTGGGCTCTGAGCTCCCAGCCAGGAGTGCCAGCACCTCCCTGCAGCAGCAGCCTGGTCACAAACCACTCCCTGCTGCTTCCTGAGGCTGGAAACATTGCCCAAGCAAGAAATAAAGTTTTGGGATAATTGGGGTTTAGCTCTGAAAGGTTTTGGCAAGCCCTGGTGTCTGACATTCCAGGTCAGCCCTGGGCAGCTCTGGCACCCCAGTGTGAGGTGCTGCTCTGTCCCTGCACTGCCCAGGCTCCTCCTAACTTCTCCTGCCACCAGAGATGTCTGTCTTCACACAGCACAGCCTGGCTGCAGAGAAAAAGGGGATTTTTACTCTCTTTTGGTGGTATTTGCACCTCTTGGGATACTGTAACTTTTTTCTTTTCCTTTAGAAAGGAAATGGGATAACTCACCTATTTTCCTCTGGCATTATTTTCCCCAGGTCTGGGATCCAACAGAGCAGTGATGACTCTGCCACGTGGTTCCTGCAGCCTTTGGAGCTGGGTTTGTGAGGAGGTTGCTCTCCCTGCCTGCTGGGTGAGCCCTTCTCCTGTCCCACGGGTCTGGCACTGCAGGAAATGCCTTCAGTTCAGCAGCTGTTCCCCAGTACCTGTTTGGCCACGTGGCTCCTGCCCCTATAACCAGGCTCTCTGATTTTGCCTTCAGATTTCAGGTAAAATTATCTTCTGTGTGAGCTTTTACAAAATTCACTGTGAAAACAGTTCCAGGTCCAACTCAGGGCTGTAAAGGGCTGACTGGAGACCACCAGCAAGGCTGGCAATGAAAATACGCTGCCCAGGTGAAAATGCAACATGACAAGTTGAATATTTGGAAGGGCCCTGTTTCCTTCTCTGGTGCCAAAATTTCTCAGGGTTTTGGCTGGTGATGTGATGGTATCAGAAAAAATTTAAGATCACAGAATCACAGAGTGGTTTGGGTAGGAAAAGACCTTAAAGATCATCTCATTCCAAGCCCCTGCCATGGGCAGGGACACCTTCCACTAGACCAGATTGCTCAGAGAAAAAATAGCTTCTTTTTTTTTTTAATTTATTTTTTCTTATTTGAAAGAGTTCCTTTTTATAAATGTGAGACAATTGATTCCTTGTTTATTGCTGTGCTGTAACACAAGTGTCCGTAGGTGTTCATTTGGAGATTTAGCACTTTATCATCAGTGAGAACACTTCTCTGCCAACGTGCTGCTCTGAGCAGTTAATTAAGTATTCATTGTAATAGCACTGATATTAACAAAGTTACTTTGTGCTCATTTCCACGTGCACATTCCCTGTTTCCAAACGAGTGCTATCAGTGCTATTTTCATTGATCGCTGCGAATCAGAAGTACAAAAATAAAAGCTCAGTGGGAGTGTGTGAATGCCTGAGCTCCCACAGCCCCTGCTCACCTCAGAGGGGCTTTGGGAGCACAGCCAGGGCAGCCACAGCTCCACAGTCAGCACAGCTCCTGGGGACTTTGGGGCTCTTTGTTAAATATGGGATCATTTGGGCCAAATATTTACATGAGGAAGGTATCTGCTCCAAACTGGGGAGGGGGTCTCAGGTGGAGAATCATGGCAGAGGTGTGCTGGAGCCAGGGCTGTGGGGCCATGGCAGAGCCCTCCAGGGACAGCCCCAGCACTGTCACCCCATCTCTGTGCCCCCAGTGGCACTGAGGGTTCTGTCTCAGTGCCCTGGCCAGAGCTGAGGGGACAGGGCCTGGCTGCTGCCCGGATGGCTTTGGGGTGTCCATCTGGTCTGGGGACAGGAGTGCCATGGAAATGGTGCTGCACAGGGCAGGCAGGAGCTTCTCAGGCTGCCAGCAGGCAGGACACCCACGGGGGAGGCAGGAGGGAGAGAAAAACAGGCCAAAAACATGGCAAAAAACTGCTGGCAGGAGTGGCAGTGTTCATAAAGAAGAGGGAAGGCACAGCTGGATGCAGGGAGCCTGGAGACTTTCTGCACACATCAGGCACTCAGATCAGTGACTCTGTGTCTGTGTGTGTGTCTGTGTGTCTGTTTCTGTGTGTGTCTGTGTGCCTGTGTGTCTGTGTTCCTGTCTGTGTGTCTGTGTGTATCTGTCTGTGTGTGTCTGTCTGTGTGTGTGAGCACCTCTCAGGAGCAGCAGCAGGAGAGGAGCTGCAGCAGCTGCAGCTGTGGCTGTTCCACTGCTCTGTGCATTCACTGAGCTGGGCTTAAATCACTCCCTGGTTCCACAGCTCTGGGAGGAGAGAGCTGCACACTCTGCCTGGCCCCCAGCCCGTGCCTGAACAGGGGGATTCAGGAGAGAGCTGCACACTCTGCCTGGCCCCCAGCCCGTGCCTGGGCAGGGGGATTCAGGGACAGCATCCCTGTGACAGCACCAGGGTCACCATCCCTGTGACAGCCCCAGGGACAGCATCCCTGTGACAGCACCAGGGACACCATCCCAGTGACAGCACCAGGGACAGCATCCCTGTGACAGCATTAGGGACACCATCCCTGTGACAGCACCAGGGACAGCATCCCTGTGACAGCCATTAGGGACACCATCCCTGTGACAGCACCAGGGACACCATCCCTGTGACAGCACCAGGGACACCATCCCTGTCACAGCACCAGGGACAGCATCCCTGTGACAGCACCAGGGACACCATCCCTGTGACAGCCCCAGGGACAGCATCCCAGGGACAGCCCCAGGGACAGCATCCCTGTGACAGCACCAGGGACAACATCCCAGTGCTCCAGGATGAAACCAGTGCAGGTGAAGCATAAATCCAGCTCTGGAGGCTGGGTCACCACCAGGACAAGGGCACACTGTGACTGTGTCACAGCTGCAGTGCCACTCCAGCCACTTGTGCCAGGGAACCCTCCCCAGCAGCCACGGGGAGAGACAAAAAGAGCAATTAACCCTTTTTTAACAGTGGATTGATTCCCAGCACGGTGTCAGATCCAATTTGACAGGAACAATAGATGAAGCCCAGAACTGTCTGGCACACAATGGTGCTAAAAGGCACAAATAGAGCAGGTAATATATTCAGAGATTCCAAAAGAACCCAACGCTAATAATTACAAAATTAATTCCTTCCACTAAAAATAAATACACTGCTGGAACGTTTAATACAGTGAACAGCAGATAAAATTATTGTTCTATCCAATTAAACCTCAACAAGTTTTTCTGAGGTGGTGATGGCATTTATTGAATTAACTCGGAACTTCTTATGCAAATCAGAGGTAGACCTGAATGGCTTGCATTGAGCTGCACCCAGCAGTCCTGAGGCTCTCAGGAGGAGAAAAAAGGGCTGAGCCTCCCTGAGGGTTGGAAGATCCCGAGAGTCTCTGGGGAGGCAGCTGGCACCATCCCCCTCTGCCCAGCCACCACCAGTGCAAGGCAGCCCCTCTGTCACAGAAGAAAAGTCTTTTAGGATAAAAGCTTTCAGAAATGGTGCATTTCCAAGTTCTCAGCTCTGGTGTTTTCTGATTTACAAGTCATGTGTCCTTGGAAGGGTTTCACTGCCAGCTCATGGCATGGGCTCATCACAGGCACAGTCAGGGAATCACTTCCCAGCCAAGTCTTTATCCTGTCTGAGCAAACGCCTCAAAGGACAGGGATCAGATCCAGTGGTTCCTCCCCAGGCATGGGGTCGGGAGGGTGAGGAACCAGTGCATCCCCCCTGTCAGGAGCCAGAGAGCCCCAGCCACGGGACTGTGTGGGGGTCTCTGGCAGCACTGGCTACACTCCCAGTTCTTAGTACAGCCACATCTGGGAGTCTGAAGTATAGCTGTTAAATATAAAACATTTGATAGATGATTTTGCATGTTTTATTTTATGCAGGTGAATGGGGGTGACAGCATTTGCTGTCTGTAACAGAGAGGTGGATGCAGTGTGTGCATTGGCAGAGGCTGGAGCTGAATGGTCTTTAAGGTCCCTTCCAACACAAACCAGGCTGTGACATTAAAGAGTTCCTGCAAGCAGAGATAGGCCTGTGCCTCTAAATAATAAAACACCCTGTTAACATAGAACACAGCAGCTCATTCTCCCTGCTCGACCAAGTGAAATCCAGCAAACAGGAAAGTCTGGGCAGAGGATGTTGCTGCTGTAGCCACAGCAGTAAATTATCCCACCTGAGTTAGCATTTTGGATTATAAATCTCTTTCTCTTTGAGCACTGCAAATATGAAAACAAATCATCTATTCAAAAAATTAGATATATTTCATTAGCAGAATGTAATTGCATCACACATTACAATCTACAAAGCTCTCTGACTGTAATCTGCAAATTAATGTCAGTTAAACATTTCAAACTCAAATCTTTGCAAGCATCTTCAATTCCCCAGCTGCTGGGGGGATATCGTTGGGAAGGATCTTGTACTAAATTATGTATTCAGAGCATGAAGATGCACTGAAAGAGACAGAAATGTCCCCAGAAGGCACTTCTAGAAAGGAGTCATAAATTTAAATAGGAATCGAGAAAGTCTGTTTGAGCCGTAAATCGCAATTGTTTTCTAAACAAAAGTATTTTCATATAAATATCAAAGTTTTTTATTTCCATGACACAAGTAAAGGATTTACTGAGATAAGCACCAAGTGAGTAACCCAGGGACAGTCAACACCTAAAGCAGATTTTACAGATACAGATGAAGCATTGATGGATCAACACTTAATAGCATCAAACTCCAAGGAAACACTGGGAAACTGCTCTGGCTGATGATGTGGAGCTGCTGGGGAAAGGCAGTGGCAAACAGAAGTGAAAATGGAGCACACAGCACCCCAGCACCCCTCGGGAAAGCAGCCCTGGTGCCCCCTGAGCAGTGCCCCAGCCAGACACCCATGGCCATGGCTGGGGATGGGGTGGCAGCAGGGACGGGCAGGTGGGACAGCCCCGAGCACGTGGCACTGTCACAGGGGCAGGTGGCATCTGGGAGGGCAGCAGAGGGGCTGGTCCTGATGCTGGGCTAAAAAGAGCAGGATGGAACAGGGAGATTCTGGGCTTCCCAATGGATGTGGGGCAATGCTGCTGGAGCCCTGCAGCTCAGCCACCCCAGCACAGCACCTGAGACCTGCAGCACCCACCCTGCTCTGGGCCAGATCCAAAATCCAGCACTGAGATCAGCTGGAGCTGAGAGCTCCGTGTGTGCAGAGATGGGGGAGCTGGAGCTGGAAGACAGCTCTGCAGGAGGAGAGAAAAGAGAACTCCATGGGAAAGAGAGCTCCATGGAAAAGAGGGCTCCATGGAAAAGAGAGCTCCATGGGAAAGAGAACTCCATGGAAAAGAGAGCTCCATGGGAAAAGAGAACTCCATGGGAAAGAGAACTCCATGGAAAAGAGAACTCCATGGGAAAGAGAACTCCATGGGAAAGAGAGCTCCATGGAAAAGAGAACTCCATGGGAAAGAGAGCTCCATGGAAAAGAGAGCTCCATGGGAAAAGAGAACTCCATGGGAAAGAGAGCTCCATGGAAAAGAGAGCTCCATGCTCTCTGCTTCTCTGTCCAGAAGAAACAGAACATGAAATTGTACCTGAGGCTGCTGTTGCCGAAGAAAGCAGAGAATCACAGAGCCCCAGGCTGGGAGGGACCTCAGAGATCCTCTGGCCCAACGTTCCCTGCCCAAAGCAGGGCTGGATGGGTGGCCCAGCACCCTGCCCAAAGCAGGGCTGGATGGGTGGCCCAGCACCCTGCCCAAAGCAGGGCTGGATGGGTGGCCCAGCACCCTGCCCAGCTGCACCTGGAAAGGCCCACCAAGATCCCCGCTGAGCCCCGGCCTCCCCTGGCCCTGCTGGGAGGGACAGGAATGTCCCCACAGCGTGGGAAACAGGGCAGGAAGGAGGGCACTTGTGGGGTCTCCAGCCCAATGTCCCACTGAGAGCAGGGTGGATATCAAAGCCACTTCAAGTGACCACAACTCCAACGCTTCCAGCTTTCTTTTCTGCAGTACAAATGAACAAAACTCTGATTTTTCCACAGGCAACTTCCACTGCCGCTTGGAAGATTTTTATTTTTTTTTTAATTGCACAAGATTATTTCCTAAACTCTCCTCCTGAGATGGTTGTTTGAACATTTCTCCAGCTCCCTGCCTGCAGCACTGACGCTCCCCTGCTTGTAAACTTGGGTGTCAGTGGCTGAGTCAGGCAGTGAATGATGGCCAAGTGTGCAGGGAGCTCCTCCTGACCCCAACACCCCTCACACTCCTCTTTTCACTCGCTGGTGGCACTGGGCTGGGGCTTTTTACCCTCCAGTGGTGTCGGTTTTGTTTGAGAGGAGGAACAAGGGATGGGTTGGTTCCCATTTGTAGCAGAAATATGGCAGAGTGGGTTGGAGCACTCTGAGTGATCACAGGAGATTTAGAGCTCACTGCCAGGGGAAGCAGCACACACAGACAGACAGACAGACAGACAGACACACACACAGACACACACACACACAGACAGACAGACAGATACACACACAGACAGACACACAAACACACAGAAACACACAAACACACACAAACAGACAGACACACACACACACAGAAACACACAAACACACACAAACACACACAGACACACAGACACACACACAAACACACACACACAGACACAGACACACACAAACACACACACACAGACAGACACACACACAGACACACAGATACACACACACAAACACACAAACACACACACACACACACAAACACAGACACACCCCTCAAATCCAGCCCTGGCATTGCAAACACCCCTTCCAGTGCCCCCTCAGGAGATTTGTGCAGCTGGAGGAGAAGCCACGTGTCATGGACGAGAGCAAGAGCACTTTATTCCTACCAGGGTGCAGATAAGATCAAAAACCTTCATTCCTGGAGGAAAAGGAAAAGCTTTTAAAAGAGATAATGAACCATTCGTTTCTTTAATTTTATTTTACATATAATAATTTAACTTGACGGATTTTTTCAGCTACTTCATAATTTAAAACTTTCTGCAGAGTAATTATGCATATCAAGGCTTGCACCTCTATCTATAAAAAAACATACTCTGCAAGTAGCATCAAACCAATATTTTTACAAAAATTCTATTAATGTTTGATATTTAGCAAAGTGTTTACCTTAAATCTAAATGAACTGTGCCCTTAAGCATATTAAAAATACCAAGTTTAAAATGTTAAATGCAGATGAGGCTGAATAAGATTTCTTTTCTAATGTGTTTTCTAATGAGTTTTCTGTGATTTTCATCTTTCTCTTTGTGAGGTTTTCACAGAAACTTGATTTTCTTTAATTTTGCTATTGGAAGAGGAAGAAATATTTTTCTGTGTATGAGAGAAGAGCTGGATGTCTTTCTTGCCTCCGATGTTTCCCAGGAGCAGAGTGTGGGTGACAGCTGCTGGCAATGGCAGGGGCGGTGTGGGCAGGGTTGAATCACAAAATCAGAGAAATGTTTAGGTTGGAAAAGACCTTTTAAGGTCATCCCCCAGCAGTGCCAAGGCCACCACAAATCCATGTCCCCACCTGGCTTTTAAACCCTTCTGGGGATGGGGACTCCCCCCCTGCCTGGGCAGCTGTGCCAGGGCTGGAGAACTCTTCCCCTGAGGAGATTTTCCTGGTGTCCCACCAAAACCTCCCCTGGTACCATCTGAGGCCTTTATCCCCTGAGCTGCTGCTTGTCACTTGCTGCCCAAGAATGAGCCACAAAAACCAGAAGGGCAAAGAGCTTCTTTGGAAAAAACCTTTCTGGTTTTTTTCTGGAGAACCCGTTGCCTCTCCACTGACAGTGTGGAAATCTCTCCTGAGGAGCTCTGCCACGGTTCCTTCGGAGTCACACTTGGGCATGGCTGGAAGCAAAAACATGCAAGTGAAAATTGCCACCTTTGGAATTCCTGTGAAGTTTATTGAGAGTCCTGGCTTTGGCAGGGTGATGGCACTCAATTAATTTAATCCATGTAGCCAGCTCAGTTATTAATTAATCAGTCTTGGGAAAGTCTAATGACAGGTTCATATTAACAGTAAAAGCACTTGATTCTCACAGTGGCATAAAATGAAATTGTAAAGAAGAATCAGAAGTGACATTATCCATGGGAAATCAGAACTCTCAGCAGAAACAAGAGCAAAGCCTAAACAAATGTTGAGGAAGATGTGAGACAGCAAAATACTTAAACCTCATAATGTTCATTCTACAAGTAAATTCAGTGATACATTAAAAGTCATTGGACAGAACAGAAAACACATCCATTGGCAGTGGGAGAAAGAAGTTTGTGAGGAATTTGAGGCAGAATGTGGTTGCAGGGAAACATCTCAGAGTGAATCCACACAGATCCCTGCTGCTGTTCCCCTTCTCTTCCTGCCCCTGGACTGCAGACACAGCTCTGCCCTCCTTGGGGATCCCCTCCAAATCCCCAGCAGTGAAGGCTCGTGGGTGAAACCATCACAGCATGACACAGCCACAGCAGCTCTGGCAGCAAACACATCTCCATGGTGCCCAGCTGGGAGAAGGCAATGGCCTTTGGGTCACCAGGGGCTTCAAACTCAGCAGTTTGCATTTTGAATGAGAACAAAATTATTGCTGCATAAAATAAAGGATGGAGGAGTGAACTGCATCAATGTAAAAATCAAGATTTCTGAAAAACTCCATACACAGAGAAAACTTCTTTCACTTGAGCTTTCAAACTGGAGTTTTTTGGTGTCTCCTTCAAACCAAACCATCTGGCTTTTCCAAAACGTTTATTATCATGGATAGTATTATTTTCAAGTTTAATGAGTTTAACTCCCTGGAACCTCCCCTGCTCATTTTCCTGCTCTGTCCCTCCTCCTTTCACGTGCTGGTCCCCAGCTCTGGGACAAAGTCTCCATCCAGCCAAGCACCACCAGCTCCTGCAGCACAGCCTCTGGCCATGACCAGGGACAGCTCCTCACCGTGGCCCCATCTCCCTCCTGTGCTGGTGTCCAGCCCAGAGACGTTCAGGTTTGCAGGGCAGGTGGAATCCTGTGGGATGCTGGCAGCCAGGCAGGAGCAGGGGACCCATGGAGAGCTGAACCTGCAGCAGGAGCTCCTCAGGGACAGCACCTCCAGCCAGTGCTCGTGCACAAATGGGCTTCAGGAACAGCAGCAGCTGTGGCCAAGGGGTTTCCCCTCGTTCCCTGCTATGATTTGGAGCCATTGCAGCACTGTGGTGTCTGCCCAACAAAACCCTTTGTGCCCCAAGAGAGGAGAAGGATCAGATCCTTTCTGAGCAGAGCTTTCATCGTGGCCAAACATCCAGGACTGGGCACTTACTTTGGGGTTCTACACAGACTTGGGGAAGGTTGTTTATTTATGTATGTATGGAGGTACCTAATTATTTGTTTAATTAATTAGCACCACTGTCTTCCTCCTCTGTCTTAGCCACACCACCTCCCCACTGGTGTTGGCTCAGACCCAGGGAATGCCTCCCTGCACTCCCACCTGCCCAGGAGCTCAGGTCACTCCTGTGGGTGATTCGGGTGCACTCAGGGGCAGGGAAATGGGGTGACAACTCTGTGTCCCCAGCAGGTGTGTCCCACAATGTGCCAGGACTCCAGAATGGTCTTTTCCTTTTAACTAAGAAAACCATTAAGGCTGTTTGCCTTGAGCTCTGGTTAATGGACTGCACGGATTATTTATTTATTTTTAAATGAACACACTTTATTTCCCCAAAGTGCTGCTGTTGACTTTCTCTAAGTGCTGCCATCTGGCTCCCCTGACTCAAAGGGAGAGAGAGGTAGTGTGGTAATAAATAAGAAAACAAACAAATAAACAAATAAAAATTCCTGATTCCTTGCAATTGGAGCGTCACCCAAACATTTGTAGGGCTGTGTTAAATTCTGTAATTGTCTTGCTGATGATTTTGAAGGAAACCAGTGCTGTTGTGCTGCCAGCCTGTAGCACTGATTGAAAATTGCCACATCAATCTCCTCGACTGAGGGTCTCTCCCCAGCATCCTTTATGCACTGCTGGAGACTCCCCTCTCTGTGGGAGTGCCATTTCCAGCCCAGGAATGTTCATCCTGCCTTTTATTTCCTTTGCAGAGCAGCTCCAGGCTCAGAACTGCAGCGTCACTTTGCTTCCCTTGTTCTCCCTCCCCCTGCCCCTTCCCAGGGACCATTTCCCAGCCCCTCACACCTGAGGACACCTCACCTTCCACAACAAGGAGAGGCTGCTCCCAGCAGCAGCAGGGAAATGCTCAGAGCCTCAGCAGCTCCTGCTCCAGGCTGTGCTGTGGGAGAGACATGGGGAGCCCCGGGGCCACTCAGTGCCCAGGGTGAGGATGGCTCTGTCCCCAGGCTGTCCCAGTGCTGAGGGTGGCTCTGTCCCCAGGCTGTCCCAGTGCTGAGGGTGGCTCTGTCCCCAGGTTGTCCCAGTGCCAAGGACAGGAATATTTCCAGCCTGTCCCAGGGTGAGGATGGCTCTGACTCCAAGCTGTCCCAGTGCCAAGGAAGGGTCTGTCCCAGGCTGTCCCAGGGTGAGGGTGGCTCTGTCCCCAGGCTGTTCCAGTGCCAAGGATGGCTCTGTCCCCAGGCTGTCCCAGGGCTGAGGTCCTGCTTGTCCCCCTCGGCCTCTCTGCCACAGCACCAGCATGGCTGTGCCAGGGGCAGGATGCTCCCCGTGCCAGCTCACAGCACAGAGGGCAAGGATGACCCCGGGGTGAGGCTGGAAATGGGTGCAGGAGCACCTGTCCAAACACACACATCAGTCACGTGTGTCAGGACTACACTGAGAAATTATTGCTGCCTTTTCCATCCCAGGGCAGGAGTCAGAAGTCATGGAAAATGTAGGATACAGGCAAGGGTAATTGTTGTAAATCGCCAGGAAATGCACAGATCCTTCAGGTGAGTGTGCAGCTGGCAATCCATCACACTCCTTCCAGCTGCACAAGTTCTGCCTCTTTTTACTCCCTGTGCTGCTGACTGTGATTTTGTGAGAGGCACCTGTGAAACCAATTAGGGCCACACAGGGCATGGGGACACAGCAGTGACAGCGCTGCTGCTGACAGGCACTTCCTCTGGAAGCAGCCCCTGGTGACCCCCTCGGGCACAAGGACACGGGGACAGAAGCGCCATCGTGTCCCCCCCTGGCAGCCGTGGGCAGCAGGCTGTCCCTGCCCCGTGCTCAGGGATGGAGCAGTGCCACTCACAGCAGTGCCAGCACTGCCACTGCTGCTCTCAGCCTGGGCAGCTCCAGGGGCCCCAGAGCCCCCTGACCAAACCCACAGGGGCTTCCAGCTCTGCTGCCCCTGCTCTGCTACAGGGCTGGTGGCCAAACTGTCCCTGGGTGCCAGGGCATCACTGCTGCTGCTGGGGCTGTGCTTTGGCATCTGCAGCCAGCACTGGGCGAGAGGACAGCACAGCCAGGGCTGGGAAGGGGACAGAGGGACCTGAGGGGAGCCAGGAGCTGCGGCTGGTGGGCACCGAGGTGTCCCCACACCTGCACTGCCAGGCCTTTCCCTGCCATCTGTGCCAGCACAGCCCCTGTGCCCACCCCTGCACTGCCAGGCCTTTCCCTCCCATCCCTGCCCCACACCTGGCACAGTCCCTGTGCTCCCCTTTCCCTCCCATCCCTGCCCCACACCTGGCACAGCCCCTGTGCTCCCCTTTCCCTCCCATCCCTGCCCCACTCCTGGCACAGCCCCTGGGTTCCCCTTTCCCTCCCATCCCTGCCCCACACCTGGCACAGCCCCTGGGCTCCCCTTTCCCTGCCATCCCTGCCCCACACCCGGCACTCCTGCCTATCACGGGCTGCAGTGGGGATCGGGGCTGGCTCCTGCCCTGCCCTGGGGGGCACCACCTCCTCACAGATGCCAGCCTGAGCTGTTCTGTGACCAAGGACAATTCCTTCTGGGGACACCGCGCTCTCAGGGCCCCACCCCCCAACCCAAGTTAATTTGTTGCCCACTGAGAGTATCGGTGTCTTTAATCGGACACAAATCTTTCTCTAGGAAAAGCCATTTCACGGTTGAGGACATTTCACAACAAGATCCAAACAAGGAAACCACTTAATTGATGGTACAAGCTGTATATCTAGGAAAGAATTGTGTCTCAGGAGACACCAATAGTTTTTGTATCTGAACCAGTGACCTAACAAGTTGCTGTGGGGTTAGGGGAAAGCTGTGCCAGCCCTCCCTGGAAGCAGAGCCTCCTCCAGCACTCAGAGCCACAGCACAGCCTCTCAGGCTGCTGCTGGGAGCCCAGAGCTTCCCAGGCTGTCCCCATAAATCCAGCCCCTCAGCTCCAGCACTGCAAATAAAATAATGACAGCAAGAGTAAAATAAAAATTGCCCCATCACTTCACTTTTCTGCAGGGCAGGTAAACAAAGCTTTACAGTTTGCCAGAAGCATCATAAAGCCCTCTTCAACCCATCTGGGAGTGCCACTTGCTAAATCATCAGCAGAGATTGCTGTGCCAGCCTTCACATCACGCTGCTCTGCGTCCTGTGGCCAGGGCTGTGTTCAGCAGGGCTGGGATCACTCACTGCAAGATTTACAGCAGAGAGATCAGGGCAGACACTCCTGTGTGCCCATCTGGGGTGTGAGTGCTCAGCTTCTTCCTCTGGTCATTGTACAAACAAGGGGAAGAAATCCTGCTCCTGCTCTGTTATGTTTGAGAGGGGGTTGGTTGGAGATCTCTGGCATTTCCAGGGAAATATTCCTGGTATTTCCTAACGATGAAATGAAGTCCAGCACGGTGAGTTCAGCATTACCTGTCCCCGTAGCCCCAACACAGAGAGGGTCCTGCAAACCCTCACTCCAGCTGAGCCCCTACACTTTCCTCAAAAGAGATCCCAAGTATTCCTGTGAGGACTTTCTGCTTTTTTCTCCTTTTTCTTCCGGTGGCTGTGAATCCCCCACACTTGTGCCTCTGCACAGATCTCAATGTGCCCACAAGCCCAGCAGGCTCAGCCCCCTGCACGCTCTGACTCTGTCTCTGCTTATGGATGAGGGCTGAGCTCACACTCCTGGAACAGCTTTCCCTCTGTGCTCCCTGCAGGGTGGGAGGCTGTGGGATCAGAGCAGAGCCTGTGGGACGGGACAGGCCAGGAGGAGGGTGGCACCTGGGGACAGAGCTGAGCCCAGGGCGCTGCTGCAGGGCTGATTCCCTGGGGGGCTGACGGGGAGCAGATCTGCTGGCAGCCAGAGCAATGCTCTTGCCTCAGGTTGTCTCTGAACTACTTTCAGTTCTTCATCTCCTCCTGGTCTCAGGCAATATTTGGAGGCTATTACAGCAAATCAAAGAGTGAAATTGCCCTGCTCATCCTCCCTGCCCTCGGGTGTGGCCAGAGCAGGGCTGACCAAGCTCCTTCTGCAGAGTGTGCTGCTCACCAGGAACCCATTTCCCACCAGTTTGGGTGAGGATCAGTCAAACCAAACCTTCCCAGCCCTTTTGGAGGTTCCTGCACCCACCCCACAGTGGCACTGGGGCTCTTCCCTCTGCTCCTTGAGCCAAGGCCCCCCAGAGCCCTGCACAGGGGATCCCCTGGCCATGAGCAAACTGTTGGGCCAACAACAACCCTCCTTGGGCAGGGAAATTGAAATCTGGTCTTCAGCCTTGCAGGGGAAATGACAGCGACATTCTGACTTGCTGTACAGGAGCAGTGGCTTTTTGTCCTCATTTTATATTATTGTAAGGATTCATATTAAATGTAATAGTTGCAATAACTCACCAACAGCCTATTAATCTTATATACAAAAACCTGCAAATAAAATGTAAATGTGCGATTTTGCTGTTATTATTTCCATGTGAAAGAATCTGTCATATTCTTTTCATAGATTACATAGATTATTCCACATTTTCTCTTCCCCTTAATAGCTATGTCATGCAATAAGCCATGCAGGATTGTTTTCTCACTTACACATTTTGCCATCACTTTTTAAATCAGTGTTTCTTAGAAATGCTTTTTCATGCTTTGTAACCTCATCCGTGCAGCCTTGTCTTTAAACAAAGTACAAGCCAGAGGTAAAACATCCGTGATCTTCACCTTTACAAGGAGATTAAACCCTGTGGCTATTTTTTAACCTTTTAGTTTTATACCGTGCTCTTTTTCACCATAAACACTTGCTCAAGCACTGTGGTAATGGGCCCATCTCTGGAGAGACAGGAGAAGGATTGCCCTGAGCTACACGAGGCCTTGCAGGAGGAGATGGGATTTTAAGCCCCAAGGACTGAAGGCATTTTTACTCCACGTTGCAGAGGGAGAGATCCAGTGCTCTGCCACGGCCCCTGACATTCAGAGATGTCACAGTTCCACACTGAAATGCACTTTATCAGCCAGTCTAATATTCTATCAACCCCCGGAGACCCCCACTTAAACTGATTAAAAACCTCTTCCCCATCAAAGCAAGAGGAGCAATAGGAGTGGGGATCAGTGAACAAAGGGCAATGTGTCTCATTTCCAGCAGAGTCTCTGGCTCTGCTGTCCCAGAGCTCTGTGAGGAGCTGCAGGGCCATGCAGGAACAGCCAGCAGGGCAGCACTGGGGGCTGGGGAGCAGGAGAACAGGTGGACATGGATGGACAGACTGAGCTGGACAGAGAGCCAGCTCCCCGAGCTGCCAGCACCTGTGGGGATGCTCGTGGGACAGGTCAGACCCCCAGGACAAGGCGGGGAGGGAGCCCTGGGTGACCCAGCACAGGTAACCCAGGTGGGGAGGAGACCCCAGGAACCCCCAGGAATGGCCCTGCCACAGAGCAGGACAATGACCAGGGGGCACTGACACAGGGAGGTGGCACAGGGTGAGGATGATCCCTTGGTACCCAGGAGGTTCTGGGCATGCTGATGTGAGATGTTTTTTGCCACAAAAACTTTCTGAGCTGCTTCTCAGTTTCTCAGGCTCAATAGGAAATGATGATGTGTTTGGCATTAATGTGAGAAGGTGCAATGGGAGGGTTTGGCAGAGGTTCTGTCCCATGGTTCTGTCCCTGAGCTCACCCTGCAGAGCCACGGGAGGGGCTGTGCCCCACAGGCAGCAGCCCAGGGTGCTGAGGCCAACCTGCCCAAACCCAGCATCAATCCAACATCAATCATTGGCCTCCAAAGGCAGCCCTGGCTGTGCTGGGGATTTGCCTCCTCAGGGCAATGGATTTCTGCTCCAGGGGGCTGCTGCACTGGAGCCCCTGGGCACTGGAGACCCTGGCTGTCCTGGCTGCACAGGCAATGGATTTTTCCATCCATTCTGAGTCCATGTGATAATTGGGAGCCCCAGGGCTGTGGTGGCAGTGGGAGAGGACTGTGCAACCTTCCCCTGGCTGTGTCAGCCAGGACAGCACTGAGCTGGGAGCAGCTCTGGAGATTTCCTCCTTGTGCTGCTTGTGTGGAGCTGCCCTGGGAGATCTGCCTGCCCAGGGCCAGATACCAGGGAGGGATCTGTTTGATATCTGCCTGATATCTCTGATATCCTGGGAAATCACAGAATCCAAGGATGGTTTGCGTGGGAAGGGCCCTTCAAGACCACCTCATTTCCCCCCCCTGCCATGGCAGGGACACCTCCCACTGTCCCAGGCTGCTCCAAGCCCCAATGTCCAGCCTGGCCTTGGGCACTGCCAGGGATCCAGGGGCAGCCACAGCAAATCTGGCAATTCCAGCCCAGCCCCTCCCCACCCTCCCAGACAGGAATTCCCAATTCCCAATATCCCATCCATCCCTGCCCTCTGGCAGTGGGAGCCATTCCCTGTGTCCTGTCCCTCCATCCCTTGTCCCCAGTCCCTCTCCAGCTCTCCTGGAGCCCCTTTAGGCCCTGGAAGGAGCTCTCAGATCTCCCCAGAGACTTTCATTCAAAGTGCTTCGATATGTTCAACTCTTTATCACTGCCTTCCTGTTTGGCATTCATTTCAGAAATTGTCCTAATAATTGTGCAAGCAAATTATAAATATACTTAACATTTCAGTAAAAACATTAATGAGAGGGAATACCCTAATTTATTTTTAATTTGTCACTAAATCATATTACCCTGAACTGAATATGTGTAGAGGAAGCCTCAGTAAAAGCAAGAGTGCAGGGGTTTTAACCAGTGTTGACTCCAACTATTCTTCTGCTTTTACAGTTTGTAGTAAGTACAAAGAGCCCACTAACGATAAATAAAAATATCACCTGCAATGGAGTAAGTGTTGCTTTTCAATATGAAGGTCTTAAATACCAATTTATTCTCCTGTCTTCTGGGTACTTTTTCACTGTTAGTTGCCTTTGAAACACAGAAGAAAAAGGCATTTTAAACAGCAAACCATCTTTCTCACCTTTGCAATGAGGGGTGTGTGGACTTGGAGGCAGTGGCTGCTGTCACTGTCACATTGCTTCTCCAGATTCTTCAGGTAGGATCCCAGTGCAGGTTGGCAGTGGGGACAGGGGCAATGACCTGACACCAGCTGGACATTTCAGGGCTGAGGGAGGGAGGGAGGCAGAGACAGCCCAGGCAGGGTGATGGAAATAGGAAAGGGCTGAAAGAGGACAAGGATGGATGGAATATTGGGAATTAGGAACTCCTGGCTGGGAGGCTGGAGAGGCCCTGGCACAGGGTACCCAGATTTGCTGTGGCTGCCCCTGGATCCCTGGCAGTGCCCAAGGATGTCCAGGTTGGACATTGGGGCTTGGAGCAGCCTGGGACACTGGGAGGTGTCCCTGCCATGGCAGGGGTGGCACTGGGTGAGTTTTAGGATCCCTTCCCAGCCCAAGCAGTCTGAGATTGCATGAGCAGGGCCAGGGGAACAGGCAGGGACAGGCAGGGACAGGCAGGGACAGGCAGGGCAGGGCCCTGGCCAAGGGGGCCACCAGCCAGGGTCTCACAACAGCCACGTTGGGCACACCTGAACAATAAATAACATTTTTGAGCAGTGTGAGGAAGAAGATGGCTGATTTCAGGAGAGTGAAAGAGGGGAGTTCAGAGAAACAAATGCATCATTTCTGCAATGGCACAGCTTTAATAGGTTAATAATTAATGAAGAGGCACTAAGAGGTTTCTGTTGCTGCTCGTTTGGATTTGCATTACTCTGGGATGGGTGGTCACTAGCTGCGGGCTCACAGCGGTCCTGAGGCTGCTTTTAGGGAGATGGAGAGGGCAGGAAGAGCTCCCACTCCTGTTTTAAGGCAGCAGAAGGCTCCAGAAGCCGCCGGGGCTCTGCCGGAGCTCTCGGTGCTGCGCGGCTCGGATGCAATTAAGGCAGGAATTGGCACAGACCTCCGGGGCTCTCTGGCACTCCTTCCAGCAGCCACGGCCTGGCCACTCTCACTCCGGCTCTAAACGCTGCTTTTCCCGTGCCTGGAGGGAAGGCACTGCTGCTTTCAATGACATCTGAGTAAAACTTACCCTTTCCGGTCCCTCTCGGGAATGAGCAGAGGAAAGAAAGCCCAGCCAGGGGTGAGGAGTGCTCAGGTACCGGCACTGCAGGACTTTCTCCTTCCCAAGGAGCTTGTGCTTCACCCGGTGCTTCAAAGCAGGGGAGAACTGACCTTTTCTACAGCTCTAATGGGCAATCGAGGTATTTGTGTTCTTTGACCCTGTGAATCGTTCAGCACAAAGGCTGTTTACAGACACTTCTTTTATTTAAATCTCCGTTTAAAAGGGTTTCTTGAACACGTGCTGAAGCTCTTCGTTTGGGTTTCTCTTTCATCTTTTCTGCTTCCCACGATTCTCTCTAAATCCTCCGGGATTTAATTAGCAGCTGGGAAACTCCGGGAGCCTCCTGCCTCCTGCACTGCATCCAGAAGTGACCCGGTGCTGTGCAGCCTCCAGCTCTCTTCTGAATAACTCCTGAAGCTCTGTTGGGCAGGCCAGGACTTCAAATGAATATTTCAGCCTGATTTTCCCAAACTTGTCAGGCTCAGGTGGAAATCCTACACACCAGGAACTGGCACCTACATCTGCTTATTCAGACGGGTCTGTAGTGACAGATTTGGAAGCAATATTTACCTGTACAGATATAAACACTGAAATAAATACTAATTTTTATCTTTAGGTGAGAGTACTTAGAGACATTCTTGTCAAAACATTTTATTTCTTGAAGATATTTTCTACTAATTCTTAGCAAGATCCACATAAAGCTAACACAACTGAAGTGCTTTTGCTGTGTGATAGGTTTGTAATTAAAACCTGAACCGCCTCTGCTCCTTCAGTGAATTGCCAGGAGCGTGACTTAGAGCGTGAAACCATCTCCAGTGTGTGTCCAGGGGCAGAGCTGGGTGCCTGAGCGTGGCTGGGCTGCCAAACCTCACAGCAGCAAACACCAAAGGTCACCTGCACACCTGGGACGGGCAGCCAGCACCGAGGCTGCTCTGCAAACTGCCCAGCTCTGGCCAGCTGTGGCCAGCTGTGGCCAGCTCTGTCCAGCTGTGGGCTGTGGCCAGCTCTGCCCAGCTGTGTCCAGCTGTGTCCAGCTCTGTCCATCCCTGCCCAGCTCTGTCCAGCTCTGCCCAGCTCTGCCCAGCTCTGCCCAGCTCTGTCCAGCTGTGTCCAGCTCTGCCCAGCTGTGTCCAGCTCAGTCCAGCTGTGTCCAGCTCAGTCCAGCTGTGTCCAGCTGTGGGCACCAGAGGCTGCTGGGAGCACGTAACAAAGGCACATCCACACTTCATGAAGCCATGAACACTACAGGTGGAAAAGGCCTCCTTAATCTCCATGGAACCAGCCTAATTAAGTTCAGTTTTCTATTAGATCACAGCGATAGCTACCACAGAATTGGGAAAAGCAATTAACTCCTTCAAAGTTCAAATCTGGTCGAGCCTGATTGACCAAGGCAGCGTTAAACAAATGCTCAGGCTGTGCAGGGGGTGAGGTAGCTGAGGTCAAAAACATCAACATCCCAGCAGCACAAACCCTGCCTGCTCCCCAGCCTGTGATTCCCAGACAGATTTTAAACATTCCATTGTCCCTCAGCTAAAGATAAGGACCAGGTGTGCAATAGCTCAGGGTGCTCCTCCAGGGTCAGGTGGTCTCTCTCTGGGAAACTCGTGTCAGATTTGGCAAAAATACAGTAACATCTCTCACAGAAATTGTCACTGGGTTCTGTAATCGTTTTAGGTGACATTTGTCTGAAACCAAGCATGTAGCATGGAAGAAGAGATGGAGATATAGAAAATGCAATGTTCAGACGGTTTTGTAAGACTCAAAATCTCGCTGTGGATGTCTGGCACACGGTGAGAGGGAAGGAATGAATCAGTATTGGAACACAGAGCACACGAGATGGCCCAGATCATTTCAGACTTGTCAGTCCAGTATCAAGGAAATGGAACAGAGCAGGTGCTGTGGAACTTAATCAAGAGACAGCTACAAGAGTAAGATACAGTCAGGGCTGGTTTGACAGAATAATTACCTTCTTTTTGGGCAGGAGTCCAGTTTTAAAAATCTCACAGGGCGCTCAAGGAAACATCAGCAGCACCCACCAGCCAGGCCAGCATCCCAGAGGGTGCAGGAAGCTCCCTGGGGAAGCTCTGCAGGAACAGCAATGCTGGGAGAGCCATAAAGCAGTGTCAAAGGCACATCTGGCAGAGCTGCTGCTGGGACAGAGCAGGGGAGATGGGAGAGTTGGGGGACACCTCCCAAGGAAGCCCAAATATGGGGAAAGGGTAGTTTTCATAGAACCACAGAATCCCAGAGTGGTTTGCGTTGGAAGGGAGCTTAAAGCAAATCTCTTTCCACCCCTACCCTGGGCAGGGACCTCTTCCACTATTCCAGGTCTCTCCAAGCCCCATCCAGCCTGGCCTTGAGCAGCAGTTGAGTGCAGCTGTTGGTGTGGAGGGCCCAGGGGCTCAGCCCAGCTGCTGTCGAGGGGCTGGAGAGGCTTCTGCTCTGCAGGAGTCACTGAGGGTCTGACAACATGGGCCTGGGAATTTTGGAATCAGGATGAGATTGATTGTGCTGGTCTTGCTGCTGTTCAGCAGTTCTCTAACTCAGCCAGGAGCAGGCTAAAGGACCTCTTGGGGTCTTTTGGAGGAAAGTATCACCA
Organism: Drymodes brunneopygia; assembly: GCA_013400955.1. NCBI lineage: Eukaryota > Metazoa > Chordata > Aves > Passeriformes > Petroicidae > Drymodes > Drymodes brunneopygia. The sequence goes on along the minus strand of VZTZ01029525.1, from coordinate 173,294 downwards.
TCCCCTCTGGCTCTGCAATGTGCAAATCCCTTAATCTGTGGATAAAACCAGGCAGTGAATCTGGGCAGTTACAGGCCAAGAAAAAAACAAATTATTGTGCTTTAACTGAGAATGAGGAAAAGCATGGCTATTAGGAGACAATCCTGACTTTGGGAAGAGCAATAGTGTCAAGATGAGACAACTGCTCTTCCCCAAACAGAGCATTTGCAGGCAGCTACACACAGGGGATGAGGGAAACACCACACAGAGAACCACAGGCACCTTCCTGAACCAAGTCCAGTTCCTGTCTGTGTGAAACGAGGAGGAGAGACTGTGGATTAATAAAAATGGTTTGTAATGAGCCAAGGTGATTGCACAGCTGCCTTTACTTGAGGGAAGGGAGCAAAGGGACCAGCACAGGCTGAGCAGCAGCTCCTTTGGACTCTGCTCACTCTCTGCCTGCACCTGAGGGCTCCTGGGAACACCTGTTTGCTGAGAACAGCAGAAAAATCCTGCCATTGGTGAGGTCTCCAATAGCCCACTCTGCTTGAGGAGGTGGCTGGCGAGGGACAAGGGACCAGCTCATCCCTGCCTGGTCTGGGGGCACCACTGGAGCCATCCCCAGAAGGCACACGAGGGGCTCCTGAGCTTCAGCTGTAAATGACAAGCCAAAAGCTGCTGGTTTAAAACAGAGGAGAGAGGAACAAGTAAGAAATGGGATCAGAGTTTCAAATGGTTGTGAGTCTCGAGGAAAAAGTACCTAAGTTTTCAAATCATTATTATTAATAATAATAAAAAAATAAACCCAGACTGCAATATGCTCTTTACCTTTTGTGCCAGTGGCAGATGTGGAAACATCAAGAGTGTTTCAGGCCCTTCCTGCCCCACGAAGGGTTTGCCTGGACAAGTCATGACCATACAGAGGTGAGAGGGATGCCCTGCAGCCCATGACTGGTGATCCCAGCTCGGGAGGAGCCAGCAGCAGCCAACAGCCCAAGGAAATGTCCTTCAGCTCTCACACACCTGTATTTTCCTGCCTGACTTCCCACTGCAAAGCTCCTGGCACAGCCCCCGTTCGTCTGCATTCCTCAGCAAAGCTGGCAGAGTCAGCCGAGGTCACTGGGAGCTAGCAGCACCCGAGGGTGCCCTCTCCATCTGCTCTGTGCCACAGGCAGGTGAGCGTGGCACAATCCTGGGCAGCCCCAGCCCAGCCCTGAGCCTTCCTGCTCCCCAGGCCAGCAGCTCCATCTGCTCCGTGGGCAGCAGCTGCCGCCGTGCCTGCCCAGGACCCCCGCACGGCCCGGGCACACGCTGGGCACTCTGCCCATGCCGCTCCCCCGGGCTGCAAACACCAGATGGACCCTGAGCAGCCGGGCCCTGCCTTCCAGAGTGCCCCCTTACAGCTTCACACTTCATCAGAGCTTGCTGCTCTGAGATTATTCCGCCGGGAAAAGCAGAATCCGCTCCTTTCAAAATAAGTACTGGGCTTAGAGGTTGGATATGCGAGGTCTTCTGGTGGTCTGGGAGGGGTCGTTTTGGAAAGTGAAAATTCCTGGCAATTAAGTATTTTCCAAGAAAAAGTACTTTGCTTTCATGATGTGCTTTTTTAATTCCAGCCCCAAATAACTGCTCCCTGCTCCAAAGCTCCACAGGGCAAGGCCATGGTGAGGGCTCAGCCTGGCTCAGAGCCTGGATTTGGACAGGAATCCTGTATCCCAGCCAAGCACTGCCCAGGGGATGCAGCTTCCCAGACTGCTGGCTGCTGAGTGGGCTTTTTTCAGCATGTAACTGAAAGCTCTGATTTTGTTTTACCTCCCATCCCTGCCCCAGAAAGAAAACGAGCAGTGCTGCACTTTGCTTTCCAGCAGTGCTGAGCAGAAACTCAGTCAGGAGAAATGTGAGTGCAGCAGGGGAAGCCTCGAGAGCAGAAAATCTCCTTTCCTCCCTCCCTGATCCCCACAGCACCCTCCCAGTGCTCCCTGATGTGGGTGCAGGATGGCAGGACCCTCAATGGCACAGCTCTATGGCTTCCTACAGGACACTGATCTCCCAATGCCCAGTGTTAAGGCAATCCTCTGGAATTACAACGTCAGCTCAGAAATTTTCTGCTTGGGTCTCTTACTTTCTTAATGGAAAACCATTTCTGCAGGGAATGACCTGTCAGCCTCCTGTCCTGTAGCACAGAAGGATGAACACTGGGTTCTGCTCTACCCTCGTTTGCAGTGAGGTCCTGAAAGGGGTTTGGCCAGCATTAACCCCACTAGAGCTCTGGGCAAGGAACTCATCAGGAAACTGGGGGGCAGTGGGGCAGGGCTGTGCCCTGTCCCCTCCTCCCTGCCCACTGCCCTCCCTCCCATTCCCAGGACACATAAGCCTCTCTGCAGAGCAGCATCTATTTCAGGCACGGTAATCAAGACACCTGTTAATCATGTCTAAGTACCACAATTAAGATCTGACCTGATAAACAACAGGTATGGCAGGAGCCCAATTCTCAGCTTTGTTTATTTTGCTTGAGGTGTGGGTGTCTGCCTCAATATTTGTTCATTTTCATAGAATCACAGAACCACAGAACCTGCAGAGTTGGATGGGCCCCACAAGGATCATCCAGTCCACCCAAGGACAGTTTCTGCAGGAGAGTGTCACTGCTCATCCCTCGCTGTCCCAGTGGAGCACAGCATCCTTGACAGGACTGGGCAGCTCGCTGCTGCTGGCACAGAGTTAATTAATCCTGTTTCACAGAGCTGGGCCACTGGAGCCTCAGTGAGGCGGCTGCAGGATTGCTATAACCAGAGTTTCTTCTTATTACAGCCCTGGAGTAATGAAAATATAATTACTTCACTTGCAGCAAACCTGGGTCTCCAGCAGCCTTTCACTCCAGCTGTTTTCCTCAGGCAGCAGAGGCAGCACCTCAGACAGGATGGTCTGACAGCTCTCTGGGATGTTACAGGCAGGCTGAGGTCAGCCAGGGTGGTCACCCCAGCAGCAGCAGCTGGTTTGACCTCTTACCAAATTCCAAACAACCATTCCTCTGTGCTTAGGCTCGAGTCAGACTCTGACCTTGCAGCAAGGCTCCAAATCCACAGCCCAGCCTGCGGGTGGGATCAGCACCTGCCCTGCCACCCTTCCTGCCCAGGAGCCATGGAAGGAACTGCCCGTGCCTCCAGTAAAAGCCAAACAGCACCAAGCCCAGGCAGGCCCCTGCAGTGGGGCAGAGCAGGGCTCTGGTGTCCCCACACCTGCCAGACCCACGCCGAGGAGCTGTGGCTGCTCACAGCACACAGACCCTGGGAGCTCGATGGAGCCCACACTGCACATGGGAGGCAGTGCCCAGACACCACTGCCTGCTTTCACTTCCTTACAAACAGCTCTCTAGGGTGCTCACAGGGTAGAAACAGCAAAACCCCACTGCCATCCAGGATTTGCTTTGGGTGGTGCTGCAGCAGCTCCTCTGAACACGCCTGACTCTGCTCCTCTCAGCACTGCATGGTGGGGTCTGAGCTGCTGGGCACGAGCTGTGCCAGCCTCTGCTGCCACCTCAGTGCCACCTTCCCCTACCCTGGACTCTGTGAGTCACCCAGCCATGGCAGGGCAGCCTCGTGTGAGTTCCAGGGTGCTGTGTGTGCCCTGAGCTCTGTGTGTGTGCCCTGAGCTGTGTGTGTGCCCTGAGCTCTGTCTCACAGCTCTGCTCTGCCTCACCTCCTGCCTCCAAGGCTCTGCCTGGGCTCAGGGGAGCCACCCTCACCCTCCACCCCCTGCACGACCACCACAGTCCCCAGGGACCCCGCCCCAGCCCGCACATGCTCCTGCAGCCACAAACCAACACACCTGTGAGAGCACATCTGCACACCTGGGGCTCAGGCAGGTGTCCCAGAGCAGGCTGTCCTGCTGCACAATAGGCCAGGGATAATTCATTTATTACCACTTGCAGAGACAGCTGAATTTTGCAAAGAAAATTCAATGATGTATGTGATAATCTAGGTGATGTATGTGTAAATCCAGGTGACACATGTGATTTAAAATAATGAAGAGCCTCAGGGTAACAGGAAAATAAAACCCAAAAAACCTCCCACCAGCATGAGCAGAAACAAACTGAAAAAAATCTAAGGTAAACAAAGAGAAAAGGAACATTATGTTTTCAACCTTGTAAAGCACAAAGCATTAGTAAATAGATGCTTAAGGGTATAAACCAGTGAAAAGGTACAAAAACCACAATGGTTTTTTCACAGCAAAATAATTAATATTATTATTCTTCTGTTGGCCTCAGTTGAACCTTCAGAGATTCAGGCAAGCTCTCACATGCACCAGACAAACAGGGCTGTGCCACTCTGTGCTGCTGCTGCTCCCTTTGTAGGCAGTACATCAACTCCCTTGAATTTTATCCCCACGTAATGAGACGAACTGTTATGACAGCAAAACATATGCTTCTTGCATCTAAACACTTTGAATACCACCTGTTTTGGGATCCTTCATCATTAAATGGATTAGAAAGAAAATCAAACAGAGCTTTCTCCAGACAAAGTACCTCAGGAGGTGTCAACAGTTTGGAAGGTCAGAATAAGCTGCATTTTATAATTCTGGTGCTCCATGAGACAAAAGGAACAGTGAGGGCCAGAGGGGCCATCGGTGTGGGGAAAGGTCAGCAAGCAGCTGAAGGTCACAGGACAACACAATCACAGAATGGTTTGGATTGGGAGGAATCTTAGAGTTCCTCTGGTTCCAACCCTCTGCCCCGGGCAGGGACACCTCCCACTGTCCCAGGCTGCTCCCAGCCCCAATGTCCAATCTGGCCTTGGGCACTGCCAGGGATCCAGGGGCAGCCACAGCAAATCTGGGAATTCCAGCCCAGCCAGGAATTCCCAATTCCCAATCTCCCATCCATCCCTGCCCTCTGGCACTGGGATCCATTCCCTGTGTCCTGTCCCTCCATGCCTTGTCCCCACTCCCTCTCCAGTCTCCTGCACAAAGCAGAGCACACAGCTGAGCCGGACACACCGTTTCTTTAAATGGGTTTAAAAAATCGGATAACAAGAATTCACTACAAGAGAGGTGGGGAGGGAGTTTGGACAAGAGTCTGAAATGACAAGAGAAGGGAGAACGGCTTCCCACTTACAGAGGGAAGGGCTGGATGGGATGTGGGAAGGAATTCTTCCCTGTGAGGGAGGTGAGGCCCTGGCACAGGGTGCCCAGAGTGGTCAGGGTGCAGCTGTTCAAAGAAGAATCTTTGTTTTTGCAAGGATTACAGAGTGACAGAATTTTTATTCAATTCAGTGCACAAAGATTAAGATTTCAGTTGGTAGAAAGCAAGGAAAGTGAGGAATTAGCCCAATTTGTACAGTGATTAGTGGTTACAGGTGCCACAGGTGTTGCTTCCTGTACTCACTACGCCCCATTTCCTCCGAGCCTTTCCTGCCGTGCAGCATTGATTTCTCCTGGTGCAGAATCTCGAGCAGTTCCAATGAGTCTCTGCTAGAGCTGCTTCCTTCCTCCTCAATTCCACTGCAGCAGAGGTTTCACGCTGCTTTTGCACAGTGTATCATGCCAGTGAGGAGTTTATTATCCATTCAGTTTATTTCAGCTGTCTTTAAAAATCACTGTAACCACTCTACTGCTGACGGAGGGCAGCTCTGACACTTGCCCGGACCAGTTAAGTGAGTCAGTAGAATAGTTATTTCAGTGCTGAATATTTGATATCACTCCAGGACCCTGCTGTCCTGCCGATTTTTGCTGCAAGGGCATGAAGATATCTCAGAGCAGCTGATGGAGACACTCGATCACAGCACACCCTCAGCCCCAGCACGGGGACACGTGGTGCTGGCAGCCTCCCTGGCACACGCCAGCTCCGTGGGCAAGTCAGGGGCTGCCGAGCATCCTTCAGAGGCCCTGCTGACATCTCCCCACACTTTCTCTCATCACTCTCCCCAGCTGACCTTCAGCAGCAGTCAGGGTGATATGAGGTGTCCTGCTGTGACATTTTCTTGCAGATTTTTGTTGCTGTGTTTTCAGAGTGCAATCCTGGTTGACACTCTCTGCCAAAGTGAGGTGGATACTCCAGCACTGTTCTCTTTATGCTGATGTTTGAGGCAAACCCCAGATCAGAGTCATCACCAAAACCATCAAGCAGCTGCTCCATCACCCACATTTGCCATGTTTCTGGAGCATGACAATGGCTGCAGTGTCAGTGCCTGAGAAATCTTCTCCCTGTGCCAGCAGGAATGAACAGCTCTCTGCTTTGGCCACAAAGCTGGAATATATTGAGAGGAATAACACTGTGTCTGTTGTCTCACCCCTGACACTGGTTCGATCACTCCAAAGGGGAGTTGGCATCTCTAATCAGACCATATACCCAACCCCAAAGTGTTTTACACACAAATTTTTCCAGCTGGAGCCCATAGGGTCATTTGGCACTCTGCTCCCAGGGCCAGGAGGAATTGCAAAGCTCAAACTGCTCCTTCACTCAGATCTGCTCCTGCAGCACAGGGTGACCCAGCTCACAGACCCACGGAATGGCTCAGGCTGGAAAGGCCCTGTGAGATCCTCTATAGTCCAGCTGTTCCCCCAGCACTGATGAGAAACGCCCAGGACTGTCTGGATCTAGGCAAAGGGAAGCTAAGAAGCATTTTCAAAGATACTCCAATGGGAAAGCCCAGGCTGTGCTCAGGCTCAAACTCACCTGCCTCCCCAGACCAGGTGCCTGCTGAGCTCACTCCTGCTGACCTGAAACTGAAAACTCAGCAGCCAGGGCTGCCCTTCATCTTTGCAAAGGCACCTCAGCTATCCAGAGGACCCAGCAGGACCACACTGCTGAGAAGCTGGGGAGTTTCTGGATGACAGAAGATACACCTGCATGATGCTGGATCTGCTCTGCCCATGGCTGCCCATACGTGCTCGTGCCATTGGCTCCATCAGGGTGACAATGACAGATACAGATAAATCCCAAGTGCAGCAGATATCTGAGACTGTGCAGTTTTTATACCAGACTTCCCTTCCCAAATCTGAACAGAGATTGGTTTTAAAAAGAGCAATGCAGTTAGAGCTGCCCAACCTATTCCAGGCACAGGTCTGTGCTCTACCCTGGTACTCAGCCCCCAGGGCTTCTGGCAACCTAAAGCCAGTACTGAGATGGCCACATCAGGATGGGGGCAGGAGTTTGGGGGGTGCCTCTATTGAAAGCAGGCTCTGAACTGAAATATTCAGAGATATTTTTCCAGTTTTGTTTTCAAGGTTTCACATGCAGAAATCCTGCACAAAGACTACGTCAGCTAAAGGCAGGAGCCAGTCACTGACTGAGGTCCCACCTGTCAGATGTGTGATGCTGTGTGCAGCCTCAGCTCACTGCAGAGGGAGCAAACAGGGGAGCCCAGCAGTGCAAACCAAAGCATCTCCAGGGAAATGTCAGCCTTCCCCTCCATGTCAGTGCCCTGCTTTCACCAGACCTGGGATTACCTTGGCTTCAGTGTATCTCCTCCTGCCCTGCCACCCTCCCACATGTGGGGGAGGCCCACGGCAGCAAGCCTTACCCTTCCCAGGCACTGAGCCTCCAGCCTGGCTGCCCTGGGACCAAGCCTTACCCTTCCCAGGCACTGAGCCTCCAGCCTGGCTGCCCTGGGAGATGGAGTCAGGCTGGCAGCAGGCTCTGTGCATCCCCTGCAGTGAGTGCAGTGACAGCTGAGGAGGAGCAGATCCTGTGCCCTGCTCCCTTGGTGGGGTGGCAGCAGCTGCTTCACAGCCAAGGACTCAGACAGGGAGCACTCAAGGGGGTAGCTCAGTATTTGGGATGTCTCAGCTTGTAAGGATGGAAACTGAGATAACACCTGATTATGCTGGTGCATGTGACATCAAGTTACCAAGGATGCCATGATTTATTCCATCTGCTCTTGCTTCCTTTAGGTTGGGTGGTTGGGTGGTTGGGTGGTTGGGTGNTGGTTGGCTGGTTGGTTGGGTGGTTGGTTTGTTGGTTGGTTGGGTGGTTGGTTGGTTGGTTGGATAGTTGGTTGGGTGGTTGTTTGGTTGGGTGGTTGGGTGGGTGGTTGGGTGGTTGAGTGGTTGGGTGGCTTTTCCAGGCATTAACAGGATCATCTGAAGACTGAAAGGAAATCTGAGAATCCGTTAAAAAGCCCTTCAAGGCAGTGTGAAATACTTCAGCAACTCTGTCTCAGGTTTCCACCACGAGCTGGTGAGCAGGCAGGCAAGGCGCAGAGTTGTCACGCACTGATATCTACACATTAAATTATTCATCTTAATTGGTATCTAAAGCTTTGCAGTATTTGTTAATTTTATAAGATTATTCTTTTTTTTCCTGCATGGAAGCAAACAGCATTGAAATATTAGAAAAGGAAATAAGCAAAAAGATATGTTATGCTCCTTGTTGTAAGAATATTCACTGGAGACACACAAAGTTTTAATGTTAATGTCTCTGCATCACTGCTCCCTGCATGCTAAAATAGGTTTGGAAATGCTTGAAAGGTTAAAGCTTTCACAAATGATGAAACCAGACCATTTTGGAGCTATAAATCCTGCTCATCTGGGAGAGTTGTTCTTGTGTAAAACCTCATGTTTTCTTGAGAGACTGAGCTGAATATTTATGCTTAGCACATCAAACACAAGAAAGGCACAGAGGTTCACTTGTCTGCGGTGGGTATTTAAGAGTTTACTGTTGATAATTAAATCTAGAAATTATAATTAGTCACTTACCCAAACTGGAGTGCCCAGTTTTTCCTCATTTACCTTTCCAGCATAGCACTGGTGTTGGCTCACTGGCTGTCCTGGAGCGACAACTTTGCAATCCAGCTGTGATCATTTATGATTTCCTGGTGCCCTGGTGGCTCCAGAGGCCCTTTCATGGTGCAGAAGCTGCCTCAGACAGGTGCACTTCCAGGAATGGGAGCTGCTGAACCAAACCAGGAGACCGAGAGCCCCGTGCTGGCCAGACCCCCAGGGCAGGGGACACAGTGGCACAGCAGAGAGCCCTATGCTGGCCAGACCCCCAGGGCAGGGGACACAGTGGCACAGCAGAGAGCCCTGTGCTGGCCAGATCCCAGGGGCTCACAGGGGCACAGCAGAGTGCTGGCAGCTGGGCTGCTCTGCTCGCAGGTGAGGCAGCTGCACTCACAGCAGGACCCACCTCACACAGGGACACAGAGGAGCTGGTCCTGAGGAGAGCGAGGTGAGCACGGGGCCCACGGGGGGCTCTGAGCCAACAGGCAAAGGGGACACAAGGATCCTGAGGAGCCATTTGGGATGGCCACAGTGCCAGGCGTGCTGAGATACAGCTCTGTGTCTTTGAGGGGTGCCTGGGGCTCTGGGCTGCTGCTGAAGCACAGCCAGTGGTGATCAGCAAGTGGGGACAGGGTTCTCCAGACCTCTCTGCCACTACCTGCAATGCAATTTCACCTGCCCTGTAATTCACAAGTCCTGGGTTTTGTTTTCCAGGTTATACCAACACCTCAATGATAATAAAAGCAATTCTGTAGCAACCTGCTCTTGCCAAAATACATTTTGTGGCGTTTTCATTCCTTCTTAAATAAATAACTTCCCCATGCAGAGAAATAAAATCCCAAGAGAAAAAAAGAAGAAAACAAATAAACAAAAAAAATTCCATCTTCTCCACAAACCACCAACTATTTGTGGCTCTTCTGACTCTGATAAGGCAGAGCAGGATATATGGATTTATCGATTTGGTTGTTGCAATGGGATTTGTAAACATTTTCTTGGCTCAGAGCAGGTTTTCAATGTCTCCCTGGGTCTCACTGTTGCTTTCCAAAACAGAAGCAGAATAATTGAAGCCTTAGTTTGGAATGTTTAACCTGCCATGTACCACCCTGCCCCTCTGCCACCTGGGGTGTTCTGACTCACACAGTTTGGGAGGACATGGCAGCACAGCTGCCCCTGTTTGGTTCTTCGTGTCCTGCCTCTCATTCATCCAAACAGAACATGAGCAGAATATATCCATTGAAAAGCACCTGTACATCAAAATCATCTTACCCTAAACCCAAACGCCTCCTGTCAAAACTGCATTCAACCACCTGCAGGTAAATTCTGCTGCAGGCTCATCCTGAGCAACTTGTGTTCATTTGAAATGAGCACTATTCTGGAACCACGCCTCACTCCTGCACTGCAAACCTGGGCAGACAGCTTTCAAGTCAATGGAAATCCAGTGTTGTCACACCAAGATGTAGAATGAAGCTTCACACAACAGCTCTGAACAACCTCAATTCCTTCTCCCCGCAGAGGATGAGTGGAGAAAGATTTTCTCTGGAGGAAGGTGAAGGTTGGCTGTGTGTGGGAAACCCAAACACCTCATCTGCGATGGGATCCCTGCTCAGCCAGAGCTGTCAGACTGCTTCCACCTCCCTTCCAAGATGAGCATCCCAACATCACTAAAAATAGAGACTAGTGCTTAGGTTTTATGCAAATGACAGCTGGAATAAGACATGGTTTAAACACAGAACTTTAGATCTCCCAAAGGAGAGGAAATGGATTGAGAGGACAGTGTTTCCCCCAGTCAGGGCACCCCTGCAAAGCTGGGCCTTATCCCACGTGTTACTCAATTTTATGGCCTTTATAGCAGGTGTCTGCTGCTCTCACCCAGTCAAAGCAGAGTCTGTCTCCTTCCAGCACCCCACAGGAGCCACCACATGCTGCAGTCTTGCTTTGGTGTGCATTTGTAGGAGTTAAACAATTCATTGTTTAAGTTATTACGATTTTATACCAAAAGATTCTGAACTGAGATGCTGCTTTACTTGAACAATTTATGCATCACAGAATGGGAGAAGCAGGCTCAGCCACCACAGCAGCAGCAGCCACAGATCCTGGCCCCCCAGAGCCAGCGGGATGTTCCTGTCATGCCATGATTTCCCTGGGTGGATCGTGGCCCCCCAGAGCCAGCTGGATGTCCCTGTCATGCCCTGATTTCCCCAGGGATGATTGATTTCCCCAGGGAATCAGCCTGGCTCTCGCAGTGTGACGAGGCAGCGCAGGGCTCGAGCCCAGCCCAGGCAGCAGCGTGGGGCTGGTGTGGAGTGAGCTGGAGCCCCACTCTGCACGTGGATCCCCCCGAGTGCCCCCTGCTCCCCCCAGTCCCTGCAGCCACCACGGCCACTGAGGGAGCATGTGGCCAGGCCCTGGTGAGCCACCTGTCCCTTCTGCAGAGCTGGGGAGATCCTCACTGCCTCACAGGGACCTCTGCCCAAACAGCTGGGAAAAACCAACTAAAGGAAAGGAAAAACGTCAAGAAAATAACAAATCACACAAAGTCTGTACAGGCACACAGGAGAAACCACTCCAGCTGTGACCTAAGGTCAGGGATGCACCCTTTAACACACAGGTGTTAAATCTGAGGTGTAACACCTCAGCCTCTTCCCTACTCTGTGTCAGAACACCAGAAATGTTTCTCCACGTAATAAGCTCTGCCCACCCTTTTGTGTCTCATTCCTCAGCTCCATCTCCTGAGCTGTGGCCAGTCTGGAGCCAGCTCAGCCTTTCCTGCAAGCTCAGAAAACCATTGCCAGCACCATCCATTTTCCCCTCTCTGTCCTCCTGCAGAGGATGCTGAGTGGATAAAGACCTATCTGCTTTTGACCTTGCCAGGCGTGCAGGAGCACGTGGAGTCCTTCTCCCCAGATGTTGAGTCTTTCTTCTTCTCTAACCCCAGCAAGGTAAGGTTTCACTGAGTTCAACCCATGGACAGAGCCAGGTCCCATGAGCTGGTGAGGAGGATGTGCTGATGCAATGTCAGGGGGTAGAAATGACGGCTGCAGGGGAGCTGTTGTGATGGGGAGGAAGGCAGCAGCAGAGCTGGTATGAATCACTGCCAATTGCTAGGATATCTAAAATTACACTAAACATCTACACATAGTCTGGAGAAGCACAAGCTGGGTACCAGGCAGTTTCCTCCCTGCTGCTAGCAAGTTACAGATGAGCTGATTTGGTTTTATCCTTTCCAAGCAAAATATATTATGATTGCTCTGCCTGGGTTGTCACAGCAAAAGCCTCGCTGGGCTGTGACCACCATCCTGGGGGCAGGAGACAGAGGTGGCTGTCACAGGGCTCCTCCTCTGCATTCACTCCATTTCTTTGGGCCTGCTGTGATAAAAATGTCTTTTCTGAGCATCCAGGTGCCTTTTGGAACACGTGTTTCCAGGGTCTAATGCAGGCAGACTATTCCCTGATCTGGTGAACCCATGAACTGCCCTCATTGGTAAACAGCACCCTTATACCTGACCAGAAATGCAGATTTTTTTTTATATTGGTATTCACAGCTGTTCCCTGGGCAGTGCTAAATCCACTTGCCAAGGAATTTCAGGTTAGGGTCTTAATAATTTGCCCCATCCTCAGAAACAATTCCACAGTAACAAAAAAGAAGAACTTTTCCTGGCAAATATTCAGGTTAGTCGAAAGTGTCAGTCCTTTCCCATGAACTTGGGTAAGGAAGGTAAGTGCCCTAACTCTGTGCTGCTGAACACAGAGGTCACCTCTGCTCCTGGCACAGCGGGGGGCACAGGGCCTTTGCTGGTGTCCCATGTCCCTGACAAGTGCTTTAAACCTTTGCTAGTGGCCCATGCTCTTGTCTCCCCACAGAGTGAGCACCAGTGCAGCAGCACCAACCCTTGCTCTGGGAAGGCTTCCCAGGCACTCCTCTGGCTAGAAGCTGATGATGATACTGAGCTCACACATTCAGCCCTGCTCGCAGGGCAGACACACATTCAGCCATTGCCCCTTCATCCCTGGATGGGCACCTGGCTCCCCTTCTCACCCAGAGCTGGCTCACCTCTCCAGCAGCTTTTCAGTGCCAGTGCAGCACTGAGCCCATGCTCTGCTCTTCCCTGCTTTGCTGAGAATGGAGGGCAGCCCCTGTCCCTGACAGGGACCCCACAAAGAACAGTCCCCTGAGAGCCTGGCACGCTGATGGGGCAGAGGATGCCACCCTGGTGTGGATGGCAGCACAAGGAGCAGCACTGCAAGGACAGGACACATCACCCTCACTCCAGCAGCTCTCCCTCAGGGCACAGAGGTGGCAAAGTCAGCCCCTGCCACTCCTTGGAGTCCCTGCCAGCCCTGCTGCCCAGGGCTCCAGCAGCTCAGGACACCTCGGGGCTGTGTCAGGCCCAGCGAGTCCCACCTGCCCAAAGGTGACCCTGCAGCTGTGACTGAGCAGATAGGGCTGGGCTGCTCAGTCCCTCTGGCAGCACAGACCCAGCACCTGCCTAGGGAACCCCCACAGTAATTAACAGAACAGAGGGGTGATGAAGAATTAACTGCTGGAAAGGTGCTCTGGGTGTGCTTTGCATAACAGACTAAAACCCACCCACAGTATTAGTCCCTAGTAAAACATAACTGACAGCAATGCTCTGAAATCTATTAAAAATAAGTCTGTATCTTGGAATAGGTAAAGGAACAGAAAAAATGCAGGTTGTGACTCACAGCTTCACAGTCACACACACACCTTCATGTCAGAGCCAGCTGGGTTTCCCCACCATACCTGCACAGGGTTACTTCTATGGTTAAAACTTTACATCTTTGATCACAGAATCATTCCGTTTGGAAAAGCCCTCCAGGAACATCCAGTTCAACCTGTGCCTGATTCCCACCTTGTCCCCAGCCCAGAGCACTGAGTGCCACATCCAGGCCTTCCTTGGACACCTCCAGGGATGGGCACTCCAAACCTTCCTGAGCAGCCTCTGCCAGTGCCTGGAAACCCTTTCCATAAGGAAAATTTTCCTTAATTTCCTTCCTGGTGAAAGAAATGAGGAATCTTCATTATTTTAAAAGCAAATTATTAGATTTTCTGGCATTCACAAATGTTTTCACCACTTTACTGGAAACATTTGAAGAATGAGTTTACAAAAAGAATTTGTAGAAACCACACAGCAGCCTACAAAACAGCAAATGGAAGCAGAATATTCCAGGAGCTGGAGGCACCCTCATGACATCCCTGCCCACATCTTTGAGTATTTGGGGGGAAAAGATCTCTTCTAATCCTTGTACTATAGATTCAAAAACATAAAAGTCACTGAGAAGATTATATGAAGAAAAAAAGAACCTGTTTAATAAAATTGCACCTCTTTGCCAAGGAGAAGAAACACCGTTATTTAACATGCAAAATCAATTACACCATGGAAATAGCAAAGCTTCTGACTGCAGTGTTGTTAAAAAGTGTTTTCACATACCATGTGAAGTAGCTGCAAAAGCAGATTGTGAGTTTTTAGAAACATGATTCTTAGCAGATGAAATCTCAGCCAGTAGTAGGCAAGAGCCAAGAAGTAGGAGCATTATCACCATCAACCCTAATTTAGGAAAACATTCTTGAAAAAATTGCTCCAGCCAAATGTGTGTAACATTTGGCTTCAACTGAAATCTCACCTAAACCAATATGTCACAGGCAAGGCAGGGTAGAACTGGAGATCTTTAGCCTTAAAACCACTGAGCTGGAGTTTCTCAGGCTGGCAGGCACCCTCAGTGGCTCTGAGGGGATGATGGTGTGAGGTGAGGGAGCCATGAGCCATTTGGGGCTCAGTTCTCTCTCCAGAGCTCTCAGTCAGGCTGAGGGGTCTGGCCCTGGTGTGCCCCTCCAGTCTAAGAAGGGTTCTGCTCCCAAAAGTTCCTGCTCTGCTGGAGTCCTCCAGCCCAGTTCCGTGTCCTGCACCCTAAGAAGTGGCTGCCTTAGCTTAGGCTCTCACGTGGCTCATTCTGGCTTCCAGCTCAAGCTCCAGCTTTGAGAACTTCCAGCAGCTTTCATAGCTTCAGGACAAATTTAGATTTTTTTCATGCTTTGCCACATTGCAGAGCAATTAAACATTAAACATCAGCAATATGGCAAAGGCAAATCTACAGCTTCTGTCTTGGGGACAGACAGCACTTCCCCACCACTCCAAGATGTTTTGCCATACATGGCTCCTTCCCAGGAAAACAGGTCCCTGCTTCAGGGTCACAGTGAGCAGCTCTGTGGGTTTCTCTCTGGATAATCCCCTCAGCACCCCCAAGCTGCTGGGTGTTCCCCTCAGCTGAGCACTGGGAGATGGCAGTAAGTGTGCCTGATGGAAAACACGTGGAGTTTCCCATTGCCTGGAATGGCTGTGTGCCCACGGGGCTGCTCCAGTCTGCTCAGAGCAGGGGAAGCACAGTGTGGCTGTTCTACACCAGCATCCACCATGGGCAGGGAGAAGGGTCAAGGAGGACCAGGCTGACAGGAGGGCAGGGTTAGATTCTTCCCTGTGAGGGCAATGAGGCTGTGGTCTGCCCCTTGATCCCTGGAAGTGTCCAAGGCCAGGCTGGAGAAACCTGGGATAGTGGAAGGTGTCCCTGCCCATGGCAGAGGGGTAGAACGAAAAGAGCTTTCAGGTCTCTTCCAACCCAACCATTCCATCATTCTGTGTAGTGCCAGGTTCTGCAGGAACATCTCTGCTCTTGTGACAGCTGAAGGCTTCCCTTGTGCAGTGTGCAGAGAAGCACTGGATGAGCCCCAGCATTGGATGAGCCCCAGCCCCAGCCCACACGCTGCTGGGACACCACACAGCTCCTGCACAGGTCCTGGAACATCCAAGATGTTCATTTCAAGTGGTCCTGTTCAAAGGTGATGAGCTGCAGCAGCACCTGCACACGCCCAAACCTTTGGGCACAGTGGTGCATTTCCCAGCCAGGCTATCCCAGCCCTCACCACTCGTTGCCTCCCACACTCTTCACATCCCACAGCTGTCACTGTTCCTCCAGCTGACTTTCAGAAGGCAGTGTTGCCCTGAGGATAGACACAAGGTTTAACAAGTCCATGTGGTCAAGGCCAAAATTATACAAGGCAATAAAAGTATTTTATGGCACAAAACTGCTTGTGACAATTCTCATCAACAATTATGCATGAGAATCACTCACATATGGGGATCAGAGAACTTTAAAACTTCACCTTCACCAAACCCCTGGGTTAGTTACATCAGTCTTTCATGTTTGGTTCTGCCTACCATTTTTGAGAAAAGTTGATTTAAAAAAACATCATATCCATGTACCTCAAAAGAACTTAAAAATCAGGGCAGGAAGCAGTTTCTAAAGTGTTAATACATAGGGAGCTCTTTGTGACATATAATTATCAATTTGTGCAGTGACTGCATAATTAATATGTGGTCTCATCTCATTCTCTTTTAAATGTATTCCCACACTGCCTAGAAGTTGTTGGGTAATGAATTAAACAGTTTGATGTTGATGAATCACAATTTTGCCTATCAATATTAAAATATTGCCAGAGGTATGCTTTCAGTTTGGGTCATGAAAGTTTAAATTGCAATACTGTCAGAAATGCAGCATCCTGTGTTCCCAAGCTTTGCTTCAAAATCAGAAGAGTCCAAGTTTTGTTTTCAGATTTGGTTGTTTTGGACTATTTTTATTTGCTTTCTTCCATTGAAGAAATGACAGGAACATAAGGTATCTTGCAAAACTTCAGACGTATCAATAATAGTATCTAAAACAGAGAAATCCAGTTACTCGGGAAACCTCAACTCAAAACTAGTTTGTTCCTTGGACTATGATTAATGTGGTAAGTGAGAGCAGATGGTGAACACTTCAAGAAGCCTCTGTGCTCCAAAGAAGTGATAATTACCTCCAGAGCTGCAGCAAAAGGATAACAGGGAAGAACAGACCCCAGCCCTGCACCAAAGGGACAAGGAGCAAAGGGTACTTTGGCAAGGGACACAGAGGTCAGCGATGGACGGGATATTGGGAATAAGGAATTCCTGGCTGGGAGGGTGGGCAGGCCCTGGCACAGGGTGCCCAGAGAAGCTGTGGCTGCCCCTGGATCCCTGGCAGTGCCCAAGGCCAGGCTGGACATTGGGGCTGGGAGCAGCCTGGGACAGTGGGAGGGGGTGGAAGATGAGGGTGTGTAAGGTCACTTTCAAACCAAACCGCCATTCTATAAAAAGCACCCCTGCTCTGACACGGGGGAGCAGAGCCCTGCACCTCTGCTCAACTCCCAGCCCCGGTCACCTGCAGGGACAGGATCCACAGCACCCACCCATCCCTGCACTGCCCTGCCGTGTCCTGGCCCTGGCTGGCACAGCACCAGCTCTCTCTTTGCTTTACTGCCTAATAAAGACACTTCTTGCACACTCACAAGTCACACAAGCTCACACAGAGCTTCTGAGTGAAATCCCTAAGTAAAATCCACACGAGGCACAGGGCTGTGGTCAGAGCCCTTGGGAGGGAGGGACAGCAGGCTCAGGCAGCAGCTGGGGAGCAGCAGTGCTGCACTGCAGAGCTCTGGGATAACAAATCTAGGATTGCAGCTGGCTGGACTCAGACCAAGAGCCACATTCAGGGTGAGGGAAAAGGCAGAAAAACCATGGAGACCAGGGAAGCTTGCTCCCTAGAGATCTCAGCCGGGCCCAGGGTGCACAGGAAGACGGAGGAGTGGCTGTAGCTAAGGGTACCTGGGGTGAGAAAAAGATGATGTAGGTGAGCTGAGATTTCCTCCAGATTCCGTGGCCACTGAGGGCACAGACCTGGCTGAGGGTTGATATTCCACAAGATCAGGTCTCCCAAAAGTCATGTGGATCAGTGCCTCATTTCATGCAATAAAGAAAAAAACAAACCATCCCCAACCAAAAATTTAAAAAGACAAGAGAAAGGACATTGAGAGCATCATCACTGCCTCCCTGAGCAGCGCTGATGTTGTGTCAGATGGAAACTTCTCAGAGGTACAAAATGAACAGCCCGAAAGTGAGCCCACGGTAAAGTAGATTTCAATTCCACAGCAATGAAATTTTGCTGTTTCACTATGGATTTCCTGTAGGGAAAAAAAAATATAAAACACAACTGCCTTGTGAGTTACCACAAATAAAGCCCAGGCAATAAACATGAGCTCTGACGACGCAGCCGCCCTTGGCACCCGTGAGCTCTGGCTGCCGCCGCTGCCGCGACACCCCACAGCAACAGCTGCGTGCAAAGGGCAGCCCAAGGGATGTGCAGGTCCAGGGTCACGTATTCACTGCACGTGCAGATCCATCAGCCTGACAGCTCACAGCCCCCAGGGAGCCAGGAAGCTCCTTGCAGTGATTTAAGACAGAAAGCGAAGGGTTACTTGGGTTATTTTACAAGCAAAAAGAATGAGTCTTAGAAGCAAGTGTGATGAAAACTCTGCTGCTTCGGTAATTTCACAGCTGAAAAGGTCACATTGCAGAAAAGCCAGTACTTTCAGAAACTCTCAGAGGTGAGTCTGGAGAGAGTGCCCAAGGAAAGTGGTTGTTAATGCACACTTAACCTCTGCACAGCTGAGAAGGTAATACCTGAGAGCGGCTGCACCACCAGCAGCCTTGAAAAACATGAATTTGACTCCACAAAATGTCACTTAAAACTGGAACAGTCCCATCAGCACTGCTGGGGCTGCAGGATTGGCCCAAAAGCTGTAAAAGGAAAACCTCTCCAGGAAGTCTGGAGAGGGATGCTTCGCAAGGGCAAGCAACAGGACAAGGGGAAATCACTCTAAGCTGAATGAGAGGGGATTTAGATGGAAAGAAGCTCTTCCCTGGGAGGGTGGGGACGCCCTGGCACAGGGTGCCCAGAGAAGCTGTGGCTGCCCCTGGATCCCTGGCAGTGCCCAAGTCCAGGTTGGACACTGGGGCTTGGAGCGGCCTGGGACAGTGGGAGGTGTCCCTGCCCAAGGCAGGGGGTGAAATAGGATGAGCTTTAATGTCTCTTCCAACCCAAACCCTTCTGTGATTCTGTGATTTGAAAAAGAGTCTTTGTTTCACAAACCTGGTTCTCTCTCTCCTGCCATAAACAAGAAGGCAGAGAAAGTTTGCTGCTTGCACCTCACAACACTCAGAGGAGCTGAAGCCCCTCAGCACAAGCATGCGTGGTGTTTCCCACCTGGCTGTGACTCCAGGCACAGCCCAGCTCTGCACGAGGCTCTGCTGGCTTCACTTCCAGCACAAAATGAGGAGTCATCGCCTGTTCAGATTGCAGTGAGGATATCAATGATTTCTACAGCTTTTGCATTAAATGGAACACCGAAGACTCCCCGAAAAACCAGAGTCCAAGGGCCACATCAGCACTGCACAGCATGGGATCACAGCCTGCTCCCAGCCCGGGGAGGGCTCTGGAGAGGGGACACTGCAGCCCCAGCACTGCTGACAGGAGCTGCCAGCAGAGCCACCCTGAGGGGCCATCCCACCGGGACGGGAGAAAACACCAGTGCCAGGGCCAGGAGAGGCTGATGGAGCCCCCAGCACGGTGCTGTTCCACAGGGACACCAGCAGAGCCCTGTCCCACTGCTCCTGGGGCAGAATCTGTGTGACTGCTGGAATGTGGGAGGTGCAGTGGGAGAGCTGCACCTCCCGGACGGCCTGCTACGCACAGGGAGGAAATCCTGGTGCCTCATCACACTGGAGATACCTTTGGCATGGGCACCCCTGCCACACATCCCACGAGTTCTGCTCCCCTAGCAGGGCAGGAGCTTTCCCAAAGCCCTAGAGTTAACATTTCTCACGTAATTTATTGCACAAGGAATTTTATCAGTCGTGGATGAGTGATGATTGAACAGCTTTTCCTGATGCACATTTCAGCCATCATTCAAAAAAAATGTCAATACTAATGTTATCCTTGGGTCACTAAACCCAAGGAAAGAGGGGAATGGTGGAAAGTAGAGTACAGGTTCCTCTGCTGACATTTCATAAGGTCTCAGAATCATTAATTTTGGAAAAAAGCCACCAAGATCAGCAATCATCACAAAGAACCACCACCATGTTCACCACCAAAGCACATCCTCAAATTTGAGTCCCAACAGCTCAGAACCCCACAGAAATAACATCCCAGCCGTCCATGCAGTCCTGTGTGTGCCATCCTGCCTGAGTTTGTCAGGTTTCAGCTCTCGTTGACTGGCTTTTCTAGACTTTATTTCTGCTGGATAAAAAAAGCTGTTGGAAGCTGTTTGTATTTCTGGCTGCCAGCTCTGCAAACCTCTCCAAGGCTCTAACAACTGAGCCAAGTATCTTCCTGGGAATAGGGGAAGCATGAGCTCCAAACAATAGACTTCATTTGTTAAACTTAATCCTCAGTGACACTTGTGCAAACAAAATGCCTTAGAAGACATTGCTAAAATATAATTGACCAGCCACACGAGCAGAAACCACTGGAGATGCAGGAGACAGCTCAGCTTGCTTCTCCCTCAGCAGCAAGGAGGGAGGAGCAGGAGGAAAAAGAAGCCCAGACAGGTTTTGTGTCCCTCGGACATCAGGACACTCCTCACAGGAAATAAATATCTCTAAAAAATGTCCTTTTAGCATGCAATTCCCTGATCAAGTGATAGTCCACAGCCAGAAAGGATGTGGGACTGGCACCTGAAGGAGAGGGTTGCTCAAGGATGGCACAGCAGCATCACCCCTCTGCAGAAGCAAGGGGACAGGATGGCATGGAAGGTCCTGCCAGGGCAATTCCCCAAACTTCTCACACCCAGTTTGGCCGTGGCAGCTGGCACACAAACCCCACAAGTCCCAGCGTGCCCCCACTGGGGCTCACAACTCACAAGCAGCATCACTGCAGCACAGAATGCACCTTTCCCACACTGATTCCCAGCTACTTACCCAGGAAAGTGCAACATAGACAATAATTTTGTGTCTGTGGCTGTGTGAAATGCTCTGTTTAACTGACAGATTGACCAGAAAAACAAGCAAGGAACTTGCCCCCTCCCCACACCAAGCACCAGCCTGAGCTGTCCTGCAGCAGGGAGAGGAGCCTTTGAACAGGGACTGAAGTGTCACCTGGACCTGGAAGAAACCTTAATTGGATATAAGAAAAGATTTTGTGTATTCAGTGTAGAGGAGACTAAGCCACTTAGAAAAAGATCAAACAAATCCTCTGAAGGGGGTCAGTATCATTTGATCAGCACTCAGTGCCTTGAAACTGAGCAGAGATTTTTCCCCTTTATCTGGGGAAGGAGGTGATGCAGTTAAACAGCAGGTTTGGAGCCTGCTGTGCCGCTGTGTAAGCAGAGAGCATTATTGCCAGGGCAGGAATTACCAGCCTGCCGTGCAAAACCCATCCAACAAAGGCCTCCTGTGCGCTGGAGCCCAAAGCACGGATGCGCTGCTGGACCTGAGGAGGCCTGGTGTCACTGAGGAAGGCCTGGTGTCACTGGAGGAAGGCCTGGCAGCATCAAGGAATGCCTGGCGTCACCAGAGGAAGGCCTGGTGTCACTGAGGAAGGCCTGGTGTCACTGGAGGAAGGCCTGGCAGCATCAAGGAATGCCTGGTGTCACCAGAGGAAGGCCTGGTGTCACTGAGGAAGGCCTGGTGTCACCAAGGAAGGCCTGGTGTCACCAGAGGAATGCCTGCTGTCACCAGAGGAAGGCCTGGTGTCACTGAAGAAGGCCTGGTGTCACCTGAGAAAGGCCTGNACCAGAGGAAGCCTGGTGTCACCAAGGAAGGCCTGGTGTCACTGGAGGAAGGCCTGGTGTCCCCGGAGGAAGGCCTGGTGTCACCAGAGGAAGGCCTGGTGTCACCGAGGAAGGCCTGGTGTCACCACAGGAAGGCCTGGTGTCACCAAGGAAGGCCTGGTGTCACCAGAGGAAGCCTGGTGTCACTGGAGGAAGGCCTGGTGTCACCAAGGAAGGCCTGGTGTAACCAGAGGAAGGCCTGGTGTCACCAGCCCAGGGCACTGCTCCCTTCCTTTCGTTACACAGGATAAAGGAAGAGGAGCAGCACTGCCCTGCTTGACCCAGAGGCAGTTTTCGTGGACACCATCTGCTCAGAACCCTGGCAGCAGATACCACAGAGCATTCCTGCCTTCAGCCCATCTGCACAGACAGAAACAGCTTCACCCTGCAGAGCTCAGCCTGTTCATTGATTTCCTTTCATACACGCTGAGTCTGCAGCCTGGCAGCTCAGCACAGTGTTTGTTTCAGGAATGCCCTTGGTCCCTGCCCAGAGCCAGGCCCTCTCCAGCTCAACACTCAGCTTCCCAGATGGCGAGAGAGTGAGCAGGGCCTTATAAACTCCCATACAAACACAGGGCACCATTTTGGGGAACACAAGGCTCATTGCTGTCTCCTGATGTGCCTCGTACAGGAGCTCAAACGCAGCATCCCTGCAGAAACAACCTGCAGAGCCACGTTCTGTGCCAGCCACCCTTTTCCTCACACCATCCCTTCAAGGAGCTGCTGGCAGGGCCAGAGCAGTGAGAGGGGTCCCAGAGCAGAGCTGAAGCCAGCGGGGCAGCACTGGTGACATTGCTGTGGCACACAGCCACCCTCCCATGGCCCACAGCACCCTCCTATAGACCCCTGAGCCGGGCCAGAGGCCCTTTTTCCCTGGCAAAGGCTCCCTGGGGCAGGTTCACTGGGGTTCAGCAGAGATTTCCCACCCAACCTGTGCACCAGCCTGTGCCAGGGTCCCAATAAATCAGTAAATTTTGCAGAAATGCTCCAGTTTGTGTGTCTGTGCAGGACAGCTGCTCCCCTGTGCCATTATGGCGACAGATTCATCTGGAGGCTTTTCCAAGAGACAGAGGAAAAGGCTTTTTCCTCATGCTAACAGCAACGAGACACTGGCACAGGATGTACCAAAGCAATGCCAGGCATCCAAATCTAGTGGAGCCCAGTTAGTTATTACTCTCTAAAATAGACTGCAAAATTTCTTATTAATTGAGATTAATTCATCTTCAGTTTCTGCAAAACAGGTGTCCTGCACATCAGAGCAAAGACCACTTCTAGAGATGGACAGGGCTGCTCTGGGAGGACGGAGGCCAGGGCTCACCTCTGCACCTGAGCACAGAAGTAAAGCCAGGAGAAGTGTCAGCTCTGCAGTCAGAGATGTTCTAAAAAAAGCAAATCAGGATTTTGCCCACCCCGAGATGTCAATTTACCCAGGCTGGGCCAGTGCTCTACTCTGTCAGTGAGCCAAGGTGGACGAAGGCACCTGGGGCTCAGGTAAAGTTCTTTTTGGCTCAGAGGTGAGACCTGCAAGTCCCTACACAAAGGCTTAAGAAGGGTCTTGGCACAGCCAGGGAGCAGCATTTCTGCCCCTTTTTATTTTATTCCATTCCCTGTCCTGATCATTCAATAGTCACTCCATGTAAACAGCCCCACAGCATTCCCAGAGCAGGGCAGGGGGAACGTGGGTTCCCACAGGCCATCCCATACATTTATTTATCCTCCCTTTTCTTGGGACCAGAATTCTTCTGTTTCCCCGTGCCATCTCCTGTGCTCTCAACAGACATGGAGAGCGCTGATCCGTGTCAGTTTGGTGTAATCTGATCACGGGTTTTACATCAATAGGAGTGGAAAGTTTTAAAGGATTTGCAAAACATCAGTTCAGTGACTGTGTCTGCTCCTTACATGTTCTCTGCTTTGCATTTGTTTTCCAATCAAAAAACCTTCCACAAAAACAGGGTAAAGCACCCTCAAATGACAAATGACTTTTCTAAGCTCTTGGTCTTTACTTAAGTCAATGTAAATCAGATATGATTATTCATACCCTTGAAATGTGCTGTATTTTAAATCCTTTCTTCACTGAAACGCCAACAAGAAGGAAAAAAAAAAGTGCCATCTCAAAGAGCTGTGCCCCCGGTACAGCTGTCTCACCAGCCTCTGAAACAAATTTCGGTTTTTGTTTGTTTATTCCATGAATATAAACTTACTTTCTCATGTTTGCAAAATACTTTCAGTGAACGGTGATTACAAACCCAAGTGGACTGAAGAGAATTGTCCTTCCAGAGAAGGCTGGGGCCGCACAGCCGGATGGTCCCTGCTGGGCTCTCCCAGGCTCCACAGGGCCATGTGGAGTTAGCCATCCACCAAGAGGAGCTCGAAGACAAGCCCCACTCCAGCAGGTGACAGCAATGACAGCTCTTACCTCCAGCAGCAGAAACAAAGGCTTAAGCCTGGATCTGCAGTAAGGATGTCTGGCAGGGTATCGCCACCGAACAGTCACTTTCCCTGCCTAAAAATCCTCATCATTTCAAATAACTACAGAGTTTTCTCAATAATGAACTCAAGGACAATTAGCTGGAATCATCCAGCGAAACCCAAGATACCTCAGAGGAAGTGTTATGGCTTGCCATAAAAATATATCCACTTAATTTGTTACACTCGAAGCAGTGTCACGGGCAGAGGCAGCGCAGTGCAAGGGGCCGGATTTGCTGCTGCTCCCATTAACGTTTTACCAGCCTCATTGAAATAAGAGCAGCAGTTATTATCAGTCCAGTTACAGCAGCACTAACACTTACACTCCGAACTAGCTAACCATTATTTGAAAAGTCATTTAAAATACAGCTGAAATCTCCCCAGGTGATTTCCCCAGTGTTTCTGGAAGGAGGAGATCCCAGAGCTGGGGCCCACGGGGACTGCGGGTGCTGGGGCCCACGGGGACTGCGGGTGCTGGCACCCTCATGCACTGTGCTTCTGCACATCACACTTGTGTGAACTGTGGGGTCACAGAGGGGTCCCACCCCTCAGCAGAGCTCCTCATTAGCATGAGCAAGTCTTTCATTAAAGGGAGTTAAACTACGGCCAAAACCAACTCTGGCAGCAGGAGTTTATTCAGCCCATGCACAGCAGAGGCAGGCACTGCCCCAGTGCAAAGCACTGCCCCCAGCTCAGAGCCAGCACTGGGATGAGACCCCCTGATCAGCATGGAGCCCACAGTGCTCTCTTAGCGACAGCAAAACTTAAACTAATGAGATATTGGATAGTTCACTTGGTGAGGAAAAACGACAAAAGCAGCTGAGCCATAATCAAATACTGGGGAAATGCTCAGGGAATAGGAGGCACCCAGGAAGCAACGGTTGGAGGTACCAGCTGGCCCAGAGCCATGCCCACCATCCCCACCATCCTCATCCTGGCTTTGTTGGGAACAGAAGTGACCTCACATGGCTCTGCTCCCATGGGACACTGCCCAGAACTGCTGGTGTGAGGGCAGGTGCCTTCCAGCTGCCCGTGGATCTGCTCCTCGCAATGAGGGCAGAGAGGGACAGGGCACAGCCGTGCCCAGACTCGCTCTGTCACCCACACATCCCTGACACAGAGGGGCTGAGGCTGCCACAGCACACAGGCACAAGGCTGTCACTGGGCTGGCAGCATGACAGGCACCAGCCAGTGCTCTGCATCTGGGATTTACCCACCATTAATGGGGGAGAACAATTAAACCACCAGCTGAGTGTTGTCGGATGAGCAGCAGGAGCTCACACCGCTTCCCCCAGGGCACTCGGTGCTGCATGGTTATATCCCACACCTGAGCTCATTGTTGGAATAATTAAGAGCTCCCTTTGGTTTAGAACCTTCAAAATGCAATGTGTTCACAGTTTTGGCCCAACTGTCTTGGCAGCAGCTTTTCAAAGGACACTCTGTGCAAAACAACTTGTCACATCCCCAGCAAAGCCTTCCAAGCCGCCCAGAGGAACCTGCTCCAATCCCAGCTCCAGCTGCCAGCGTGGCTCTGGGCTACCCACAAACACAGGGGCAAATTCAAATTTCGTCTTTTAAGAAATTCATACTGTCTTGTACCATTGATATCAAAGCAGCTGGATGCAAATTTGATACTCAGTACATATTTTCTTATAGAAAACAACTCCAAAGGGATGACTAAATTGCTTCTCATTCCAGCTTGGATTTATGACTTTCTCAAACATCACATGGATGCATTTGCCTGCCTCTTTTTTCACCCTTCCAAGGTCAGGAAACTTCTTTAGCCTAAGTTTATGGGCAAACAGCCAAGAATGCAGCATTTTCAGCGTTTTACAGCAAAATATCCATAACAAACAGCAGGACTGCCCGAAGTGTCTGAGAGGAACTGGAAGTAAAATACTGAAGCAATTCATCACAATCTATTTGCAGCTCAGAGCATTTGATCCAAGCCCACGTGAGGCTGCAGACCAATCGATAATACAGGCACTGCCACAGCTCAGCCAGGCACTGCTTTTCCCACAGCACTGCACCCGAGGATGCACCAGGTGCACCCTCTGCACTCACTCACCCTGACATTGGGACCAGGTGGAAACCTGAGATTTATTTCTAGGGCTCAAATGCAGCAGGGAAGGTTGAAGCTGTGCAGAGTAACAGGCCCAGCAGTCATGGCCTCGCCTTGTCCCTGTATTAGAACATGAAAATAAACGGGTGACTTCCTCAGAAACAATGAGCAAGAACTGCTGGCAAGTCAGCTCTCAGCAGACAGGGTGGATTCCCTGCCCAGGTCTCCCTGCTGATCGATGTCCAGGCAGCAGCACTTCCATTCCCGTGCCAGGGATCCGCAGAGCCCCTGAGTGACACTGACAGGGCAGGTGACAAATGCAGCACCCAGAGGGTTTGCTCTCTCCCATCCATCACCCTTTTTGCCAGGTTTGAGTCTCCTCTCACCAGGAAAGGCGCTGGGGAACACCTCACACTGCTTAGTGGAACCACCAAAGGAAAACCACACAAAGAAAAAAGCATTTCACAGGTGATTTTTTTCTTAACACATTTAGACGGGAAAAATATATTTGAAATTACTTTGGTATTGGCAAGAACAGTAGGAAATATACGAGAATTCAAGAAGTTTCAGCCAGAAAAGGGACAGGAGAAAAAGTAGGTTCTTTGAAAAAAACAAAACCAAAACAGAAATAAACAAAAAGCCCACTCAACAACAACAACCCAAAGCAAAATAAAATCAAAACATCCCTCCAAAAAAAACCAAAACAAAAACAAACCAACCAAAACACACCAGCACTCTAAGTGCACTTCTAAAACACACATTCTTTCGCATGCAAATCTTCCTCTTTCACCGCTTCATTGATTCTGAATAGGGGTGAAGACAAATGGCACTAAGATAAAATTAAAGCAATGGCACAGATACTAGATAGAGAAAAGCGAACAACCTTTTCTTGTGAGGGGAGAAAAAGCCAACAACAAATAGATGAGATGAAAAGGAGCCGTTAAAGGCCATTTCTTCATGGGAAGGGCTGCAGCTGCTTCCCGGCAGCTGCTGGTGAGCAGGACCCGGGCAGCGGCCGGTCCTGCCCGGTGTTTCACAGCCGGGAGCCGCAGCTCGGTGCCCAGGGGCTGTGGGTGCTTTCCCCTGTGCCCCTCTCTCCCCGGGCAAAGAGAGGCACCGCGGCTCCAGGGATGCTCCAAGGCAGCGGCGGGGTCTCGGCCTCAGCCGGACACCCCCGGCACACCCCGCACTGCTTGGGCTGCCCCTCAGCAGGGCACCGGAGGGACCCGAGAGCCCCGCACCCTCCCATCCTCCCTCCGACACTGCCAGCCCGTCCCGTGTTCCTCGGGGCTTTGCTGTGCTCCAGAGCATCCAGCTGCGCACAGCTGGCAAATGAAGTGCTATCACACACACCCAGTGGGATAAAGATAATGAAGATTTGATGTAAAACTATGTTAAATGTGTTGAGGATTCCCTTCCTCTCCCCATTTTTTCCCTCCTTCAAAGCATCAGTACATGCTTGGGAACTGGAAAGGTTTGCCTGGATCAGAGCAGGGCTGGGTTTTATTATTTCACCATGCAAAGACAAAATCCAACAGGAAAAAAAAAACCCCCCCCCCCCCCCCCCAAAAAAAAAAACAACGAAAAAACCAAAAACAACTACAAACCTAAAAATTCTTATTTATCGCCAGTTCCTCTAAATAAAAAAAAAATTACTAACATAGAAACTTCTGCTCAGCTCTGTTCCATTCCTTTCTTAAATTACATTGAGGGTTTTGATTTTGTTTAAGGAATTGTGGGGGTTTAAGTTTTCCAAGGGCCCCCTCCATCCCAGCCACCTGAGGAGAGGAAGGGCAGAAGAAGGCACAGCCCTGGGGCTGGGGGTACCCTGCCAGCACAAGGTCCTGACAGAGCTGGGCTGCTCTTCCCGCAGGCTGCAGATATCACAAGCCTGAGATTCTTCTGAAGGCACCGGCCGAGGGAGAGGAGGAGGGAGCTTGTTAGAAGGGAAATCCCGGGCGGCTCCGATGTGAAGTCTGCTGAGTGAAAGCAAACCATCGTGCAGGAGCACCCACTCAGCACCAGCGCTCCGGGAGTGCATCCACCACGGCCGGCTGGTGCTGCTGTGAATGGCAACGGGGATTTCACCCCGAGGCACTGACCCCTGCTCCGTGCTACAAATGCACGTTATGTGAAGCAGAAGGAAAGTGCCTGACAAGTGCAAATGCCTTTTGAGCAGATTCCCTCAAGACCCTGTTAAGGACAGTTGATTGGCTCTGCAGTTGTTATTGACATCAGAACCAAGAGGGAAGAGAGACTGAGGTGCAGAAGTCCCTCCGCAGTGCAGTGGGCACATCCCAGCCCGGCAGCCGCGGAGGGACAGTCAGCACAGCGAGCAGAGGTGGCTCCCTGGGCAAGGTCAGTGTGGAGCCACCGTGCCAGCACAGTCCAGTGCAGTTCAGCCAGTCTGGAAAAAAAACATCGCCATTCAGAGGGACAAACCCCAGAGCCCAGGAGCCATCAGTCTGTAAAGTCCAGCAGCCAGAAGCCAGCGCTGTGGTGACAAGTCCAACAGCAGAACGTCACAGGCTCTCACAAAATTGTAACTGAGGTTTAATTGTGTTATGAAAGGCACTCCAGGACCTACATCCTGCCCTTGAAGGGTTTCCTGGGATGATTTCCTTATACTTGTAGTCACTGTCAGCATCTTCTAAACCAGCCCAGGGTGACAGATTGCAACTGGAAGAATGAAACGTGAAGGAAAGAGGGCAGCATGTGCCTGGTACACAGAATCATGGCATGGTTTGGGTTGGAGACCTCTGAGGATGCCTGGGCAGGGGCATCTTGTTTTACTGCTCCTTAAGTGTCTGTCTGTGCACATCTGTCTTACACAGAGATAATTCCCCTTCCTTGAGCAGCTGACCTTCCTTCTTCCACACAATTCCAAAAAGGAATTGTTTGTGTGATTTAGGACTCTTTCCCCCTAGATCCCCCTCAAGGAAGCTTTGCAGGTGATACAGTGGAACAAGAGGCTTAATCTGCCAACTCCCTCCTTCTTCTCTGTGCTGGGCAAAACAGCTGCTTAGAAGGGGCAAAGGCAAGTGGAACAGGTATGAATATGAGTGAGAGCCCCCCAGTTCATTTGGTTTCCTTCCAAAATTAGAAGACTTCTCTTTAGAGGGACTTTCTCTTATCACAGATTGACAGATTCACAGAAAATGTCCTTGGAGCTCCTCACCTAAACAAGTTCTGTGCCATTCCCAGCAGAGGTGTCTGCCCCGGGAGAGCCTTCCTGAGTGTATAGCAGACCCCCAGAGTGAGCAGCCCCAGCCCCACCTCGGCAGTTCCCAGGCTCTCCTTCAGGCCGCCTGCCCTGCAAACCCTCCGTGTGCTTCCCCGTCCATCACAGACACCAGGGAGGGGGCTCCTTTCCTCTTCAGTCACACCCCAAAACACATCTGAAGACTATCAGCATATTTGATACCACACCCTCCTGAAATCTTATTTATGGTTTATATTTAATGCAAATATTAAATCACTAGCTCCTTAGCGAGGGCCTGTCCTTCAGACACACTGGCTGGCACAGCACACAGGATCAGCCATCAACCCCATCCTTCTGCACACCGGAGCCAAGGCAGTGCCAATGCAGCTCTCAGCTAGGGGCTGTGTGCCCACTCGGGCCCACAGCAGCTCAGGACTGGTGTGGGGGTCCCGCTTTTCGGGACAGGAGCAGAAATGTCGCTCTCCAGCCCCGCCTGCGGCTGCCCACCAGCACCGGCCCCAACAGCGCGACACAGACCGCAGCAGCGGGGAGCCAGCCGAGCATCCCGGGCACCGCGGGGCCGCTCCTGCCCGAGCGGGGACAAATCCCAGCCGCAGCCGTGCCCCCGAGCCGGGTGCGCTCTGCCAGCCGTGCTGCCGGCACTCCAGGAGCCCCCGCGTTCCTGCGGCACAGAAATTCCCGTGCGGGGGCCGAGCCGCACCAGCGCTCCTCCCGCGCAGTATCCGCGGCGCGGAGACAGACCCGGCCTCCTCCCGCTGCCTCTGCCCGGCCTCGGGCTCCGTCTGACGGGGGATGTGCACGGCAGGGGCCACGGGGCTGACCGAACACTGCGAGCCAGCACTCCTGCACCCACCGTGCCCGGCACTCATTCCTGCACCCACTGTGCCCGGCAGCCCTGTACCTACCGTGCCCGGCACTCATTCCTGCACCCACCGTGCCCGGCACTCATTCCTGCACCCACCGTGCCCGGCACTCATTCCTGCACCCATCCTGCCCGGCAGCCCTGCACCCACCCTGACCGCAGGAGCAGAACCTCCTCTCTCCACTGGCATCTTGTTTTAGATCTTATTTGAGCATCTGCATTCGGATCTCTGATCAGTAAAGTCTGGAAAGAAATGTATCTACCATTAACTACAGCAACAGGAATTAGAGATAAGTAAGTTTTTTACAGTGAAGGTGGAGATGCACTGACATAGGGTGCCCAGAGAAGCTGTGGCTGCCCCTGGATCCCTGGCAGTGCCCAAGGCCAGATTGGACACTGGGACAGGGAGCAGCCTGGGACAGTGGGAGGTGTCCCTGCCCCATGGCAGGGGGTGGGATGAGATCAGCTTTAAGGTCCTTTCCCACCCAAACCCTTCTGTGATACTATAAACACAACCTTTGCCATCAGCTGCAATCGATGATGAAGCAGGAGGTCCCCTCTGAATCCCACCATCCTCCTCCCTGCACTGTTCAGGACAGCCTTTGCCACAGGGAGAGGGGAACAAGTCCCAGGGCTGCTGGGAATTTGGACACAGGGCAGGTGCTTGCACCACCACCAACCAGGCACGCCGTGTGCCTCTGGCAATGTCAGTGCACGATTAATAACCTTCCTCTGTGTCCAAATGAGAAACAGAATCCCAGCTCTCCTATATTGCAGGAATTTTTAAAGCTCAGTTTATTGCAACCTGTCAAGATGCTCTTTGCAATTTGTACCCTGCTGCATCACTCCAAAGCACAACCAGCAGCCTCTCAGCCAAGCTCAACCAGTTATTTGTTCAGTTAATGTGAGGGAGTAATGGGGACAGAAAGGACACTTGTGCACCACATTTATCTACTACATCAGCAAAAATACACAAACAGATCTCAGCCCTGTTTAAGAAGCAGTACTGAGACTCCACGGAGCTCCAGACAGAAGTTGATCCAGCACAAGTGGCCATGCAGCATGTTTTCAAATAGCAGTGTTCCCCACTATGCTTTTGCAGCACGATTTTTCACCAGAGATGTCTCTTGTTGTAATGTCAGACACAGTCACTGCCTAACGAGTTCAAAATCCCCCAGCACACTGCTGGCCAACCAGTGCAGCATCTGACCAGGACTGTCACCACCCCAGGAGCCACAGTGTTCCCCAGCTGCCCACCCTCCTCTGCTCTTGTGACATTATCTGGTCACCTGCTGAGCCACGACCTTCAGGCCAGCCAGAGCCCAGCTTTGGATGGGTTACAGTAAGGAGACATCTGGGAAAGCTACAACTGACTTTTTTTTTTTTCTTTTGAGAATGCCTTTTATTGTAATTACAAAATAAATTTTCTCTAAGGGTTTGCCTTCCCTCCACCTGCTCTAAGGGGTTTCAACCCTACAAAACCACTAGGCAAATATACTTGACTGTAAATTTTCTCTGGTTCCAGTGAGCTGCACAACTAACAACACACTTGCAGGGAAGATGTTCCCTTGAAGGCTGCTCACACACACACACACACACTCCCACCTCCCTGTGCAAGTCCCATGCACATGGCAGAGCCACTCTCCAACACCAGCCATCCCTCCCTGACACAGGCTAAACTGCTGCGGGGCCCTCAACACCTACCCCAAAGGTGCCATCCTTGTCAGGCTCTAGCATGGCAACTTTTCCTTCTTACAACCTGCCCTTTCATCCCAGAAAAGTAGCACATGCCTCACACCAGTGTGGGCTCACCCTGCTGCCACTCCTGGGCCTGCTTCACCCACAAAACCAGGAGTATCCCCTCCCCTCCTCCCTTCCTGCTTCCCCAGTCCCTGCCCAGCCCCAGCTGGGTCAGTCTCCAACCAGTGGCTGCTGGGCTGTTCTGTGGTGGTTCCCAGCACCCTCACCTCTCCTGCTGCAGTGGCACTGCTCCTTGGCTGGCACCATCTCCATGGCCCTGGACATGGCACAGGCAGCATGGAGCACTTGGGGAGAAAAGAGAGGCCTGTTTGGTACCTGGCAGGTAACTCCAGTGCCACTTGAGCTTGCCCTGGCAGGGGTCAGCTGCCAAAGGCAGTGCCATCCCCTCCTCTGCAGGAGTTTGGGTGAGCCCCCATTCCCTTGCTCCATGCTGAACCCCAGAAAGATGGAACTGCCTGGGTGAGACCCCTGGGGGTCTCTATCCTGGTCCCTGCTCAGAGTAGGGCCAGCCCTGGGCTCAGACCAGGTTACTCAGGGCTTTACCCCCTTGGCTCTCACCAACCTCCATGGACAGAGGTGCCACTCACTGTCCTCCCTGCTCCACTGCCTAGGGGGGAGGCTTCTCCCAGCATCCAGCCTGAGCCACTCGGCCAGCAGCTGGAGAGGCAGCAGGAGCAGAGTCCTACTTCTCCCCTGCCTCTTCAGCAACCCTGGCACAAAATGCTGAGGCACAAAGATCTGTCATCTCCCCAGTGCTGAGGGAAGGTTCTGGCCCAGCAGCGAATTACCCACATTTGTCTTCCGAGACAGTGACAGGACATCAGCTCAGGTACAGGTTAGATTCCAGGAGAATTTATGGAAAAATAATTAGAGGAAACCATGATCCCTTAAAGGGTGGCCCACCATGAAATATTTTTTCCCACTGGCCTCAAAACTCCTCACGTGTCTGTGCCAGGGGACACCTGGGGGGTACTCACTTGCCTCTGTCTGGGCTTGTCCTTGGCAGCCCCAGGGACTCCAGCAGTGCAGAGCTCCTGCCCCACACCCTGAGCCTGCAGTCAAACAGTGAGCCTGCTCCAAGGCAGGCACTTTCAGGGTGTCTGTGGTTCCTTGTGCCATTAGGAAGGTCAGTGCCATTTCTCCCACTGTGTGTGACATTCTGTGTATTTCTGTAAAAGCAAGGTTTAATCTCAATATTCCCACTAGCACTCTCTGGTGCCTTGCAGGACTGCAAGGGCCAAGCACATGCCACAGTGAGGAATGCTGGTGGGCTGGAATGTTCAGGCTTTTCTGACTGAGGATGCCCTGGACCAGCACAAGACATAACTGATCACACCACCATCATCTGGTCACCCCACAGACTGTGAGCAGCGTGCTGGGCTGTCCAAGCTCCCAGGAAGCTGCTGGGACAGGGTGTGCTGCATCCCATGGGCCTCCCTGGGCCCTGGCCACCATCCTCAGTGCTACAGACACGTTTCCTGGCCTTTGGTAACCTATTCAGAGGAGCAATTCCCATAATCATCCACTCACTCCCTGTGGTGAGCACCAGGGGTGAACCAGTGCCCACTGAGCAGGATCAGGCTCATGGGGCCACTCGTGAGGAAGCCCCTGGAGCATCACAGAGCCTGCCTGGCAAGGAGCCCACCCACGGCCACGGCTGGCATGGGACACTGGTGCAACCCACCAGCAGATAAGGAAGTGCTATTTGTTTCTGGGCCAGAATTCCCACCAGCTTTAGCAACTGGGATGATTTGCATGATTCTTCAGTAAGTATCCAGGTTCTGGATCTTATAATAGGTCACTTCTGCTTGTTGATATTCCTCTAAACCCTTCATGGATGAAATGCCATCCTGGGCAGAGCAGCCCCTACTTCTTGCCCAACAAGAGGATCACTCATGGCACCGTACAAGCAAGCACACTCTACTCTACAGACTTTCAAGGGGTTTTTTGCCAAATCTGACTCACAACTGCAGGGAATTTTGCCCCATGAAAGCTGTATTTCCAGTTAACATCGAATGGACAAGTGGAACTTAGCTTGACAATTAATTAAAAGGATACAGAAAAGAATCAGCAAGGGGAAAGTAGCTCTGCTCTGTGCATGGAAGCCTAGAATTGGAGCCACTGAATGTGGGGAATAACATGATAGTAACATGGAATGAAACCTTAGGCATGAACGTGGTGTGTGCAGCTGGAACTTGGAGCATGTTGGTGTAACAAGGGTTTCAGCAGCTGCACAGCTGAATGCAGGATGCTAGAAGGGAGCTGCAGCCTCTGCTATTCCTGTACCTCACTCATCTGGGCCATGTATTTGCTCTGCCCAGCTGCTTTGCAGACCTGTGTCACCTGCTTGCTCCAAGAGAGGTTGTCCTGAACTCACCGGGGGAGTCACTCCAGCCTGCAGTGAGAGAGGGGACGGCTCTGTGGACTCAACGTCCACAGGACATTTTATTGAAGAGTAGTTTTTCTGGGGTTCAGTCTCTTCCAGAATGTAAGCCCCAGTTGCACTGCACTGGAAAGGGCAGAGCAATAGGTGCTGTTACTATAATCCACATGAAATCCAGGCTGTGTGCAGCGCCAGGAGGATCCCAGCTCAGGCTTCGTGAGAAATGGAGCCACGATCCCACTCCTGACCAAAGCCTTGGCTTTTCCCCTTGAAGCCCCCACTGGGCATGGCATTCCATGCACTGGATGAACCATGGACCATCTGCCCCAGGGGCTCTGGGGCCAGACCAGGGCTGAATTTGTCACACAGGCACAAGCCTTGGGTGCCAAGCTTGGGGTCTCCTTGCCAGTGTCATGGGGTGAATCCTGTCTCTGCAGCATCAGAAGAGGAAGCATAGGAGGGGACCTGATGGGTGAGGCTCCTGGCTCAGCTCAGCCTCTCCTCCAGGGACTGTTGTGTCCTGGAGAGATGTTGATGTTTACACACAAGCCACAGGCAAGTCACTTAGCCAGCAGCCCCGGCTGAGGTCCATCACCAGCACAGCAGAACAGGGCCAGCAGTGGGAGCAGCCTCCACAAGGAGCAGTGGGCCCAGGAGAGCCCCAGTCCTGGTGACAAGACACACTTACCAGAGCTGTGATCTGCTCTCCTGAAGTTATGTTAAGGCTGGCTGATTCACTGTGGTTCTAAGCTCTAATTATATCCGTGAGCCAGATGGAGTGCTGACAAGGGAGAAAAGAAAAAAAAAATTCCAAAAAACTCCTTTGGTCTTGTTAGAGGAGCAAGGAGAGGCTGTGTGGACTGAGGGACTGGGGCAGCATGAGAGAGGACAGTCCCAGGCCAGTCCTCAGCTGTGCCCCACCCTAGGCCATCCTGTTAGGGCTGACACTGCCCCAGAGCTCCTGGCACACTGTGCTGAGCACTTTGCCTGCTCCTTGGCACTGCTGGCACACGGTGCTGGAGCAGCCTGCAGTGCTGTCACCCACCACAGCCCAGGCTGCCCTCCTGGCACAGGGAAGGGGGGCTCTGGGGCAGCATCCTGGTGCCCCAGGGCTTTCCCCAAGGGCAGACAGGACCCCCTGTGCCCAAAGCCCGTGTCCTTGCCCAGCACCAAGGGGCAAAGCCAGGCAGCTCTGTGGTGGCACAGCTGCCTGACCCAGCTGGTCACCCCGGCCCAGTGGCACCAACAGCCATGAGCTGGGGCTGCAGCCTGGCACAGCTCACTGCTCCCACTCAGACACACAGGAACGGCCCACCATCGCTCGCTGCAGTGCCCAGCCTGACCTCACACAGCTCAGCTGAGCCCTGGAACCCAGGCAGCACGGGCTCCCTGCATGGGCACAGACCCTGGGCAGCACGGGCTCCCTGCATGGGCACAGACCCTGGGCAGCGCGGGGCCTCTCCATGGGCACAGACCCTGGGCAGCACGGGGCCTCTCCATGGGCACAGACCCTGGGCAGCACGGGACCTCTCCATGGGCACAGACCCTGGGCAGCGCGGGCTCCCTCCATGGGCACAGACCCTGGGCAGCACAGGCTCCCTCCATGGGCACAGACCCTGGGCAGCACAGAGCCTCTCTGGATCAACCAACCTGCCAGGCACAATCCCCTGGATCAACTAACATGCCCATGCCATTGTAGTAAAACATTTATTTGTTCAGGTGATTGAAGCTACCATGTTTACAGCTCGTTACCTCACCACTGGCGACATGGAACGTGACCTGGGACTGCAGCTGTTGCCACCAGATTTTTCATCATAATTTTTAGTTATAAAAACCTCAGACACCAGAAAAAACGGGTATTTTAGACTTAAAGTGGCAGATGGGAGATGGACAACCTGTGAGGGGGAAGACAGTTTATCGAGGCAGCCGACCTTGACGGCCCCGTGGCCTCGGCTGCAGCTTCAAGTAAAGGTTTCGGTGGGGCGGGCGCGGTGACACGTCAGTCCTCGCAGAGTTGGAACCGTATTGTTTTCTGCCGGGTAAGAACATCAGTGGCAGCGTTTTCGGGGAGTGCAGAAGGGCTGCTGTCCTGCAGAGAGGCCCCGGCTTCTGCACAAAGAGACAGAACAGAGACAGTGAGGGGATGAGGAGCACCATCAGCCCTTCCCATGGCCAAAGCCACGCTGGTGTGGGACCACAGCAACAGCCCCAGGAGCTGCCATGGGGCACAGCACCCACCAACAGCCCCAGAAGCTGCCACAGAGCCAGCCTGGGCAGGAAGCAGCAGCAGACCCTGCCCTCGGCCCCGGCATGTGCCATGTGCACTGCAGGGGCTGGGGCAGCAGAGCTTGGCAGCTAACGAGAGGCAGGGCTAATGAGAGACAGGGCTAACGAGAGACAGGGCTCACAGTACCCAGTGTCCCCCACCCACACCTCTGCCACAAGCCTTGTCACCATCAGGGAGTGCAGGCACAGCACTGCTGCTGCTGCTGCTTAAGGGAAAATCCAACTAATGAGACAATTCCCAAAACCCCCAACAGAACCAGCAAAGCTCATTGTTCCAGAACCAGAGACCTCTCCATTTTCGAGATTTGCTTCTGCCCTTGCATAGGCTGAGCCTTGCCCATGGCAGGGACCCCAGCTCCACACACTGCCAGGGGTTCAGGCAGAGCTGGGAACACCAGAGCAGAGCAGCAGGTGAGCACAGACACAGCACTTGCCTTTCTGAGGTTTGCATGCACGAGGAAAGGTCACTGCAGTGAGGATGTGCTGTGTGTCACTGTCCTGCCCTGAGCCCCCACATGAGCCCCACGGCACAGGGCCAGCCCATGGGGCAGCTGTTCCTCTGCCTCGCCTGGTCCCACTGCAGTGGCCTCTCCTGCCAGCCAGCACAGCCCCACTTACCTGGGGGAGTGCAGGTGTGCCCCTGCCATGTGCAGACACCAACCAGGCACCACCTTAAACTCATCTTTGGGCTACAGCCCCGACTACAGACCAGCCACGGGGAGCCCAGGCTTAGGCCAGCTGGGGTCCCTGTGTGCCCACAGAGGGGGCTGGGCTCCAACCCTGACTGATTTTCCCCATTCCCTCTCCCAGTGGGAATTTCCCCTGCAGAGGAGATGGCACAGCTCGCACAGAGCACTGTGGGTGCCTCTAGAGCAGCATCCTCGCAGTGCAGGAGGAAAACCAGCTCACACCAAGCCAGGCACACCAGCCTGGGCTCACCTTGCAGATTCCTGACCCAGATGCTTCTAAAGTGCAGTTCCTGAAACGACCTGAGGTGACACAGCACCACAAAACCTGGAGCTTATTCTGTTCATTTTAATACACAGTTCCTGATGAGGGTTCTGCATGTGCTATGTGCCACATTTGCTCTTTCCCCTTAAAGTTTCCTTCCTTCCAAGCCAAGCTTCCCTTTCTTTCCAGCAGCAGCCTTCACATTGGATGTTGCAAATGAATTTACTGCACAAGAAGTCCACAGGCAGCAAACCCAGTAGGATTTACCCTCTGCTGGGCTGGTGTTACTGGTGCAGGGTGTGGGTGCTGCAATGGCCCTGCCACTGCCCCACGCCTGGCACAGGCTGTCCCTGTGACAGCCACCCCTCAGCCACTCTCCAGAGACAATCAGCACAGGGCACGGGTGCTCCTGTTCACAGAGCTGGTTTTCTGGCACTCCGTGCCCACTGCCATGCACAGCTGGCAGTGAAGGGTGGACAAGCTGCTGCTGAGCAGGCGAGCTGGCATCAGCCAGACCCCTCTGCCGTGCCTGATGCCCCCAGGGACAGCTCCACAGTCACAGGGGGTGCAGCACCACAGAACCAGTGGCTGAGGACTTGGTGCTTGGTCTGCAGGGAGCCCCAGCTGGGCTGAGGGGCCGTGCTGGGCGACCACCCCAGCATGGAGTGATCTGGCAGCACAGGCTCTGCCCAGGCCCAGCACCCCAACACACAGCCAGGCACACAGGGACACATTTGCAAAGGGGAAATGGGAGAACCACGTTATTTGTAAGCAGGACCCTATGGACTGGCCACAGTTTGCTGCTTTTCAACCAGAACTCTGACCAACATTGAAATTACTGCCAGGAGAAGGCACCGTGCACCTGGGTGGCTGCTGTTAGTGTGGCTTTTGGGCAGCAATGGTGCCCTCTGAGCAGGCAGCAGCACCATGGAACAGGGAGGTGAATGTTCCTGAGCCACCACAGTGCTGACAGGTGTGACCACTGTGCGAGTGGCACTGCTCAGGCTCCAGTACTGCCAGAGCTCGTGTCGCTGAGGCTCTGCTTCCCCTGGGCTGATGGGAAGAGAAGTGATCCTGGCAGCAGCTGTAGCCATCACTCCTGGCTTGAAGCCATTCCCAGGGAAGCAGCGTGCCCCTCTCTGTGCTGGGTGCCCACCAGGGTTTCAGGCAGTCACGCCGTGGCTCAGGAAGGGCCCTACTGCACCTTCCAGTGGGCACACACAGCTGCCACAGCTCAGTGTCACCCCACTGGCGTGGGATGCTCCCAGAGCAATGCCCAGCAGGGCTGTCATGGTCCCCGGGAGGCAGGAGCACCCCTGTGCTGCTGGCACCAAGCCTCCAGCAGCTCTGCCAGCAGCAGGGATGGCACCAGCTCGTGGCAGTGCCCGGCAGGAGCTCTCGGGCAGGCACCACGCCCTAGCAGAGCCCAGCCCTTCCCAGGCAGAGCAGCTGTGACCAGGAGCTGTCCCCTGTCCCACGGCCAGGACACACAGCTTGGCAGCTCCCTCTCCATGGCTGCAGGGCCACGCGGGTGCAAGGGTGCTGGCAAATGCCCGGGACACGCTGCAGAAATGAAGCCACGCTGGCAGCAGAGCAAAGCAGCACCATGTATTGAGGGTAAGGACAGGGCTGGACACAGCAGGAAGGCAGCACAGACACGAGAGACACAGCACAACAGCCACTCCTCCATCCAGGCACAGCCACAGCAGGGCCATCTCCAGAGAAAAGGCCTGGTGCACCTGTGTGCTCCAGCCATTTCAGCAACAGCAAAGAACTTTCTGAAGTGGTTTCTCCTCTGGCAAAGCCTGTGAATAAAGACCCTCTCACAGCTAAAATCTCAGGTAATCTGGATCTG
This sequence comes from Drymodes brunneopygia, assembly GCA_013400955.1. NCBI lineage: Eukaryota > Metazoa > Chordata > Aves > Passeriformes > Petroicidae > Drymodes > Drymodes brunneopygia. The sequence continues at coordinate 134,060 of VZTZ01029525.1, read as the reverse complement.
AGCAGGAGCACACAGAGCCCAGCCACAGGCAGGCGATGCCTGAGGGGCAGGGAGGCACCTTGGGCTCCTGTGCCTGCAGAGCTCTCTACAGCTGGGGGTGATGCTGGGGTCACAGCACATCACACCCCCATTCCATCACCTCCTACGTGAGGAGTCATTCCAGTTTGGGGGAAATAACCTGATGTTATTCTGATCAGGAGCATCTCAGCACTTTTTCTGTCTCGCACAGTTGGCAATCTATGGTTATGCAGAACAGAAAGGACAGAGAATTTCCTCCTCCATGAGGCTTCCCACACTTTGCATCAAGCCTGAATAAAATAAAAAGTCCCACTGCACAGTTATTCCAGTGGGAACAGATGATTCCATGCCTAGGGCATTCCCAAGGGATGATCCTCGCAGCCAGGGAGAGAAGCTGGCACGAGAGGAACCCCTGGCTGCCCAGATCTCCATTCCTGCACTCTCAGCAGAGAATCAAACCAAATGCAGGGCCATATGGTCCCTGTACGCTGCTTGACACAGAGGCACCATGGACAGAACATCAGCTGCAGTGCTTAGAAAATTATTCCTTTGAGTGAAAAATTACAAATATAAAAATAAACTTTCCTAAACCACAAGACACCATTAGCATTTTAGCACTTTCACAAAACATCACACAGATTCAGGTCCAGTTTTAGACAACATATAAAAGCATTTTCATTTGATGTTTTTAAAATGCATGATTAAACCCAACCACTCCACAGCAAATCTCTGACACTCTCCCTCTACCCTTGCGTGGGGGGGAAGGTGCCTCTGCCAGCACAGTCCCTCACTGGGGCTCAGACCTTCACATTTGACCCACACTGGGCAAAGCCATTGTCATCAGACTGCCAGACCCTGGCCACACCACCCCTGTCCTTGCCAGCATGTTATTTAATAGCTGCCTTCTGCTCATGCAGTGCTCATGGCTTGCCAGAGCAATCCAAGGAGGGATTTATTGTGTTTTTTTTAACTTTTCCAGCAGGAAGCGGGTTCTCTCATTTTGAGGTTTGTTTCCTATTTGGTCTCTGCATTTCCTGAGGGAAGCAAAAATGGTTTCTAAAAAAGAAGCAACCTCTTCCTTTTAGGTCCTTTATACCACCCTCATTGACTTTGTTCTTCCATGACGGGCAATAAAATCACCCAGAGCAACCCACAATGGCCAAGAGCATCAGCCCTGCACTGCAGAGTCCTGGAGACAGAGAGGGGTGCCAGGGGCTGTTCCCCACTGTGAGATGTTCCCCCACAGCTGCCCTGGGGCTGGCTGCTGCCCTGCTTAGAGCCAGGCTGTCCTCAGGCACCCGACTGAGTTACCGTGCCCCCAAGAGCAAGCATATGGGGTATAAAATTTAACTATTCTCTCACTTTTATGGCCACAAAGCCCATCTTATAACTATTATTTGGCATCTGAGAATGCACAATGCACTAATATTCAGAGTTATGCTGTCTCTAATTTGAATATGATGACCATATGAGTTTAATTAGTATTAACTGTAGGCTTCCATTTACAGTGAGCAGAGCAGCTGCCATCCACACAACGCAGACTTTGCACCTGCTGTCCCCTACTGCTGTGGGGCTCTGTCCCTACAGAGTGGCCACAATCCCTCTATCCCACAGGCACCGCAATTAAGAGCAGCTTAAAGGTGAGACCAGCATCTTGCAGGCCCTTCACTGCACTCAGGGAGTGAAAGAACTGGATCAAACCACAAAGTGCAGAGCAAATATGCCCCAGAAGTCTCTGACAGCAGGAGATGACCATCATCACCCCACTAGCCACGGCCAAGGCGCTGAGTGGCCGCGTCCCTGCCAGCTGCAGCTCTGCCTGTCCTCCTGGCCANTGGGACCGTGGGTCAGGCATCTTTCCGGGGAGAAGCAGGGTGGGATCCCCTGCTGCAGCAGTGCCCAGCCCCGGCCAGCCAGACCCAGCACGAGGGAAGGGACCCCTCACCCTGGCACATCCTTGTCCTTCTCCCAGCCCCACGGTGGGAGCTGTGCAGCACCAGGGCCCCGGCAGGGCAGGGCAGGGCAGTCACCGTGAGGCTGGCTGGCGTACCGAGTGAATATTTTATTTTACACAACATAACAACACAGCGTTGTTGCTCCTGTACAGCATCTGCCTAAAAACAAAGGCAACACCATTGTCACGGAAAAGAAATATACAGTCTGACCGGTTTAAAAAATATCATTTTACTGATTGATCCAGAAGTGGTTATTTGTTAGCTTGGAGGAAATTGCATTTCCTTTATAAAAGGCTTTTTCTGTGAAAACTCTCTCATTTGTTTTCTGCTACCGCAGAACCAGGAAGCCAGTCCTAGAGCAGGGAAGGCACTGGTGCTGTTTCGTGCTTTTTTTCACCCCTTAATCTTTTTTTCCTTTTTTTTTTTTTTTTTTAATCTCTGAATGTTGCCTTCGGTTTTGATATTAAATAAAACCAAACCAAAACTAAATAAACCCCTGTGTGCACTGGGTGGCTTATACAGAACCCCGCATGAACAAGCCATTAATCTGTGAGACAGCAGTGGACTTCCAAATCCAATTCCCTGGGAAAGGGAGTTTCACACAATGTTTGGTGTTTTGTTTTTAGTTAAAATAAAAATTAAAAAAAAAAAAAAAAAGAAAAAAGAAAAAAAAAGCAGGTCACACAGTGCTTTCCAATATCCACTCAGAACTGGAGAAAGTTGCTTTTCCGCTGTGGGCAGCGGCGCAGTCTGCCTGGAGCAGCATCCCGTTCATGGACAGGCTCCGTTTGGAGCGCAGGCCGCCGGCGGCGCCGCGGGGCTCCAGCAGCTCTCCGCCCAGCGACCGCCGGCGCTTGGCTCGGGACGCGTCGGCCGGCAGCGTGAGGAACTTACTTGGCTTTGATTGTGCTCTTTTGTACGTGAGGGCCGCCTCAGGGGGCCGGCTGGCTAACTGCAGGGCCGTGGAGTTATTTCTGTTCGAGTTCTGGGGCTCGGCGCTGCCGCCAGCCTCGCCCTGCGGCTCGCTGCCGGGCTTTGGCCCCGACTTGCGCTTCTGCTTCTGCGATAGGGACGTGCTGGAAGTCCAGGCGGGAGGCAAAGCCGAGGTAGTGGTGGCTGAGTCCTGGCTGGAGCCGGTGTCCGGCGACTGCGTCACACCGTCGCTGGCAGCCTTGCAGCACTGGATGCCCTCCTCGTGCCCGAGAGCCTGCTTGGACATGGACTGCGACAGCACCCCACTGCAGCCCTGGATCTGAGCCCCGTTCGTCTGCGAGTACACGTTGCTGACCTTGGTGGCCTTTTGCTGCCCGTTGTTGTTACACACCTTGTAGCGGATCATGAGGATGATGATGAACACGAGCACGGACGCCACAATGATCCCACCAATGATGATAATCATGGTCCCACCCAGGAACTGGGACTGCATGAAGTGGCAGCGCACGTAATCCTGCTCGGTGGTGAACTGCGTGCAGCCCACGACTCTGGTGGCCGTCAGCGAGGTGATCCCGTCATCGTAGATGGCCAGGACGCACAGGTCGTACATCGTCCCCGCAGCCAGGTTGTTGACCAGAAAGGTTTTGCTCGTGGGAGGTATCATTCTGGGGGAGAAGGAAACCAGCGTGAATGAACCCGGCGGGCACACCAGCACCTTCCCACCCTGTGGGGCAGCCCAGGCCATGCTGGGCACCACCACGGCTTGGCTGTCCTGCTTCTGCCACAGCCCCCGTGGGGCTGATCTCCATCCCCCCAGCAGCTCCTGCCTGGCCTTTGATGGAGCAGCAGTCACTGCCAAGCCCCCTGGCATGGCTCAGAATGGTAGAGCCCCCTATTAAAACAACTGCATCAAAAACATGGAATCACAGGATCACAGAATGGCTTGGGTTGGAAACAACATTTAAAGACCATCTAGTCCACCCTCCTGCCACGGGCAGGAACACCTTCCACTAGACAAGGTTGCTACAAGCCCTGTTCAGCATGGCCTTGGACACTTCCATGGACGGGGCACCCACAACTTCTTTGAGGAACTTGTGTCAGGGTCTCACTATCCTCGCAGAGAATTTTTTCCAGTTATCTACATCTACCCTCTTTCAGTTTAGATCCAGCACCCCTTGTCCCAGTAATGGATAAAGAAATCCACAGAAGAAATGAGCAAGCAAAGCCAGTGCTGAAGGGTGCAACAGCTACACTTGGTAGCACAGAGCCCCCTGCACTTCCCCAGCACAGGCACCACCAGCAAGCACTGTGAGGAACATGGTCACAGACACTGTCCTCCCTGTGCTTCCATAAAGCCGGGCACATTGGGATCCATTTAATCCATCTACCTTCACAACCTTTCTCAGATCAGTTCAGAGGATTAGAGGTACACTTGGATTATCTAAAAATATCACTGTTCTAAGTGATTTTCCCATTCGTGAGTAGAAATGGCACAAGTCCTTCCTGAGGCTCCCACCACGAGCTGCCGGGGCTGGGCTCTGCTCAGCTGGCACGGCGTGGCACAGGAACTCCAGCAGAAGGGCTGCTCAGGCCAGAGACCACACACCAGAGCTGAGCACCCAGCATGGTCCCACATGGGCAGGCTGGGGCTGCCTTACCTGTAAACAAGGGAGTCATCGTAAGTACCATTGTACTGGATTTGAAACATACGTATCCCAGGTATATTCCTCTGAAAATTGAATTTCAGCAGGGCCGTGGAGGACGTCGCTTCCGCAACGACCACCTTCTTATCCTGGCTGACTTTAGTATCCCCGTTGCTACTGCTCGCATTGGAGCCCGACTTGGTGGATGTGGAGATATCCGAGGAGCCTGGGTCAGGCTCATGGATGTGGTTTGTGCTGTTCAGCAAGTGGGGGAGTTTGATGATGTGCAGGTCCACCGTCTGCGTGGCCTCCCCTGCTGGGTTGGAAGCAATGCAGGTGAAGGAGCCCGTGTCCTTCACCGTCGTGATAAGGATGTCGAGTGTCCCGTTGTCATACACTGTGGACCTGGTGGCATTGGAAATCAGTTTGCCCTCGGGTGAAATCCAGTGGATTGCTGGCTCGGGGTCCCCCCGGGCCTTGCAGCGCAGGGCTGCCCGCTGCCCCTCCAGCACCCGCAGCTCGTGGGTGTGCCGGGTGATGAGCGGGGGCTCACAGAGGAACTCCTCCTCAGGGATGGACCAGAAGTACCGGCCAGACAGGAGTGTAGGAGAGGCACAGGTCTCCAGGTCATCCTCCCTGGAAAGGCGCCTCAGCCACAAAAGCTCACAGTTGCAATGCAAGGGGTTCCCACCAAAGCTCAGCGCAAATGTTGAGGGGCTGATAATTCCTGAGGTTGCCAGCACCTGAGCGCGCTGGAAGAGCGGGTCAGGTGGTAGCTTCTGCAGTTTGTTGGATGTGACGTCCAGCCTGGTCATTTTGTGGAGGTGGGAGAAGGTCCCCTTAGGAATATGGTCAATCATGTTGTGGTCAAGACTGAGAGTGTGCAAACTGACCATTTTCTCCACGGCATCCCAAGGGATGGTTTCCAGGTTGTTGTAAGACAAATCCAATTCCTCGAGAGCTAAAACATCATCAAAAGCTGTGGAAGAAATTAAAGTCAGCTGATTATTGTTCAGTATCAAGTGGTGGAGATTGGAGAGCCCACTGAACATGTCATTAGTGATCTTAGTCAATCGGTTGCTGTTCAAATGCAGAGCCCGCAAATTGCGCAGGTCGGCAAATGCGTGAGGTGTGATAAAACTGATTGTATTCCGGGACAGCGTCAGGTCCACCAGGCTGGTCATGTTGGCAAAGTCTTTCCTTTTAATGTTTGTAACAAAGTTGTCTGCCAGCCGCAGCTCCACGGTCCTCCTATCAATGTTGGGAGGAACAAACAAGAGCCCTTTCTTGGCACAGAGGGTGGCGAGGTTGGGAGACAAGATCTGACAGACACAGCGCTTGGGGCAGATCTGAGCTCGCACCGCTACGCCAATGAACAGCAGAAACAAAAGCAGTTTTTCCATTGTAGAACAGATTCAAGAGCCTGCAAGGGAGAGCAAACCATGGTTAGGTCTCTGTGAGATAAGCACAGGACATAATAAAAAAGCCAAGACAGATAGTCCGTGGTTAAACCATGGAGCTGAAGTTGAGGTAGCAGCAAGTCACCCTCACCATGTTACCTGGCTCTTCTTCAATTCCCCATCCCGACACAAGAGTGCCTGTACTGCCTGCCAGGAGTACAGTTGAGAGACAGGGATGTCTGCAGATGCACAGATACACATCCCAACACCCACAGACAAGTGACAAAGCGATTGGGAAGTCACTGGTGCCACCATGCTTGCCACCCCTCGGGGCCTCCTGCTAGAGCCCATCCCACTGCCCAGCACATCTCCACATCCCAGCAGAGCCCCTGACCTCCCAGGCTGGTTGGCAATAGTGACAAATGTCCAGGTAAAGAAAATGAGGAGTGGTTCCTGTGTGCTTCACTTGCTAAGCTGAAACTCTCAACGGCCTTGAAATCACAGTAGCTCAATGGGTTTGCAGCCATCTCCACTGAACATTTAAGCTCTTAATGCTATTTTCAGAATAAACTCAGAAGGAGCTAATTTTATGTCATTCAAACTTCAAAAATGCAAATAAAACAAAACAAACAAAAAACCAAACAAAACCCAAGAAAAGCCCCCACAACAGAGATCTAGATAAAAATGGATCTTGGGCTAATTTTAGCTGATCGCAGCTTTGCGACTCCCCTGGAAAGCCCAGCGGTTCAATTAGCTTTATGGCTCACACTGCCGGGCCCAGCTCCCCATGGCAGCTGGGAGCAGGGCCACAGCAGCAGTGCCCACGCCTGTCACAGCTCAGTGACATCACCCAGCAGTGACTCTGCCAAGGGCTCCAGGCACGGGCAGGCGGGAGGGCTCCTCCGTGGAACAGGTGGGAGCACGGTCCTGTGGAGAAGCACCCACAGGTCTGAGAGGGAACTTGTGAGCAGAGTGCCCAGAGGGGCCCCACGCTGCCACTGCAGCACTCGGCTCCCTTTGGAACCAGCACAGTTACACACGTTTGGATCAGATTACTCAGACCCACTTCCATCCCAGAGGTGCATTAATGAAGCTCAGCTAAAACACAGTTTCACAACTAGCCAGAACCAGAACTCTTGAATTGTCATTGATATTTAAAGACATTTAACGTCAGAACAACAATTATTGCTCCTGTTGTCCGGTCCATCCATATCCCAAACCAAATCTGTGATGCTGTGCAAGCAGAGGCAACAAAAGGATCAGTGAAAATACCAGCCCTAAACCTCGCTTTTCAGCACAATCAATGCACTTTTTCCTGATATTTCCGGGGACTGCAAGTATTCAGGACTACTCCAACTTTTGAGTTCCCTCTGGAGAAATAAAAGACTGTGCTACTGTGGCCCAAAGCTGAGTCTGCTGCTGTGGGCAGTGCTGGGAGCCGCTCCCATGACCAGTATAATCATTCTTGCTCCATGACTTGTGGCAGAAAGCAAAGTGCCACGGCAGTATTCAGGTAGGTTCTGTGGACTCACTTGCGTGACAGCACTGCAAATCAGGGTGGCCCTGCAGGTGACAAGGACCTGGAGGAGAATGGCAATGCCAAGCAGTGGAGGAAGCTGCCTGCTGCAGCCCCCAAACCCCACTGGTGTCACCCGCCGGCCACCTCCCAACCCAGCAGCTGCAGTCATGGCCAGGGACTGTCACCTGTCCTCTCCAGGTGGGACTTTGTTCCTCTAATGTTCATCTGGTGAGCAGCAGACTGGAATGGACTCAGTGGCTCAGGACATCTGCAGCACAGCCACTGGGGTCCCTGGACAGCCTTGGCTGGGGACACCACACTCATTTAAATTTGCTAACTTAATGCTGCTAATTTAGATTCGTGGCTATGATTAAAGTCATGTGCCTGGATTCAGCCAAGTCCATGACTAAAGATACCCAAGACTAACACAAGCTTGAACCCAAATCAGCAACTCCATACGTTTGGAAATACGATTACAAGATGAAACAACTTAAACAACAGCTGGGATGACAAGGTTACCACAAAGTTACCTACCAGCAGAGGTGGGTTTTTTGGATATTAGGAGAGTTTTGGATATTGTCCCTGTCAATATCCTCTGGTCAGATGGCCAGAGCTGGATGCAACGTGATCAGTGAACATCAGGCTCAAAGGGCTGCAGGAAATGGGGCAAGACCAGCCAGTGGCCAGTCACCAGCACTGTCCCCCATGACTTGGGTTTTGGGACCGTCTTCTCAGTGACCTGGGCAGGGAGGTGAGTGCACCCCACATATATCTGCCAATGACACTGAATTAGGAGAAGGCACAGAGCCCTTGGGAGCATGGGGTGCTCACGGAGAGGTCCTGGTGGGTCAGAGTGCTGAGCACCCACCAGCCCTGAGCAACGCAGACCAATGTGGATTTGGCACCTGGATGCCTCAACTGATGGAAACAGCAAAGCCACACCTGGATCTACACGAGGAAGGTGGTGCCCCAGGTTGTGCAGGGATGGGGATAGCCCATCCTTCCCAGCCTGAGCATCATCCCTTGCTGCAGGGGTAGCACAAACATTTCACCTCCTTGCTGAAAAAACAGAGCATTTCCTGCCAGAGTGCTCGGTGCAGCAGCCTTGTGGCTGTGCCCCACCACTGAGACATTCCAGATGACAACATGAACTGTAGGAACTGGTAGCTTAGGAGGACAGCCATCAAAAACCACATCTGCTGAAAGTCAGCCTGGACATGTGTCCCCTCCTCTCCCAGGATACCTCATCCCCCACACAGGTGATTTACAGAGACAGCAGCACTGACATGGCTTAGAGTTCATTGCAGAAAACACCTTTTTGACTAATGAAAGCAAGATGTGATTCTCATTACTTGCTTAAAAGTTAAAAAAGCAGAAAGGAAACTGCATTCATACATAAAACAAATGCCAGCTTCCTGGGGAGGTGAGCACTGCTCATTTACTGCTCAGTGCCTGCAACAGGACCAGGGTAGTTGAGCTCTTCATGTGACATTTGTGATTCACAAAAAAAGCCTCTCACATATACCACTCTTTACATCCATCCTGTTGCTACATTTGATCATTTTGAGTTATTCATCTGTCTATAAAACCTAAGTTCGAGTTGCTGTGGGCTGCATGGCTCATGGTCACACGGAGTGGGAACCAAAGAGCAGAGAAGCAGTGAGCCCCAGCACACACTGCCGGGGGCTGGGAGCCCCTCCAGTGTTCCCCCATCGGCTGGAGGGGACTGGCTGGAGTCCCCACACTGCTGCTCCTGTCTCAGAGCAGAGGAACTCTTTTCCTACCCCCACTCAGGTATGGAGCAGGTCTGACAGCAGTTGGGCAGGGCTGGAGCTGATGGAGGCAGGGACCCCTCAGCACTGTCACCCCCTGCCCACCTCCCCCTGGCTCTCTCAAGTGGGACGTGCCCATGCAATGGGTGACACTTCCATCGTCCTTCCCCTGCCAGGTGTTTCCCACAGCTCTTCTGGCCTCCACACCAGCTCCAGCCCAGCTATGGAACATGGAGCACCATTCCAGCCCAGCCCCAGCTCCCCTCCAGCCAGGCACCCGCCGGCCCCAGCCCTGGCAGCTGCAGAACATCCATCCCTGCACAGAGCAGGAGCCCTGAGCTGGCCTGGGGCCAAGCCCCCACACAGGCAGGGTGTAGGGACACTTGGGGCACACTCCAGCTCCAGCACCACACTGTGAGACCTACTAGGGAATTTCCACCACTTCCAGAGGAGCCACCTGCCCCTGTCAGGGGGTGACAGTCCCAACAGCCCCTGGTGTATCCTGGGGCACACCAGAGCCTCTGGCCAGCACTTCCTAAGGGCAAACTCCCACCACAAACCTCTGCAGGGTCTGACAGGAGCTGGGGAACAGCCAGAGTAACCCCAGCCCCTGTGGGGCACAGCTGTTCTGTGCATCAGCACTGCCAGGGCAAGTGGCAGCCACAGCCTGGCACCCAGCCAGCCCCTGGGAATAACCTGGGAATAACCACCCACCTGCTCCAGCAACAGACAGAGGTCAGGGGAAGTGCTAATGAATTTGAAATTCCTGTCTGGAACGGATCCAAGGAGCCCAGGACTGAAATGCCATGTACTGTGATGGCTCCTTGTGTCCAACACACTGCATGCTGGGGGTTTCAGCCCCTCCTCTTTGGGATATGAAGTGCAGCATCTGCCAGTGAGCCCAGTGCTCCAAAGGATCATTTACACACTGTGCATCACACAACACACGGGAGCAGCAGAATCCTTAAGACAACCATTAATTAGCAAACCACTTCCAGTACATCCAATTCCTGGGTGGATGGTGGGTGTTAGACGTGGTCAGCATGCCAGGGATGCCCAGTGTGCACACCCAGAGCTGCTGGAGCCAGCTGCCAACTCAGGGCCTGGCTCACACATCATCTGTCATCACTGAGGGCATAACAGAGCTACTGACTGCCCTTCCCACCCTTCCACAAGTCAGGATTCTCAGGGTCTTCGTGGTGGGGGAAGAAATACTCTGGAAGCTGATGTTGTTCATTTGCTGGGGATGGAGGAAGTGAAATCACAGCACCAGCCACCACAGGCACCCCGTAGCCATGCCAGAATGCTGTATATAAAGGGAGATTCTGGGATCTCCAGCATTCCAGCTGCTGGCACCAGTGAACTGGAGAACAGTTTCTCGAAGGTCAGTGGTTTGTAAACAGGTTGGAGGGTTTTGCTGAATTGGAAACGAAGTACCTGAGAAAAAAAACCCATTTGAATCAAAGAAACTCACCCAGAGGTTTGCTTTGGGGGCTGTGCTAGCCACCCAATGCTGAGATGGCCAGGACCACCATCCAGGAGCACCAGCCACAAAGCCACCATGTTTGGCATTTGCTGTAGGACTGGACAGGGGAATGCCCATGGGGAGCCATGAGACCAGGAAATCCTGTATCCTGCTCCTTGTTTAAAGGGCTCCAAACAGCCATGAACCCCTCAGACCTGGGGGAGTCTTAGAAGCAGGAGCAAGGGCAGACACAGGCCTGAAGTGACGGCCAGGGGCAGTGCTGCCAGCTCATACAGGGATGATGCCTCTCCTGACACAATGTATGTTCCTTCCTCAAAAGCTCAGTTTCTGCATTTTTGCTGGGTTTCTCCTTTCTTCCACACAACAAACAGCTTCAGCACTTGCCCTTGCAACACACAGCTTAAAAACATGCCCACAAAGTTTGGAAATCAAGGAGAAAAATAGAATATCCTTTTTTTTAAAGCACTTTATTTTGGAGTTGTTTCACATTGTCTGGAGCAGACAACACTCAGCAATGGCAAGTGCTCAGAAAGGTAAAAACCCCACGGGGTTCCTGCAGCAGTGCACATGTCACAGCTGCAGTGTGTCCAGCAGGGACACGGGCACATTCTGGCATTGTCCCTTCACTTCTGCTGACACAGCATCCTGTGTCCTGCATGTTCACAAGAACGCTGCAGCCTTCCCAGGAGGCGAGGGCAGGCCCGGGGCGGCTGCACTCAGGGAAATACCCAATGCTCACCCCCTGCCCCAGCCCTCCAGCACCGCTCGCTGCTGGCTCCTGGCAGCTCCTGGGACAGACCCCGGGGGCAGCACAGCTGGGGCAGCAGAGCCATGGCATTGCCAGGGATTTCATTTCTTTCTCTCCTCCTTCTGCTCCCTGCCACGCCCCATGCTGTCTCCATCCCACGTGTCCCAGTGAGCTGCTCTGGGCACACGGGGACAGCACTGACAGTGCCAGGCAAGGTGGCAGCACGGGTCCANTGGCAGCTCCTGGGACAGACCCCGGGGGCAGCACAGCTGGGGCAGCAGAGCCATGGCATTGCCAGGGATTTCATTTCTTTCTCTCCTCCTTCTGCTCCCTGCCACGCCCCATGCTGTCTCCATCCCACGTGTCCCAGTGAGCTGCTCTGGGCACACGGGGACAGCACTGACAGTGCCAGGCAAGGTGGCAGCACGGGTCCAGCACACTCCCAGTGCCCTTCCTGCACGCTCCCAGTGCCCTTCCTGCACGCTCCCAGTGCCCTTCCCGCACACTCCCAGTGCCCTTCCTGCACGCTCCCAGTGCCCTTCCTGCAC